>JAMAKP010000032.1:144154-312053 GCA_023628455.1 Chaetomiaceae sp. B2702 | reverse complement strand
ACAGTGGGTCAAAACGCGGCCAAAAAGGGTAAAAGTTGGGGCATTTTGCAAACTGGTCCAGCCGCGGACTGGGCCAGCCTGTTGCAAATCAGGCCCCAAGTCCTGGATCGTCAAAGTGCGAGATCTTGAGAGAGTGAAATTGAGAAGCACGACACACGGTGGGGTTGGCGCCGCTGATGGACGTCAACCTTATGGTGGTGCCTGCAGGTCATCTCAGCAGTTTGTCAAGGGTTGGTCTGATCGCAGATCATTCGGTGATTTTCCTTCTTAGCGTCATCTCGGCGACCATGGTTGCGGGATGGAACACAAACGATGGCGGTCGTCTGATGGATGGTCTGAAGGGTCGAAGAACTAAACGTTATTTCCTTTTTTTTTTTCCTTTTCCCGGCACGAGCCCGGGTAACTGAGCTTGACTTGGGGCGAACCACCGTGCCCATTCAAGTCGAGTCAAGATCGGATGCATTGCCCAATCGACAGGACTCCTCCACCGAGACTGGAAGGAACCCCGCGAACCCCGAATCGGTGCAGGGCAGGCATGGGGCCCCCAGCACTTCAGGCAAGCCGAGCCGAGTGCTCCGTGAACCGACTGACATCACAAACTCGACATTTTTCTCTAACGTTATCTCAAATTACCGAAAAAGCATGCAAAAATGCGCCACCTGACCCCCTTCTCAGCTCAACCCTCAGCTGTATCGGGATTTGTTAGGAAATCTGGGGATTATCGTGTTTCCCTGTGCCCTGGGCGATCGCTCGCCGATGTCGACTGGGGGCCTTGAGAGATTGCTGGCGATCATCCGCGCCCGCCTGAGCTTGATCTCTGCTCTCCGCAGAATGCAACTCTGGCGGCCACGCTGGAATGAGACACGGTGATCGTTGTTTCTGCATGCAACAAGCCGCTGCTCCTTTCCAGACCGCCACTCTTTCTCTATTCAACGCCCACACGCACGACCATGACGATGCCGCTGTGCTGTTGAGCCTTCGAACCGCAGCCACCTGTTTTATCAAGCCGAACGGCTGTCTCGTAGATGGATCGCTGCGTGGGAATTTGTTCCGTCACGACACAAATGGCTTGCCAGCTTGCAAGGACCGCTGTAATTATCCCCGCAGATGAGCGGCAGGGTTTACCAGCCCAGCATGACCGCTTTCCGGCTGCGCATCCCATCTTGAACCCAGGTTCTCTCGGTCGGTGGTGGGCCGTGGCCTGAGTACGTGCAGTACAGACGCAGTAACTAGCTGAGGTCGTGTCACCATGCACGACAGCATCCAATGGCCTGTTGGTTGCAGACTGCGCGCACACCAGCAATCGGATCGCTCTGTTTCTGATTTCCAGATCGAGTCACTGCCGCTTCTTCCCGCCCTCCAGCGAGGTCCTTTTTTTGCGGAGCGGGGGTCCGTCAACACTGCAGCTGGAAAGGTGTCTTTTCTTTTCACGGAGCGTTCCAAGGACTGTCGGTCGTCGGCCAAATTACATCGGTCGTGAGCAGCCTAGGTGGGTGGAGCCGCCGACGACGACCAGGGGTTCTGCTGATTGCCGATGCCAGGGTGCCCCGTCTGCACATGTTCGACCGGCACAGCGAGCCAAGGCTTATTACTGTTTGCCGTGGAAATCCCACCGCTCCTGCTCCTGCCACGCAGCCCCAACATAAGACGTGGAATCCCACCTCTCGTGTCGCGCAGCCAGGCGGTCCCTTGCATGGGGAAATGACCACGCCGTTGGGTCGGAACTGGGAATCCTTCTCTCGTCAGCTGAACAGACGTGTCTGTCAACAAATACCGAAAGTAGCTGGATTATTTAAAGCGAGGTCCGAACTCTCCGCCGCCTTTCGGATACGCATGACGCCGGCGACAGATCTCTGCGCGGCCTTATCTACAACGACCCCGGCAAGATCCCCTCCGAGTCTTGCGCCAATGCTTCAGTAGTGATCTGGGTCCTTCGACATAGATTTAACGACCCAGTACGCGCGCCCAGAGCCGAACGCCGGCCCAGTCGGAATTCGCTCGCATCACCGCCCGCGATGGGACATTCCTCGAAATTCATCTTCCCTCTGCCAGGACGCAAACCGAAGCCCGCACCCGCCGCGCCGATATCATCTGGGCCCTGGACAACAAAGGCGCAGAAGATCCTTGGGAGCTCCGAGTTCAACATTGACCCGAGACGAGCGTGGGAGACGCAGTCGAATTCGGGAATAAGCATTGCAGTTACCGAGACGACAAATGGAGAACCCGGCCATGGCAGGACACACGATGGCTGGGCTGCCTCGAAGGACGTGGGGGATAGGCGCTGGGAGCAGGAGTCCGAGATCATACCCGCGACGCTGAACAGGCAACCCGACATGGTCGAGTCGCTGGTCCCTGACGGAGCAACCGATGCTTCCAGCGTTCGGCGGCGGCAGTCCAGTTCAACCATCACTTCCTACTACGACAAGTCCAAGCTGCCTCTCTCGATCTCACAACAAACGTCCAATTCTGCTATGGCAAAGGGACTGCCCGCGAAAGCCCAGGCGCTGCTCGACATCGATGGCGAACTCAGCGAAGCTCACCAATTGAAGAAGGCTCGGAAGAAGCCTTCCAGGCTTGACCTGTCTGCTTTATTACACAAGCACAGGTCGCCCAAGAATCCCCTTCCGGATTCTAACAAACGTCACGTCGGACACGACATGGCTACGCCAAGCCCGTCTCAGGCATCTGTATCGCCATCACCAGCTCCATCGCCAATGCCGCAGCGAGCAGACCACTGTGTCAGGAAAAAGATGACGAGGGAGTCGCTGAGGGAGAACTCGGGACAACAGCCCTCGCCCTATGGTTTGGCCGGCCAGCCGGTGAGCGTCCAGGAGCAGCCGACCAAAGCCAGCGTCGACTTGTACAACCTCTACGACCACTACGAGCAGAGAACATTTGCGGATGCCATGGACGAGGAGTTTCAGAGCGCTGACTACTATGTCGAGCCACCATCCGCCAGACGGCCTCCCTCTTACCCTCCGGCCCCGCCGGGTCAGTCTGGGAAAGCGTTCCTTTCCCCCTTTCCTCAAAACACATCACGAAACGCTCATTCATCCAAACAATCGCCGCTCGCGCTGACAGCGGCAGAGCTACGACGGGCCGGCGCCGGGACTCCTTCGAGCCCGGTGCCAGCTGATTGCGCCAGTGTCTCAAGTCGGCATACCCGGACATCCAAAGCATCGAAGCGAACAGACCGCAGTCTTCAGGAGATCGACTTGCTGCAAAACAGCGTTTTGGCGCTCTCGTCTGACTCGGAGGACGACTATGAGCTCTCGTCCAAAGGATCTCTCGCTGTCCCGACACTGAGCGATGGGCAAGCGAGCCCGACAAGCCCCCGGTCCCCGACATCCCAGACGAGCGTGGGTGCATATGATGGGAGTCGAGGCAAACCTGCGAAACGCACCAGCTTTGCTCCAAATCCTCAAGTCTTCATGGGCAACCAGGCTGCTACGGCGCCGAAAGGACCCAGAATTAGCCCGCGGACGAGCTCCCTGAACTCCAAGACATCTGCAACGTCAGGCAATTCTTTGATCCACGAAACGTCGCGTTTATCGTTTGGAACCACCTCCACGGACCGCACCGTTGCTCATGTTCAGAGCCCAGCTCTGAACCCGGCACCCGCGCCGAAGAAGGCCCCCAGGAAGGTGCGTAGCGAGTCGCAGTTTGACTTTCCGGCACCCCCAGTCCATCGGGCCTCCCGGTCGGCGTCCGTGTCCCGAGTGGCGGAGCAGTCAAACCCAATAGCGCCCACCACCGTCGACCTGTACCTACAAAGCCACCGCTCCCCCGCGGCGCCCGACAACGGATCGATCCGCAGCGGCGCGAGCCACGGTAGTGCAGCGAATGGTGGCCGACGCGGTAGCACTGCTAGTAGCATCCAGGACGGTAGCAGTGGGCGGTTTATGGCGGTTACGCGGCAAGAAGAGATGCTGCTGGCCGCTCTCCGGATGAAGCGCGCTCGAATGCGCGAGGATATAATTGCGGAGTTTGAGGAAGAGGTCGACCGTGATGAACACCACCCACTTACTCGTGAGATCACGAACGAAAGCATGGCGCCCGCCGGTGGCATGTCCAGGCAGTCTTCCCGGAGCACAATGCGCCTGGAAAATGGGGCGTTGAGTGCTCGCCCACGCCAGCAAGCCGCGGCGAAGGGAGATCCACTCAGAATTGTGGTCGATCCGTCATCCTACGACGCGTCGTTGCGGACTCCGGCTTCGGAGATTAGCGACTTCATCCACTTTGACGACAGCCCCAGCTTACGGGGCCCCGGCGGGCTGGAGCGGAAAGATAGCAAAGCCAGTTCGATCAGCAGCCAACGGTCTGCGTCGGCGAGGCAGAGAACATCGTTGAGTGCAATGACGGCCCCCGCACCGCGGCGATCTCAACGGAGGGATGGGAGCACTTCTCGACCCAGCTCAGACCAAGTCAGCCCTCAGGGGCAAAAGGGCCTTCCACATCAAATTCTGGAGGACCCGGCAGAGGACGACGACGTTGGGATCCCTCGGCCTGACTCGCCTATTTCGCCATCCGATTTCCCGACGCCGGTGTCGATCAAGAACAACAAGCAGGTCAGGTTAAGTGCGGTGGGGTTTTACAAGCCGAACCCCGAGGCGGCGTGGTGAGCAGCACCCGGACAGGATAGACACAGAGCGACAAAACAGTCGCAATTTCTTTGGTCATCAAACAGCGTGGCGCACCGAGATATGGGTGGCAGCACTGTCTTTACAACACATGGGTTTCCCCTGAAACCAATTGGGAGGGTGTAATTTAGGAGGGGCAATCTTTGAGAAAGAATGGGGGCATGATCTGACGATGACCGGAGGGGTCAGCGCAACAACACACTCGCTTCATTCGGTGCTGGCCCGGAGGCAGGTCCGCCGGCGTTTTGGTATGGCACGGTGCGTGCAGATAGACACTTATACCCTTGTAATCGGCTGATCCCGATGAAGCATGCGGGGAGCATGTTGAACAATACACTCTAATCTCCATTACCCGAATTCGTTGCTGCCAGGGTGCAGCAGCCCACACTTGTTCAATGTTTTGACAGTCCGGCAGCTCCGCCGGAAGGTTTCGTGCCGCAACACCGTGGCCAACGGGATATCCTATGCAAAGAGGGCAGCTAACTACGACAACTTGTCTGGGAAATGCCACGAGCAACACCTTATTACACAGCCCCCCTATCCGTCCTCCTTCTCCCAAGGGACATCTAGCGCAACCGCGCCTGCCGCTCAACCTCCTCCCGGAATACATTCCGCCCGCCCGTCTCCGCGGCGGCCCCGGCGCTCCGTCCCGTCGGCGACCAACTATCGCGATCCGTCAACTGAATACCCACGTTCGTCTCGGATTTATTATCAGCTCCCACTTCTCCCCACGGTCCAGTGCCGGCCCCGACCCCAGCGCCAACCCTCTCGGACCGGCTCTGCCGCACCCCATACCCGCTCGCCGACCGCCTCCTCATCTTCCCCACGGCACCCCCGATCAAAGGCACACGCCCCGTCCTCCGCCATGACATGAAGCACAGCGCACTCAACAACAAGAACCCACCCACCACAATAACCGGCACCGCAATCGCCACCAAGTTCGGCCCCGTGCCCTTGTTATCGCCAGGGGTACCTTTCCCGTCCTCGCTCGTGATGAACACCGCCGGACCGCGCCGCGAGACCCTGTCGTTTTCACTGGGGGTGCCGTCGTCGGCGTAGGCCAGCACAAACGTGACGCTGTACCGCGCCGGGTTGCCCCGCGACGAGAGAAAGTCGGCGGGGACGGGCCAGGGGTAGAATCCCTGGCTCGCGGAGAGGCCGTCGGCGGTGAAGCCTACGGCGCCTTCTCCCTCGCCTGGGTTGGTGCTGGAGGAGAAGAGGACTTGGAAGGAGACCTTGGTGTCGGCCGGAAAGTAGGACGGGGACCAGGTTACTGTTGCTGGTCAGCATCTTCGGTTGTATGTACATACCAAGCACGGCGGTCAGTGAGGAAGAAAGGGAGGGTTACTGTAGTAGGTCTTGCCCGGGTGCAGTTCGCTCCCCGCCCTGGGCAGGCAGAAGGGCTCGACGGGCCCGACGTCGGAGTTGCATGCGGGGAAGACGCCGGCCAGACTGCCGCCCGTGCCTGTAGCCGACGCAACCGGCGCAAGTCCGGTGTAGGTAGACGCGCGGCCATCAGGAGAGAGGGTGTAGGTGGCGGGCGACCGGAGGGCGGACGGCGCGTCTGAGACGGTCGCGAGGTGGCCCTCGGTCGTGATCACGGCGGGCCTAACGGTTTGCGCCGAGCCGGCGGCGTCGACCGTCACCCATGCGATGGGAGAGGGAGCAACGGTGATGCCAGCTTGCGGGCGCGCGAGGGCGGGTTGGAGGAGAAGTGTCGCGGCTACGGCAAGATGCCGTAGGGTTTCGGCGCCTCGCATCTTCTCTCGTTGGACTTTTCAACTCTGGCTTGGATGCCGGTGCAGTACAGTCAGCGAGCCACGACAAGTCCCGGCACAGGTTTTAAAAGCCGGGTTGATCAGCTCAGCGGAGGTCGAATGAGACGAGCGTCCGGAGATAGCATGCAGGTTAAAGAACCAGAGCAGCGGGTCCGTTCTTGCAGTTTCTCATCAACTAATACAGTAGACTGGGCACCGCAGGGCAATATGAGATCGGTCCGGCATCCGGAATGGCCCAGAAGCTCTGCTCCGCGGTGGCGCCACACCAGCAGGCTGTTTGACAGACAACGTGACAACCCACACAAGGGCTCACGGAGGACTCAGAGGAGGACTCGGCCAACCTCTGGGGAAACGATGATGGTTGGCTGAACCAGCCGTGTAAGTTTCCCCTCAGTATCACCACCCCCACCTCCGCAGTCCGGCTCCGGGACCATAAGTAATATGCCGTGGCCCTTTCCGTGTCGAGCTAAACTTGGGTGGGATAACCGGCAGAAGAAGTGGCGGGGCTTGCATATGAGCCGCCCGTCCATTCTTTGGCCCAGTGCAACCCCAGGGGGGCGCCAACCACCAGAATCCCGTTGTCGTCGTGGGGGTTGATTGGTTCAAGACAAGCTTCGCTGAGGTCTGGATGCGGGGAAAATGGCATCCTCAGATGGCATCCTCAGAAACCCGCGCAACCCTTGAGACGCTATCGACTTGCCACCAATATCTTCATACTGGAGCACGTGTGGAGATGCGAGCAGACATGCTCGGCAGGGTGCCAAGCATGCCGTTCTTGGTTGCGATCTTGCGAAGTTACGTACGAGTTGGCTGGCTGTCAGTGGCGGGCATCACGGCAGGGCATGGGCCAGACGGCAACTTATCTTGGTCGCCCTCGTGAAGCGTGAAGCCCGGCACATTCCCGCTCCCGTTCATATTATCTCACACGCAGCTCGTTACCGCCCACCCGGTTCAGCAGCACACATTATGAGCGAGATTTGACCCACTCGTGGAATATTCGTAGCTCAAAACCCCCCTGTGGAAGCAAGCTGTAATTATACTACTACTACTACTACTACTGTACCACGCTGCAAAGCGGTCCATATCTGCAGAGGCAGTATGAAGAACGCCGTCTCCCAGTCCGCTCTCGCGGCCGGCTTGTATGCCGCAGCCGCTGTCGCGCAAACAGCATGCCCCAGTGTTCTCGTCCCGTCCAACCCGGCACCCGTCGTCGCCAGCGGTTGGCAGGCGCAGCTGGTTGCCGGCGGCCTGACCAAACCCCGGAGCATTGCGTTCGATAGCACCGGCGCTCTGCTGATCGTTGAGAGCGGCAAGGGCATCAGCCGGCATAGATTCACCGACAACGGCGGGACTTGCCTCTCGTCGAACCACTCCCACATGCTCGTCGAGCTGTCATCAGTGAGCATCACAGGCCCGGACTGCCAAGTCGAATTCCTCTGCTAACCTCTCAGCTCAACCATGGCATCGCCCTCTCCGACGACGGCAACACTCTCTATGCCTCCTCCTCGGAAGCTGTCTTCGCCTGGACCTACGACGCCAAAGGCGGCAGCGTCAGCGGCGCACCGCGCACACTCATCGCCAACATGAGCAACAGCGATCTCGTAACCCGCACGCTCCTCATGTCCAAGAAACAGCCGGGCACGCTGGTCGTCTCGCGCGGCAGCGCCGAGGAGAGCGCCGCGCAAACCGAGGTCATCACCAGCGGCCTCTCACAGATCCGCGCCTTTAACCTGACCAACATGACGGACAACGCGGCCCCGTACAACTTTATGAACGACGGCCTCGTCCTCGGCTGGGGTTTGCGCAACAGCGTCGGCGTCGGCGAGCACCCCGTGACCGGCGGCATCTACGCCGTGGAGAACAGCGTCGACGGCGTGAAGCGCAACGGCGTCGACGTGCACGAGAACAACCCGGGCGAGGAGCTGAACTTCTTTGGGTACCTCAACGGGACCGCCACGGCCAACCAAGGCAAGAATTTCGGGTATCCGCACTGCTTCGCCGTGTGGCAGGTGGACGAGATCCCCGAGAACGACGGCCTGGCCATTGGCAAGCAATTCGCCATCCAGGAGAACACCACCCTCCGGGACGAGACGTGCGCCGAGAAGTATGTGCCGCCGCGCCTGACCTTCCCGGCGCACTATGCCCCAATCGATCTCAAGTTCTCCGAGGGGGGCGAGACGGCGTATGTCACGTTCCGCGGGAGCTGTAAGTTTTCTTTTTCCATCCATCCATTCATCTCGCCTACACAAGCCAGATGCTGACAAGGACCAGTCGACCGCTCCTCTCCCGTCGGCTACCGTGTCGCGTCGATCGAATTCAACGCTGCCACTGGCGACCCTGTGGCCGCAGCGGACAGCAACAACGCGCTGACGGATGTGCTGACCAACAAGGATACCTCGGTTTGCCCGGACAACTGCTTCCGGCCGGTCGGGCTGGCGTTCGATAGCCACGGACGATTGTGGATGTCGTCAGATTCGACGGGCGAGATTTACGTCCTGCAGCGGACGGGGGAGTCCGGGGACGGCCGGTTTGTGCAGCCGGGCGTCAGTGGCGGCGGCGATGATGACAGCGCCGCGGCAGGGCGGTGGACAAAGGAGACGATGGTGCTGGGGTCGACTGTTGCGGCTGCGGTCGCTATGTGGCTGGCCGTGTTTTGAGTGTGCAGTAGACTGACTGGCGATATCCTGTCTTTCCCGTTCACCGCATGGACGACTAAATCAGAGAATACTTAGTACAGTACAGTAATACATTTGTTGCGCCCAACTACGATCACAAGCTGCAACTCCTGGTACTAACATCACCCTCGTCTCTACTTGTATGTACATACATACCCCGTAGCTACAGCAATTACACCCCTGAAACGGGCCGGATCCCTCTCAAACCACGCCAATCCCTTGATCCCCCGCACCTTGCCCTCCTCGCCTTCCTTCCCATAACACATATCCCACTGCTCGCTCCCTGCCGGGTACGCTCCCACCATCCGGAAATCGTTACCGCCATTGCTGTATGACGGAACCGGTTCGGCGGAGGCGGTGTTCTATCGACGCTGCTCTCGCTTCGGCGGCATCGACGTCGCTGGCGCTGGGGAAGGTGAAGGCTTGGCGGTAGACGAGCAGGGGTTTGTTGCCCTGGGTGGGCTGCCGCTGTTGCGGAGGTTCGGTTGGACTCTGGAGGCGGGGTGGGGCGGGATGGCGTGCTGTTCTGTTTGGAGGGAGGTGACTCAGGTGAGCGGGGTGAGGGTGGCTGGCATGGTTCGAGTCCTGAACTATCAATAGTATGGCGGTGTGTTGGTGGGCTGGGCCGAGAGGTGGTGTGCGAGATTCGCGGCGGGGATGACAAGGGGCGGTTTGATGGTATGCACATGTATGTACATACTGTACCCAGAAGCTGGTTGTGGGGAGGCCGATGCAACAGAACTAACGGGACGTCGAGAGAGGTGCGCAGTCCGCTTCGGCGCTCAGTTGTGAAGCCCTGGCGCTCCTGGGTGGTCTCGTCGGTCTAGCTCGGGGTAGGATTGGTCCGGAATTCAGCAGAGCTATCCGCTTGTAGACACAGCTGTCAAAGTGCGGGGAAAGAGCTGAAAAACCATGGGAGTGGGGGAATCACCTGAGTTTATGAGGCTGCGGTGAGACTGGGGTGAGAGAGTGGTACGTTTACGTCATGGTTATCGGGCATATTTACCGCATGGAAAAGCAGTCACGGTTGAACGATGGACTCCAACCACATTGCAAGCTTGATGATTGTGACACTCTGCAGAGTACCTTATAGACTTATACTTCAGCGGAAATTTGCTACTACCTATGCATGGAACCCCTTTGGTGTCAGCTCACTCGCCAGTCCCCGAATGGCCCTCTGCTCATCCATGCTTAGGACAATCCCAAAGTATTTTTCCAGCGCCTGCACTCTCTGCTGTTCGCTTTTCAGTTGCTCGACGATCTCCGAGTTTGGGCCTACCCGCCGCTTGACGTAGTCTCGGTGCAGAATCAACAATCCAACCGGCTTCTTTTCCTGCTCGTCCAGAATGGTGCACATGCACATAACGCTCTGCACAAAGAAACTTTGTGGCGTCGTCATGGTCCGCAGGTTCATCACCTCAAAGTCGCCTGGCATGAACTCGGTCTCGACACAGTGGTACATGTCCCTCCATGGGGCGCTCTCGTTCTCCCGTGCCGAATACACCCACACCCGCTGATTTGGGTCGGTGTGCTCCTCGAGATTGCGGTACTGCAGTCGTCCTTGCATAGGCGCTATCCCGATGAACTCGTGGCCGTGCTCCATGGGCACTGGATGAGGAGGCCCGAAGGATCCGAAACCGACATCGACCAGGTAGCGTTGGCCGTTGATGGTGACAATGTTGACCATGTGATCCCTGCGGATTGTCAACTCTGAGTTATCCCGAACGAACCAACCCTGCCTTCTCGCAACTCACCATCCCTTGTACCCGTTCGGCCCCCGGACTCTAGCCCCGACGCTGTAGAGTGTATAGCCCAGGCTGCGCAAGATGGCGGCGAAAAATGCGTTGACCTCCATGCAGTATCCGCCCCTGCCGGTTCCGACGATCTTGTTGTACAAGTCCTCCAGGTCTAGCGACAGAAGCCGGTGTCTCGAGTAATGCAGCGACAGACTCTCAAAGGGGACGCGAGCCATGTGTTGGCTTTGAATGGACGTGAGGCATCCCAGTGGATCCTCAGATATCCGTTGCCGCACATCCTGACGGTATCCGATGTGCTCGAGATACCGGGCGAGTTGTTCCTCGGTGTAGGTGTTCATCTTTGTTGTCGATGCGCTGGAAATTTGCAGAGTCTAGACTTTTGAAACACAGCGCCTTGACTCTTGAGTAAGAAAGCTGGGCTTTCCCCGCAACTGCTACCGAGTTTGGAAACTCCAAGAAATTAGCCCAGCCGGCCACCAGCTCGGCCTCCGAGGAGCTCCGAAGGCTGGATTACAAACCTAATGTTCTACAATAACAAAAGAAGCGGATGCTTAGAAATTCCGGGTTGAGATGGAAGTGGCAAATGATGGAAGATTGTTGTGTGCAGAGAATTGACGAACAAATCAAAGTTCAAAATTTCCCTCTGGACTTGTAATTATTCCCGGGGTTGAAATCAAACTTGTGAATTGGGGTACTACCAATCACTGCTGGGCCTACAGCGTAGCTAAAGCCAGAATAGAGTCAGACCACTCCGAGGTCGCACAGAACGGGTGTATTGAGCTATTGAGAGTGAGACAGGAATGAAGGAAGGTTGGGGGCGGAGAGTGAGCCACATCGGGTCCTTGGTGGCTAATTGGTTCTGTTAGCGCCATCAGCTTGGCCAAGTGGCAAACAATAGCAGCAAGCTACAAGGCACTAACAGCAATTGAACTTCCCGCTTCTTCCTCTCCTCGCTTTCTTGGCACAATCCGGAAGGGCCACCGTTACAGGGTTGCAAAAGTTCTTAGGCAACCACCTTAGGTCCGTCGTATCTTCAACCACACCTTGGTCCACGTCTCATTCTCGAATATAGTTCATCTTTTCAAATTTCAATTTCAAATCAACTTCTCCATCTATGATCCATCCATTTGATTCACAAGAATGGAATCAGCCGGCCTTCGACGGCGGCAACGTGAACAAGACACACAACCTTCGAAGCCTCCACCACAGCCACCACCAGCACAGACTCGTACTTCCTCCCAAATTCCACGCACCCGCAGCAGCAGCAGCCGCCTTCCCGCGTCCATAACAGCAGGCTACGCCCCTCCCCGCTTCACCGTCAACCTCTCGCTCCCACCCCAACACCGCTACACCCACATCGCGACGGCCCTCCAACCCACCCTTGCCTCCTTCGACTTTGAATCCCTCTTCGCCGAAGCAGTCGCCCTCATCCTCCCGCCAACCCCCCCCCTGCCATGCCTCAACACCTTCACAGTCCGCCTTCTCCGCGCACTCTCCCGCCTGTTCCTCCGCCGCGTCTACTCGGACGAAGAAACGGCCGAGTTAACCGGCATTGCACGCGACGCGGGGATGGCAATGGACCTCCTCGTCGCGTTTAACGTCGTGTTGGATTTGTTGATGGGTTGTACCTCGGGCGGGGTCCGCGTTCAGGGCGCGGATCATGACGTTCCAGCTGGAGGAGCCGGGGAAGAGAGTGCGAGGATGGTGCACTTCCGCACGCTGGATTGGGACATGGATGAGCTGCGGCAGTTGGTTGTTGAGTTGGAGTTTGTGAGGTTTGCTGGGGGCCCGACCGTGGCGAAGACGGTGGGGTACTTTGGGTATGTGGGTGTTCTGACGGGCGTGAGGGAGGGGTTGAGCTTGAGTTTGAACTTTCGGGCTGGGTGTGAGGAGCGCGGGTGGACGAGGAGGCTGGGGCTGCGGTGGCATTTGGGAATGGTGCTTCTGGGGAAGAGACGGAGTGTGTCGAGTGTGTTGAGGGGATATATGTTGGGAGATGGGGAGACCAAGAGGCGAAGGCGATGGTGGCCTTGGAAGGCCAACGAGACGGGGCACATGGATATGGATGGATATGGTGGGCGGCAACTTCCAGACGTTGATATGATCCTGGCTGATCTCGCCAACTCTCCTTCGACGGCCGCTTACCTGATTTTTTGCACCCCGTCAAAGGCCTACTCGGTTGAGAAGGGCTACCGTACGGCCACGGTTCAGAGCAGCAGCGAGTTTTTGACTACCTGCAACCATGACGTCGCCAACGAGCCAGATCCCAGCCGTATCCACGCTGCTGCGCGGAACGTGGCAAGTCAGGCCATGGCCGAAATCATCGACGAGTCCTTCGAGCGCAAGCAGGCGGTTGAGGAGACATGGAAGCAGCGCTTGCACATAAGGCAGAAGTCTCGGCGAACCCAGGGGCACAAGGCTAGCAGTGTCAATCTGGACGATGTATTGCACATGCTCGCTCATGGGGACATCATCTACGGGGGAACACATTATGCTGTGGTGATGGATCCGGAGATGGGGGAGGTTTTGTGGCGAAGGGTGTACCGCACTAACGACCTCAGGGGCGGCCGGAGCGAATCTGAAGATTGATTGTGAAAGAATGCGGGAAACAATTGAAGGAGAGAGCCCGGTCAGCCGGTGACGCAATCTTTGCATCCTTCTGTTTGCCTTAACCCCCGAGTTGCCTTGGGCTTGTCCGGCCCCCAATTGGGTATGCCCAATGGGGTAGAAGTGTTCGCCAATGACTGGCTGAGTGTTGGAACCCACAGCGGCCGCCCGTTGATCCTCCACCATGCACTGCCCCCTGATGCCTAATGCATGATGGCCAGCTATTTAAACCCTGAGGGCTTCAGCAGCGGCAGCGAGTATTCCCCATGCCTACATTTTCCCAGAGACTTTGAGAACGTTCCAAGATTCCAATGGCGACGAGAAACGACGACGTCAACGGCACAACTGTGTCTCGAGACAATAACGATAATGAGAGCGGCACCGCCGACGAGGCCGCCCAACCAGCCCCCTGGTGGTACTTTTGCGACGGTTCCAGTTGCACGCGCAAGGTGCCACGGCACGAGGAACGATACAAATGCCAGGAATGTCAAGACTTTGACTATTGCAGGAAGTGCGTTGTCGATGCTGCTCTCATCCACCCCGGCCACCACTTCACCAAGATCGATGCCCCTGGCCCCGTACCGCCGACGGACGGCGACGGGGCGACTGCTGTATCCGAGACCGAGGAATCTCCTTGGGAGCCAACATGCCCATCGTGTGCCCCCGTCACGAAGCTACTGCCGTTGCTCCCATTTGTCCTCGATCCGGAGAGGTACCCCGGCCGAAAACGCATGTGCATTAAATGGCAGCTGCGTCTGTCATATCTGATCGAAGCTACTCAGCGCGACTGCGCCTTCTGTTGCTTTTTCCTACACACCTTTTTTAGGTCATCCAACATGGAGGTCCATTTCTACACCGAGAAGACACCATGGTACGCGAAGCCAAGTGCACACGCGGAAGAGCGCGCAGAATTGGTTGAGCACTGCATGGGTACCTTGAGTCGGCTCAAAACGGACCGCTTCGACTTTGAAGTGGCGCCTACCTGCTCGAGAAAAGGGGCCAACCTATGGGATTTTGACAAGATCTTGTTCAGCCTGGCAGAGAGCACGCTCGATCGTCACACCAAAAAGGAAATGAACGAGGCAAGAGTGTTCCACTCCGCCGGCGCCATTAACGCCGAGCGCTACGTGTGCGCAGTTCAGAGTACGTGGCCATGCTATGTGAAGCACATATAGTCATATATTATTATCTCAAGCTAACCCGCCCAGGCGATCCCGCCTCCCAACATATCAGCAGCCGCCCGCCCAACCCTTCTCCCGCGTCTCCTGATGGAGTACAACAAATCAAGGCCTGGCTCCGCGACTGTGAACAAAACCACGGCGCCACCTGCCAGCACTCCACCAAGGGCGCCCTCCCCTCCCGCCTCATTGACGTCTCCGACCCGGACACCCTCCGTCTGCACCACACCAACCCCTCCCAAGCCGGCCAACCCCTCCGATACGCCGCACTAAGCTACTGCTGGGGCGGCCCGCAACTCCTCGAAACCACGTCCTCTACCCTCTCCTCCCGCCTACAGGGCTTCCCGCTCACCACCCTCCCGCCCACCCTCCGCGACGCGGTCCGCATCACGCAGCAACTTGGCCTCCAATACCTCTGGATCGACTCCCTCTGCATCATCCAGGATGACACCGACGACAAGTTCGCCGAGCTGGCGCGCATGTCCGACATCTACAAGAACGCCTTCCTGACCATCGTCGCGGCGCGCGCGTGCAGCACCGACGAGGGCTTCCTCGACGACCGCGCCGACCCGGACACGGGGCTGTGGAAGTCGCTGGTCCCGATCGAGTACCCCCTGGCGAACAAGGCCGCCACGGAGCTCGGCGACGCGGGCAAGCTGCCCCGCACCGAGATCGGCACGCTGTATCTGCTGGAGGAGCCGACGAGCATGAGCGGGACGGTCAAGGACCCTGTTGCGGAGCGGGCGTGGTGCCTGCAGGAGAGGGTGCTTTCGCCGCGGGTCGTGTCGTACGGGCGGTGGCCGACGTGGCGGTGCAACCGGGCGGTGGGGAGCGACGGGGGTTTTTTCGTGGAGAGTCGGCGGCTGGGGGGAGGAGATGCTGCGGCGCAGCGGTTGACGCATGCTTTGGCGACGGCGGAGAGCGGGGGCGTGGGCTTGGATTATTTCCGCCGGGCGCAGTTGTTGGAGACATGGAGGAGGATCGTGGAGGATTATACGAGGCGGAAACTCACGCTTGCGACGGACAAGCTGCCGGCCATTGCGGGTGTTGCGAAGGAAATCAGTAGGATCACGGGGATGGAGTACCTCGCGGGGCTGTGGAAGGAGAATCTGTTGCAGGAACTGACGTGGTTCGCGCGAACACAGGAGTGGCGGACACGGCATGAGCACACCGACGAGTTCCCGCGAGCACCGACTTGGTCGTGGGCGTCGGTTAACGCGCCGATCCTGTACGATGCCGTCACCGCGGATGCGATGCCCCTCGCGAGGGTGATCAGCTGTGGCGTCCAGCAACTTAGGGACAAGTCGACTTACGACACGGTCGCAGGCGGTACGGTCGAGATACAAGGCCCGTTTGCCGAGCTGAAGAAGGAGGACGTCGTTGGGTGTCTGAAAAACCAGAACTTCTCGCCTGCCCCGCCCAGCAGTGGGGATGTGCAGGAGTGGTATAAGCTCATACTGGAGGATACAGCAACCAGGCCTGAGAAGGTGGTATCGATGGATGATGTTGAGGATGCGCTGCCAGACAGAGTGTTTGGACTGTTGCTATTCGAAAGGGACTGGACAAGTAACCGGTGGGACAGAAACGCACCGAAGGAGATGGAGACGTGTTACTGTGGGCTGCTATTGCGGGAGGTGGAGATGGGGAGGTATGAGAGAATTGGGGCGTTTTGGAACGACACGGCGGACTTTCTAGATCAGACCGCGAATCCTTGGGCTGGCAAGACAGTGGTGCTGGTTTGAGGGGGTGGCAGAAGGCTGTCTACCAGTACCAGCAGTTGATGGTCCAGCAAATAAATGTACATACCATTGTCCGTGCTTTTATCGTTGTTTCTCAAGCGTTCTGCGCATCACACCAACATACGCTTCCCGTCTTCGAAACCCAAGTCTTGTTGGACACCAGGATGCAGGCGATGGAGTCAAGTTCAAGAAGGGGACCTCTTGTACGTCGGCTAGCTGCGATTGACTGGCTGCCCACAGAAGGAATCTACCGGCAACTTCTTTCCTCCTCCTTGCACATGTATTTATTGCTGTGCATCTTCCAATATGCCTTGTGGCCTTCCTCTCGCCGAAGTAAGCAGCAATCCGTGCCATGCTGCACAGCGTGCCCGCCACTAGTTCCCACCAGCCGAAAACATGGAGGCAAAACCCGTAGAACCTTGTTCTATGGCCACCATGGCCTTTCTCATGGCTGTCCCATCCTGTCCTCCTGGGCCACGACCATAGACTGCTTCAGCAAACATGCGCAACTGCATCGGGAAGCGCGGATCGCCGTAGTGCTCGATGATATCGCTCTTTTCCACCGCACAGCGCAGGTCCTGGAACTGCGACTGGTCCATGCCCAAATTCTTGCATTCGCGCTGCTTCTCGGCATTCCACCACGGCGGAAGCAGGCCGTGCTGGGAGCTGGCGAGCCGAAGGAATTTCTTGAAACCCTGCAACCCGCTGGGTTGCCCTCCATAAAGACTGTCGGCAAAAACCTCGCCTTCTAGGGTGTAGGTATCTTCGACGTTCAAGCGGTAGGCGTCAATCAAGATGCGGTACACGTCCTTCTCGGGGCGGTTGTGCAGCCAGGTGCCGTTGTCGAGACGAGTGAAAGGCTTGGTAATAGGCTGGTCGAGGCCCTTAGGCGGCGAGAGCGTTGTGTCGGCCGTCGACGGATCGGGGCCGCTGGAAGAGCGCGGGGCGGTGCTGCCGTCCTTGCCGCATTCCCGCTTGTGAGCCTTCCAGTTGGCTTTCTGGCAGTCGCGAGAGCAGTAGAGCGCGGCCTTGCATTTGGCGCAATGCTTCAGAGCCACCTCGGGAGGCGTCTTATGGCAAGTAGCACAGCCCTGTGCCATATTCGAGGATGGATATGTGTGGCGCAGGTACAAGAAGCAAAGAGGTTGATGGGATGCGTGATGGTGTCGATGGCGGTTTCGACGGTAGTGCGGTCGTAGGTAGGAGAATTATTTGAATCCCACCGAGAGAGTGGTTACGGCCGCAGAAAGTGGCTGGTCTGCAGCGGGGGGGACCTGCAAACAACAACAGATTATGATTGTGGCGCTCCACAAATCAAGGCCCGTAAATCAAGGCGAATTCTAACGCAAATCGAGCTATTAGACAAACAAACTTGATTTATTTACTTTATTATAGGCCTTGCTCTATATAAAACTTAAAGTACCTATAAGGGACTAGCGATTAGTGCTAGCTGCCA
This sequence comes from Chaetomiaceae sp. B2702, assembly GCA_023628455.1. Classification (NCBI taxonomy): domain Eukaryota; kingdom Fungi; phylum Ascomycota; class Sordariomycetes; order Sordariales; family Chaetomiaceae; species Chaetomiaceae sp. B2702. Next base: position 294,223 of record JAMAKP010000032.1, on the reverse strand, counting down.
GAATTAAAATTCTTAGCGCCTACTAATTATGTTGTTAGGCAGTGAACCTAGTATTGGCGCGACCCAGAACAATCGACACAACAATATAACCCTAAGTGAATCAAATTCCATAGCATCGCGAGCCCGCTTCATCGTGTCACGTCAAACATCATCGAGAACATGGAACCCGGGCTCACAGGCGTTGAGAAAAAAAAAGCCGCCGCCAGCATTGTTAGAGTCGGAATTGAATCCCAAGAGCAACTCCGCCCATCATTGATCATTTGCCAAAGAGGCTAGGACTTCAACCTGACTTCAACTGCGCTTTTGGCATCTGCGCCAACAAGTCAAACCGAAAAGCCGAGTCGGGGACTGGCGACAATAATGACCGGGCGATTAAAGCACCCCGGACGGAGGAGTCTAGTCATAGCGGGTCCGCGGGATTTGACGACAACGAGGACATTCCCGCGTATGGCAACTACGCGAAGCAGTCTTTTTCAGCGGACGGAAATAAAGCCTCATACGTGACTGCACCTGCAGCTTCGACATCACACTGCTCCAATCCAATAACCATGAGTGAGTCCCTTGTCAAGACTCCCGTGTCGTGCCAATACTTATTTCCATGCAGCCGCTCTGGCGCTCTTCAAGCAAACGTATCCCCATCTCCCTCCACAGCCCGAACGGTCCGGCACCCTCTTCACATATCTTTCCAGCCAGCCAGTCTTGCGGATCCCGGTCGTGACGGGCCGCTTCAGGGACGCCAGGCCCCAGAACTTGGTCTCGTACCTCATGCAAGCCACAGGCGATATGGGTCCCCTGGTCCGAGGCCTGCGAGAGATGCATCCGGAAAACCAGCGTCTTCAGGGAGGCCTGCGTTGTGGTTCGCGATCCGGGTGTCCTGGAGATAACCGGCGGCGCTTGCGCCAACTGTTGGTATAGCCGGGGGGGGTCAACGTGCACCTTTCGTCTAGAAACCCCCGCGTTTCCACGGCAAGGGTTCACCACGGCCCGGGGCTTCATGGGGGACGCTTTCCCTCCCCCGGGCCAGACTGTCGGGCGGCAGATGCCGCCGCTATCGAACTCGGCCCAGAAGACACAACCGGGTTCCTCAGCCTCAGTGCCGGCCCGGGCACCGATCCACCCAAGCTACGCAGCAGCCCTCGCAAGTAGAGCTGCTGCCGGCGCCGGCAGCAGCAGTGGTAGTTCCAGCCAATTCCTCTGTCCAACCCAGCACGCTTTCACGAGATGAAAAGGTGAGGGTCTGGGAGAACCGGTACAGCAGCATGAGCCTGGACAGCTTGCTGCGGGCGCATGAACATTTGGCCGAATGGCAGGAAGACCTGACGACACGGTTGATGGGTATGAACCGGGCGGTGCTGAAGCAGTTGATGGAGAGGGAGGGCCATGGTGGGTAGGTGTTGGAGGAGGTGGACGGTGAAGTGACTTGGGCATGGAGGAGTCATTGATGTTTCCTCCTGCCACGAGAACCCAAATAGATGGGGAGTATTATTAAAGTAAATATACAAAGAAAAGAAGGTTGGAGTAACCATTACATCCGACGGGGCCAACCCCAGCCTATTATGCAAGATGTCGTCATCTCTCATCAGATCCAGGGTGCCGTCGGCAGCATCCTACAGTACAACCCCCAAAATGTCATTCATAGGAAACATCCCCCCCCCAACAATCCCTCCCTTCTTCTCAACCAGCTAAGGGCACAACAAAAGCAAAGCCCCACCCCCCCTCCTAGTAATCCATCGGCTCAAGCCTCCACCCCAAACAGGGCAATCGAATGCACGAACCCATCAATATTGTCCTCATACGCCGCCACATCCGCCCCCTCCACCGTAATCATCTTGTTGGTCCCGACCGTATTCAAGTTGTACACGCGCAGCTCGCTCCGGCCCTCGACGCTGAACGTCCTCTTCTGGCACGTCGCGCCCTGCCCGATCTGGCTGCAGTTGACATTGTAGTTGTCAAAGAAGCTGTACAGGCCCGCGCCGTACGCCAGCAGGCCCGTCGAGTCCACCACCCTCAGGCCCCAGCCGCTCTCGCCCTTCGCCAGGACGGGGTCGTGGTACTCGGGCAGCGGCGGGAACGGCAGCGTGGCGTCGGGGTTTGGTTGATAGTAGGCCGTCTCGGTCTGAATCTGGCCCATGAACACGTCCCGGGTGTTGACGAACTGGTACTCGTACAGCTGGTGGTGCTCGACGCTCGTGCCGACGAGCCACAGCGGGCCTTGGCAGCCCTCGACGAGCAAGCCGCGGCCGGCGTAGATGGTGATCTGCTGGTTGTCGGCGCCCTCCTCGATGTCGTGGTCGGCGACCCAGATCCAGCAGTTCTCCATGTAGAGTGACGCCGCCGACGAAGTGATGTGCATGCTCATGAAGGCGGCGACGCAGTCGACGGGGAGGTTGTCCGCCGTGATGGTGGTGTTGGGCGTCTTGGCGCATTGCGCCAGTTGCAGGTCCGAGCCGACGAAGCCGCCGATGCGGGTGTGCACGTCCCAGAGCCCGGAGGGTTGGTTGGCGGGCGAGGCGAGGTTGTATTCGATGAGGACGGCGCCCGGCTGGGAACCGCGGGTCGAGACGATGGTGTTGGACCACTCGACGCGGCCGGTGGAGCCGGCGGTGCCGACTTGGACGACGGGCTTGGGCGACGAGGCCGACGCGAAGAATGCGCCGGACGAGAGGATCACGGGAAAGGCTTCGCCGAAGATGCGCGAGCCGGCCGGGATGTGGAGGGTTTTGGTGACCACGTACATGCCGGCGTCGAGGAAGACGATCTTGTTGGCGGCAGCGGCCGAGGCGAAAAGAGTGTTAAGGGCGTCCGTATCATCGGTGGCGGCGTCGCCCTTGGCGCCTGCGGCACGGGCGCTGACGAACTCGGAGAGCGGGACATTCTCGTACTGCGGCTTGGACCGCTCGTAGAAGGCGTTACCGGCGACCAGAGAGGCCGGGCGCGTGTTGGGCGTGATGGGGCCTTCAAAGAAAGTCGGGCCTGAAGTCGCCGTGTACTCGTGGCCGCGGCCCCAGGCTTCGATCACCGATGCTCCGGACGAGCCGGCGAGGACGGTGCCGGATGGGCCCTTGATGGCCGTCGGCACGTTGTCCAGACGCAGGTTCTCGAAGATGAAGTTGTTGGCGACCGGGGGGCTGACCGCACCGGCGCTGCCGTAGGCAATACCGATAGGGGTGTTCTTAATCTCGCTGTCCAGGATGGTGATGGATCCGACGCCAAGTTCACCCTTTTCGTTGGCAGCGGTGAAATCAAAGCCGACCTCGCAGTTGTTGATGCTCACGCCCTTGTACGTCCAGCCCCACGACCACAGCTGTTGGATGGCCGTCTTGGCGTTATGCACGGTAATGTTGCGCATGGTGAACTGCTGGTTACCGATCGACAGGGCCTGGGCACCGCCATAAAAGACGAGGTCGCCGATGTAGCCACCGGAGCCCTCCTCGATGAAGAGACCCTGGTGCAGGTTGCCTGGCGCCTCGGAGGACTTGAAGACGATGTTGGACAGTGACGTCGACTGGGAGCTGGGCCAGTGGATGCCCGAAATCAGCGTCCCGGGCGAGACGTTGGTGATGTCAATGACGAAGTTGGCAACCTGGCGCCAGAACACGTTGGTGGCTCCCCAGGCAAGACCTTTGCCACCATACTGGTTGGTGTCGAGGAGCCAGCGTCCCTTGAAGTTGGACGTCGCCTTGAGCACCGGCATGCACCCGGGATTGCCAATCAGGTGGGTGTAGTAAAAGTCGACCACAGGAGACGAGACCATGTAGGTGCCCGGCGGAAAGTAGATGAGCCCAGGCGTCTTGGTGCTGCCGGTGCAACCCGGACCGCAGCGGTTGCCCTCGCTGATGGCCCGGTTGATGGCCTCGGTGTCGTCCGTGACGCCATCGCCCTTTGCGCCGAATTCCTTCACGTTGCGGAAAACCTCATAGTCCGAGTCGGCGAAGGGGGCGACGCCCTGGTGCTTGATCTTTTCGAGCCAGAAGTCGGTGCAGGCGGGGATACCGGCGCTAGTGGTGGTGGTGCTGGTGGTGCTGGTGGTGCTGGTGGTGCTGGACGAAGCCGACGAGCTCGAGGTAGACGAGCCAGAGCTAGAGGAGCCAGAGCTAGAGGAGCTAGTGCTAGACGAGCTGGAGCTGGCGACACCGGTGCTGCTCGACTCACTGCCTGTAGTGGTGGAGGGGGAGGCAGTCGATGAGTCGCCGCCCTCGGTTGAGCTTTCGTTGTCGGAGGTGCTCGTGCTGGTGGCTGGAAAGCTGCCAGAGTCGGTTGATCCGCTGTTGTCAGAGGAAGCACTGCTGGACAGGCTGGTGCTGGTGGGCGGAAAGCTGCCGGTCCCGGAAGCTGTGCTGCTCCAGCTCTCGGACAGTGTCTCAGACGAGCTCTCAGACGAGCTTTCAGTGCTGGACAAACCGCCGGTCGAGCTCGAGGAGAGAGACCCGGATGCCGTACCCTCAGAGCAGGGGGGAGGCGGCGGGCTCGGGGATGGGCATGTGGTGATGGTCTTGCTGACCACAACCGTGACCGCCCTAGGGGCCTCGGTAAGCGTCAACACATCGCTGCCGTGGTGGTCGACGTCCAAATTCGCGGAGATGCCCGACACCAGAGCCGAGATGGCAAGGAGTGACTGAAGCGAGAGACGATGCATCTTGGTGGTTGATGCGGATGGTTCAAACGAATGACTGCGATGCGCCCTTACTCCGGTCGCATCGTGGACCGATCGAGACTTGTCTGGGTTGGCCGAGGCGTGGTCCCTGAACAGGAAAGGGGAGGGAGGGATCGGCATGGTTTAAAGGACGCCTCCGGGTCATTCAGGCCCCAGCGCTAGGTCCCCCGCCGTGACCCGGTTGCGAACATGCGAGCCACGCGCATCCACGATGCCTCCACCCACGCCATGGTAGCCTTGTCATGTTTGGCGAAGGACACACAGGGACAGCACCACAAACCAAACTCGCAACTCGCAAGCACAAGGCCCCTGCAGCCCAACGACCCGCGGTGGTGGTCTCGGCGGGTGCCCGCCAGGTTGCTCGGTGCTTTTCCAAGAAGCAAGATTCAGCCGAGCCAACACCATTCGCCGAGAGGCACCGGGGAGGGTGGTAGTTTGCCAAGCGCTGCAGGTACTAGCCCTCAATCGTACCTGGGGAGAGCGGATCGAAATTTGACGTGGACAGGGGCTATTGAATAAGCAACGGGACCAAAGTAACGTTGGCTAGTGCTCAGCCACGGGCGGATGTGTCCCGCGTAGTGGCGGGCTAAAATAATTGTGACAGCTGCGTCCCAACACGCGTTCTGTCACATCTGTGAGCTCATTCTGAGAAACCCATTGCAACAATGCGCATGCGTTGAGGGCCGACAGAAAGACGAGGCTCTAACCAATGAAGAGAATATGAGCAGGCAGCACCGCATTCTCCGCGAAAGTGGATGCTGCTCCAGAGGAGGATAACTACAATAGTTACTCGTCTGGAGGAATAATCACGCAGGCTGCAGTCCGTTCTGGTTGGTTTGTGAGCTCGGTCGGACTTCAGCCTCGTGATGCCGAAACCAGGGGAGTGGAGCAAATAACGTTAGGCCCTAGGGGTCCCGCATGAGCCGCACTAGGTAGGTACTGTAGGTAATTTTGGGAACTTTTGCATGTCCCACCACGGGCACTCAAAAATACCCACAGGTCTCCAGTAACCAGAGCCGAGAGTGAGAGTCCGCCCGAGTCCGGGCCTCCTGGCAGGTGCCGAGCGAAGAAAGACTGCAGCCGCCAAACCCCTCATGATCAGTCAAAAAAGAAACAAGAAAAAGAAAAGAAGCAAAGCAAAAGCAAAGAAAGAAAGAAACAAAAAAAGAAAGAGAGAGAAAGAAAAGAGAAGAGGATACGTCCGAATCTGTAAAACGAACAAAAGAGCCTATGCAAGGGAAACGCGACCCGATGAATGGGTGGGGAAAGATGATGGGAAACAAAAGAAAAGGAGGTTCGGATTCCATGTCCGAACGGGCAGGGATTGCCCCGCAAAGCCCGCTGGGTCCACTGCGCCCAGCAGCATGGGGGCATCGGCACACCCCGCTGCCAAATACCAATGACAGCCTGGAATGGACGCCGCGCGCTCGGGGCCAAGTCAAGTTGCGGCAACGATTTGCGCCATTGCTGCACACCATGGACGCCACAGTCGATTGGCGAGAGACACGGTTCGATCATCCGGATCTGCCAACCGCACCCATGACCAACTGATGAAGGGCAGAGCAGACAGGGAACAGAGAACTCAATAACTATAGGTGTTCTTCAGGACGTGGGCACGTCCATTGCTAGGATCCCCGAAGACTCCGATCGACCGCATGTGCGTGGGAGAAGCTCTGGTTGCGCCGTCGATGGAGTGAGTAGTGACACTCCCCCTTGCAGCAGAGCGTCAGACTGAACACCACCCGCCGCCCTACACTGCGTGTACAAGCAGCGAGACAACGGAGACAGCGAATCCCTCCCAGCTACACTAGATGACGCCATGCATTTGGCTTGGAGTTAGCGTGGACGAGACCAAATTAGGCTTCGAGCATGGCGCCTTTCAGCCCCTCCTTGGTCTAGTTCGTTCTTCTCAGAGCGCCAACTAGCGCACCGATTGGGTATCGACTATCAGATATGACTGTGGCCTTGCGGCCGGGACTGACAAACTCGCCAACCAACATCACGCCATGCTCTGAATTCTATTGTGTCAGTAGGCGCAATGGACCGTGGCGGCACATACCACCACCGAACACTCCAGACCGGGACAAGGTACGCGTAGTAAGTACCTAGTATTCTTTGGATTTTGGTGCGGCTAAACTGCTCAATCCACACTTTTCCCTTTACACCATGGCCAGCGAGGTTACCAAGGCACCTGTTGTGCCCGTCAACAAGCCCGAACCTGGTGTTTGGGGGGAAGGGGTATGTACATGTACCAACCCCCAACCCTCGCTCATGGATCCTACCCGCAGGATGGAAATGGCTTCAACTCGCGGCCTCCCCTCTTGGCCATTCTGGTTGAGCACGACGTGATACTCACAATACGTGACGGCAAAGAAGCTCTACGCCTACATCTACCGGCCCCCAAAATTCTGACGCCAAACTCCCGGCACTCTTGTGCTGGAGCTCCTTTGGCAAGAAGTTCAACGACCTGACATCGCTGCGCCTGATGACACCGTGGAACCTGGGCATTCCCCTTGCCATTTTGTGGCGGAGAGATCCATGCACCCAAATTGGCCGTCCCATCTGCACGAAATCGAAAAGATTCAGCGGGGAACAGCCGTCGAACTTGAAATCGGCATCCGGACGGTGGGTATAGAGTACGAAGAAGGCGAGGGCCTCCGGGTTCGCATCAGCGGACGCCGCTTGGCCGTCAACAAATTTGGCACACCGGAACATACTGATAACAAGGGCGTGCATAAAGTGCATCTTGCCTGCTGTGGACGGAACCGTGTCTCTTTTCTAAGTACCGGAATTCTTCTGAAATTCCTTCCCATCCGGCCTGGTCTTCGGGGTCATAGAGTGCAAAAAATGAAGCCAAGTTCCCAGACCCTGCCATCGCCGACAGTAAGTGACCGGTTTGCTTTTGGGAAGTAATTGAATTAAAAGTCCCGGAAACTATCTTCTCCGCGATTGGTAGTTGATGTCAATTGGTGAATCAGGGACGGAAGAGGGAAGGGCGGCCATAATGAAGGGAAGTTTTGGATAGTGACGGGACTTATTACGACACTAATAGCGATTTGGTCCAGGCACTTCATCAATTCCTTTGCAGTTCAAATGCCACGTAACCGTCGGCGTTGTTGCCATGCGCATCATTCTTTATCAAGGCATTGACACTCATTTCACGACGTGCATCGGGCATGACGGCAAATATGAGCACATCGTCTTTTTGAAAGGCACATACTTGTCCCAGTAACTACCATCCATCTCCATCTTCGCATAGCCAGTACGTTATGTCACATTCCCCATCTCGATTGCCATGGATCCTAACCTACTGTAGTGTGCAGGGCATTGCGACCCGCAAAATCATGCACCGGGTCGCGCTAGGGCATGATCCTCACAAGACAATGTTCCCGGTTGAGACGCTGTGGCCGCGCATGAATCTACCCCAGATTTTGGGCTTGGTGCGAAAGTAATGGACGATCGGAACATCGCCCCGAATCGGACTTGCCGACCAATACAAGCGGTTTGTTTTCGCCGCAATGCGCGTTGACAGGACAGGGGTGAGGAGGTTCATTCAGGCGTTGAGAAGCTTCGGCAAACCCAGCCCGAGTCGCCGAGGATTCCATGAGGCCGCTGATGCGCATCCGCCTGTAGCATTTAGCGCTATGCCCTGCCTTTTGTACTGTAGTATGCAATAATAACCGAGTCTGGAGTCCGCTGTGAATGGCGCAGCACTAGGTCGCGAGACGCAAATGCGGAGCAAAGCGGGATTCGCGGCGGGGGGTGATGCGAAACAGGGGCTTCTTCGTTTCTCCAGGTTCAGCGCCAGCCATGGCCCATTGGCTCATTGGCGCGAAGACGGCGTTCGTGAACATTGTGGTCCGTCTCAGAACTCGAGACAACTCCTGATACCAAAAACTGCGATCCTTGCAGCAACCCTTTTTGGGCAAGGTGCAGGCTTGACGAAGTCTCAACATGTTCGAGAATGTTTGACATCGGATGGCTTGCCGCCATCAGATGAGGTCTGAGTTGAGACGAAGTGTATAAAAGACGGTTGAAATCTTACCATTGACAGCCCGCATCTTCAGCACCTCAAGCCAGTCTTCGAGCCCCAGCATCCACTCTCACTTCTCTTCTTTTTGACCGCCGGCCGGCCCTTTCGACGATTTATAGATTTAGATCTTTTTTCTCCATCCTCGCCAAGATGCAGTTCTCCCTCGCTACCATCGTCCTGGGCCTCGCCGTTGCCGCCTCGGCGCTCCCACACGATTCTACCCTCGTGGCCCGCCAGAACGGCAACCGGCCGGTCCCCAACGGCAACTGCTGCGTCGCTAACACGAGTCTGAAGCAAGATGCCTGCACTGCTGCCAATGGCCAGGCAGGCCGCTGCGTGCCTGGAGGCAACCAATGTGAGTCCTCTCCGACGAGTCTCCCGCGTGGTTGGCGAAGTCTTGGTTGGGTGCTGACGGTTTTGCAGGCGGTAGCTCGCTCAGCTGCATTGCGCAGAGCAGCCTGACTTGCAACAACAATGTTATTGAGCGTGGCAAGTCCCTCTGCCGGGCTAATGCCCCGGGAGGCGGTCTTTTCGATGGAGCCAGAATCATCCAGTCCCTGGCCCAGGCCAGCGTTAACTGAGGAAGCTGAGCTGTTGTGTGGCGCTGAAGGACATTAGGCTGCCCAGAAACCACTGGATGGCACCCTTAGATTCGACAATACAGATGTTAATGATCAGTGCCCGCGGCGTGTTAAGCTACGACCAACGATTGCCTGCTCCCATTCAGACTTCGCAAGTCGTTTTTAGAGAGTCTGGCTTAGTCTAGACTGGTGTGCCAACGGCAAAGTTCGGCTGCTCCCATCCAGCAATAAGACCATATCCCACGTACGGCAGCGCTCAAGTATTCCAGCCCCCTCAGTCGGACGGGCTTTTCTTTGCCTGCTCGTTTTGTTGCTTCTCCCGCTCCTCCAGTGCGCCCGGCTCTGTAATGTCCACACCCAGTCTCATCGCCTCTGCCACTTCGGCCGAAGGCCCAGTAAACCATCGATGTGCCCAGACTATCCACGAGCCAACGGCAAAAACACTAAGAATTCCGACGGCAACTGCCGTGTAGTTGAAGGTCTGGCTTGTAACGGGGTTGGCGGTTGGTAGGCAGAAGACCACCGTGATGAACCCAATCCACAGGCAGGCGGCCGCAGCGACGGGGCGGGAAAGTGCGTGGAGGTTGAATGGGCCCTTCATTGACGTGAATGATTGGTGGCATATGAAACCGATCAGGATGGGCAATCCGTAGCTGATGTAGAGCCCGATCGTGGCGATCGAAGTGGCTGCGGCAAACGCGACGCTTGATCCAAGCGACGGCAGCGCGAGGCAAAAGGAGAGCGTGGCAGACAGCCACACAGCGCGGGTTGGCGAGCGGAAGCGGGCGTCGACTTTGTGGAAGAAGGGATGCTGGTGAGGAGTTAGCTGCCGGCAACTTTCGGGTTTTTAGGAACACGGATCAGGGGGAGGGGGAGGACGGGGGGCATCTTACAATCCCTCCGTCCCGAGCAAAAGCAAACATCATCCTGCTGTTGCTGGTCATGCTAAACAGCCCACAATGCCAGACACAAACTCAACTCTTGTCAGCGTGCCATCTTTCATAGCCCTTCACTTTCCGCTCCCGCCCGGTGAAACTCACTCATAATCAAAACAAACAACCCCAACGCTCCATTCTCCCCCGCAACGTCCACCAAGATCTGCAGCACCGGCTGCCCATACACGCTGTCCACCACCCTCTCAAAGTCCTGCACCGAAAACAACAACGCCATCAACACAAAGAACCCAAACACGGCACTGAACCCCACACTCGACACCACCCCAACAGGCGCGCTCCAACTCGCCCGTTTCGTCTCCTCACTCAAGTGCGCCGACGCGTCGAACCCCGTAAGCGTGTACTGGGAGAGCAGGGCGCCGCACAGCACGACATAGGCGGGGCTCGCGCGCGCGCTCCACCCCTCGGCGCCGTCGACGCCGGTGCCGTCGTGGAACCTGCCAAACACGAACGAGGCGGGCTGGCGCGTGGGCGCCTTGGCGAGCACCGCGACGCACAGCGCCGTGATGCCCGCGCTGTGCAGCAGGATGGAGAGGTTATTGAGATGGCGGAGGATGCGCACGCCAAAGGTGTTGACGACGCCGTGCGAGACGAGGAGCGCGGCGTAGATGCCGATGGTCACGCGCGGGGTGGGCGTGAAGGAGGGGGTCTTCAGGGCGATGGCCGTGGGGATTAGGTTGGCGAGGCCGAAGGTTATGCCCGTTGTTACGGCGACCTGATGCGGGGTTCAGCCGGTTTGTTTGGGGGATAATGGAATTGGGGAGTGGTCTGGAAGGGCCGAGGGCCGAGGGTGGCTGGTTACCTGTCCCAGGAGGTTGTACCATCCTGTGAGCCACGCTGCAAAGGGTGACCAGCGCGGAGGTGCGAGCATGGCTGCCCAGAAGTAGGGTCCGCCGCTTGTGGGGATGGCTGAGACGATCTCGGCCATGGCGATGGCGACGAGGAGGGTGAAGAAGGAGACGACGATCCAGCCGATGGACATGACTGAGGGGTACGGGGTGCAGTGGTCAGCAAATGGAGTTCCCCTCAGCGTTCCATGCTCCCGGCGAGCCGTCTCGACATACCGGCGGGCCCGCCGGTGTTTAGGCCATACGAAAAAAGCGTGGTGATGCCGGTGATGACACTCTGTGTGCTGGATTAGCGACAGTCTCTCACAAGCAACCCGAAGCTATTGGTTTCTCACGATGATAGAAAAGGAGACACCAAAGTTGTGTGCCAGCCCCCAGTCCCGCTTCAACTCTTGCTTGTATCCGAACTGCGCGAGGCGATCTTCATCGCCTTCACTGTCTCGGTTTGAGAGCTGTCGCTCAATAGCTGGCTCTTCGAACGACATGTTAAATAAACTTCAGTCTTAAGGAGGAGAACGGGTACGATTAAGGCAGTTACTAGTAGATGATTTCCGTAAGAATGGAAGGACTGCTGACTTGCATTTCGCAGATTACGCGGGCGTGTTGCACACGGACGCATGCGTGCAGTCTCTGCCAATGGTTGTCCAAGATAAGTACGTCACATCGCTCCAAACAGTTGGGCGCGTGCCATCACTTGACCTCCTGGCGATAAGATCGGCAGCGAAAGCATGCAGAAATGTCCGTAGGACAGATAGATGGCCGCCTAGACATAACACACATTGACGAGGAGCGACTGGGAGGTCCCCTGGGTCTAAGACCAGAGGTCTCCAAAACATCAATTACGGGAACGATGATTGCTACTCAATGGGAATTCGTCATTGCATCGCGAGTTTTTCGGCCCGGCAGACGCCTGACAGACTGGAGATCGACGACTGTGGATGGCGGACAGTGCTTGGACTTTGTCAAAGCTGGTGCAATCCCTTGGACGAGGGGTTGTTCCTTTCTTCCGTCTGGTCTGCTGAATCAGTTGTGATAATGCTGTGGGTCACCTCGTTTTCGAAGTCCCGCCATTCGTGGATATGAACCTGGTGTTGTTCAATAAACAAGATCCGACTGTCATACCATTCAAGCAGAGTAAGCGAGTTTTGCCGCTTGGGTCACCCAGCCAATGCTCAAAGCTCTTACTTCCGCTAAGCCATTCACCGGACCCTCCCAAACCTTGGTTGGCATGTTTCTCAAGATCCTCAAGCGGGCTTTCTGAAATTCCGAGCATCGATTCAAGAGTTCGAGCTTGACCAGCTGGGACCGGCTGCTTGACATGGGATAGACCTCAAGGGTGTCAACAGACCAAAGCTGGCTGAGGAGTGGCGTAACCTACCAGGAGGATCAATGTCTCGGGATAATTATTTGTTTGAGAAAGGCGATGAACAACACGTAATTGTCATCCATCTGACTGCGATATTTGCAAACGGAGTGATAGTATGCATTGGCTGGCCCAGAAATTTCCATGGGGTAAGGCAGAATTCCCGTGTCTAATTCGAAACTAATACAAACAACCTGGGAACCTGGTGAATCTTGTGGAATCACCGCGCCCCGCAACGCCGCTCGGCTGAAGCCCTGCGCATGCAACTTCACTTGTTGGTTTCATCTGCGTGTGGCAAGGCGCATGCGTGCGTCTGGCACTGTGCTTTGGGGGAGCCTGCGCCTCTTCACGTCGACCATCGACTGGCCGGCTGTATAGGTGCTTACACTACAGGTAACAGCGCATCCGACTGCTTGAGAGTTGTCTCGGATTTCGGCTCCCCAACCTCCTCATCAATTTCGACTCCGCTAAGTGGTAGTCATCAGTCCCTTGCGATGGCGCCGTCAGACTGCCATGGTATTTATGAAGGTGCGGTCCTCGACGTTGATCGCCATGCAGGCAACGAAGCACCTACCAATGCCGTACCCAAGCCCCAGGTCGGAGGCTCATTCGAGCTGAACAGCGCCGTTGTTAAAGGTACCATCTACGATCCTTGTTGTTCAATCGTTCATGCAGCCTTTCCCGGCATGTTAGGTCAAGACAATTGACACTGTTTTTAGCCCTCCCTCTCTTGGGCTCTAAGGTTCTAAGCACAAACAATTATGGCATGTCCCTCTGGGGTCAGACGGGCAAGATCGTCGTTGAGCTGCCGGACGCGAGCGTGAAGTCCTACTTCCTCAAAGCAAGTCCTTCGATAGGTCGATTACCCTTTGCCTTCGAGACGGTTTGAACGCTTACCCAAACGTTAATCTGCAGACTGCCAGCCTCGGAGACACCGGTCGAGCCATGATGCATGGGGAGTACGAATCTCTCAAAGCAATTCATGCCATCTCTCCGAACATTGCCCCGGAACCGTACGAGTGGGGACAGTATGATAACGAGGAAACCTACTTCCTTCTTACCGAGTTCCGTGAGGTCGGTGAGCAGCCGCCGAACCCGGAAAAGTTTGCGAAGCGGCTCGCAGAGATGCATAAAAAATCCATCTCGCCGACGGGCAAATTCGGATTCCACGTCACGACCTGCCACGCAAAGCTGCAGCAGATTACCGATTGTTGGGAAGACTCGTGGGCTGTGCTGTACCGTAATCAACTATCTCACATGATCCAGCTCGACGAGATAAAGCACGGCGAATGGCCCGAATTCAAACTGGTCTGCCAGCTTGTCCTACACAGGATCATACCAAGACTTCTAGAACCGCTCCAGGCCGGTGGCCGCAGCATCAAGCCTTGTCTCGTACATGGTGATCTCTGGGATGAGAACAGTGCTACGGACATGGCGACTGGCGAGCCGTTTATCTTCGATGCCGGCTCCTTCTATGCCCATAACGAGTATGAGATTGGAAACTGGAGAGCCGCGAGACACAGATTGAGTGCTACCGCCTACGTCCAGAATTATCTGCGGGAATTCCACGCCTCGGAGCCCGGTACATTGCCGCCCTCGACTCGAAAGATGAGTGTTCTCTAACAGTCTCCAACAGAAGAAGAATGGAATGACCGAAACCTCCTCTACTCGCTCCGCTTTGATCTGGGATGTGCCATTCTGATTCCTTGCAACCAACGTCAGGTGTAAGCAATCGTGGACACCAAACGGTACTTCTTAGATTTCCTTCTAACCGCTCGCAGTGTCAAGGACAACATGACCATTCTTTGCAAGAAGTTCTTTCCCAACGAGTTTGCAGCTTTGCAGACCAGCTTGATCGGACGGCCCCTACGCGCGAATCTAAGTTTGCGACGTGCGGCCACGTACACGAAAGACCAAGAAGAGGAAGAAGAGGAGGAGAATGAAACCTACCTAACGAAAGGAAAGTGAAGAAGAAGAAGAAGAAGAAGAAGCCTCGAATTAGTATGGCTTGGACATTGATGACGAGTGGGACGACCATGTTACGCTTGTTGACGATGACCGGCGGCGGTCCAGTGCCGGAACTGTGGCCGCAAATTGACGGCTTGGGTTGACTTTGGCACTTATCCACAGAAAGACGAAAGAAACTCCCGTGATCCCCAGGGTCCTGCTTATTAAATGTTCTAACCCAGTTTAGGGTGCCGTGTTTAACACTCGAATGTCTTTGTGTTGTTCATTCTAGTGACACCGTAGAGAAGGGCTGGCTCCCCAGATATGGGGCACTGGGCCCAGGGAAGAGAAGAGTTTATTTCCGCGAGAGCAGACGCCACAGTCGAAAAAAGTGATTTTCGTACTGTGTGCCGTAGCGTTATGGTGCATTGTCGCATCCAGAACCACCTGAGCCCCTGTATTTTTTCCAAGTCGCAGCGGGTCTAACTTTCTACAGGCAGAGTACCGTAGTACTGTCTGTAGGTACATACAGCACCTTCTTGCTCTCAACAAACCCCGCGGATAAGGTTAGGTACCTAATTAGCGAAAATGTCTTCTTCGATTTCCGACATTCGCTTTCAACTCTGGATATTAGGTAACTCTAATGCGTCAGAAGACCTTCAACCTGCCGGACCGTGAAGCTGATGGCATTTCAGGTCTTATCCGTGCGGTAGAGGCAATCGCATGGAGCAGCATCTTTCCCTACGCTTACTTCATGGTCCAGTCATTCGACGTCGCCGTAAACGACATTGCCTTCTACACTGGAGCCCTGGTAGGCGTCTTTACTCTCGGTGAATTCCTTACAGGAGTTGTCTGGGCCCGCGTCAGCGACCGTATCGGACGAAAGCCGACTCTGATGATCGGAACATTAGGTGGTCTAATCACTGCCCTTTCTCTTGGCTTGTCCCACTCTGTTGGCGTCGCTATCGCGTCTCGTGCTTTTGGCGGATTGTTCAACCCAAATGTCGGACTAGTGCAGACCTGTACCGGGGAATTGGCGATGAAAGAGGAACAAGGTATGTACAGACATATCTGGATACCTGCTCAACGGTGCCCACTGCGCCACCATTCGGTATATATCATGCGACACTTGGCTCATAGATAATATCCAGCTAGAGCGTTTTCTCTTGTCAACTTCATCAGATCTCTCGGGTGAGTGCCCGCGGTTGAAACCCCCTCCGTCCCGCTGGCTGCTGCTTACCTTACCAATGTGGGAGTTGGTCGGCACAGGAACCTCATCGGCCCAGCTTTAGGTGGGCTCCTCGCGGACCCGGTTGCACTGTATCCGGGAGTATTTGCTTCCGATTCAATATGGGCTACTCATCGATACTTGCTGCCGAACCTCGTCGTCAGCTTGTTACAGCTGCTCACCTTCCTTCTGACTTTCTTCTTTCTCCGCGAGAGTCATCCGCATATCGCAGAGCACCGCGGCCCGGAGCTATCGATTCTCCGCAGGTTTAAAAAGTACTTCAGGAGAGCCGCTGTGCGTGACGGGGCCTATATCCCGCTCTCCGGCTACCCTACTTCCTCGGAGACTAGGCCGCAAAACACCGCCGGGGCGGATCGGCTGGAGAACCTGGAAGAGCAAGCACCCGACACAAAAGCCGTTCCAACTCGTGCCTTCACTCTCCAAGTTGTGCTGCAAATTTTGGCCGTTTCTCTCCTCGCCTTCCACAAGGTGTCTTCAGATGCGATAACGGGCCCCTTCCTCTCATTAGGACCACCCACATTTGGTGACGTCTCCGGCTCCTCCGGAACCGAGAGACGACACATATTATTCCCACACACGAACGGCGGATTTGGTTTTGGCACGAGGACCATTGGCATCATCTTCCTCACAGAGGCAATCTTCAGGGTAGTGATACAACCGACCTTGATCCCCTGGTTCATCTCCCGGCTCGGCACATTGCGCGCCCTTCGGTGTGTCCTCGGTCTGTATCCGGCCACCTACCTCGCGACGCCATTCCTCCCAAAGCTGCCAGTACCGTTTGGGCTCATGGTTTTGTTACCTGACTTGTGCATAAAAGTCGCGCTGTCATCCGTGGGATACGTTTGCTCGGCTGTTTTGTAAGTCAACCACGAGACACCTCAAAAATGCCTTTCTTCAATATTAAGGCTTACTTTGTTTCCCCCAGGATTACAAATGCTTCGCCATCGAGTCAAACGCTTGCCAAAATCAATGGTGCTGCGGCCTCCTTCGGTTGTCTGGCGAGATCACTTGGCCCACTCTTTACCGGGAAGCTACTTGCCCTCGGTCTCCAACTGGGCTATCTTCAAATCCCCTTCTGGGTGTTGAGCGCTGTGGCCCTGATGGGTGCTTTTGAATCTCTTTTTCTCACAGACGATCATTCTTGAACAACCCTGCTGATACGCTAGCCGGTTTCAATGTCCAAACGTTGATATAAAAAGAGAAAGAAGACTAGAAAGGGATTCTCCTCAGTGCGCTGGCCGGTTTTATACCACATTTTTATATTTTGCGCCCAACAGTTTCCCGTCTGCTCAAAGAGGATCCTAGCTGGTAGCTATGAGGACAAGAAACCGCACCCTTTGAACAACAATAAAGACTAGAAGCTATCGTTTCTATCGGAGGGTGAAAACATGGATTTAGATCACGATTTATATAATGTTGAGAGGATCGTGGCACATCGAAAGCGTCTTTCGGCGGAGACTTACCTATGTAGAACCATGATTTGAACACCCTACCTCGCGGTTTGGTAGGTACCTAGCTATTACCGACAATGGAGGGCCAATCATGCAGCTCTTTTAGCACGTAGAACACACGCGCGCGTTGAAAGACGCAACTCCTGACTAGGCTCATCCCTCCCCCCTCCCCCGAAGGTGGGTGCGTTCGGCCTAACCCTTTTTCGCCGTTCGGTGTCCGCAGTTTGCCGAGCGCGTGAGCCGAGTACGAATACAGATGATAGATGACGCAGAGAGCTGCCGCTGTGATTGGAGTGACAAGGTCGCCGCCCGGGCAATTTCTCGTGTCTCGGCACCCACCTGGGCTCAGACTCCGACAACCGTCCGCCGAAAGGTTAGCTACTGTAAGCCTTACCTCAGTCTTATGAAAACACCACATTCTTGCTTGTGTTAAGTTTACGGAGACGGCGGAGCATCAGTGAAGACCTACCATGCCCGCATCATGCATGTCCCTGACTCAGCGCACCCTGCCTCACCCGCAATAGTGCTACACAACGCTGTGTCCCGAGTTCCATAAAGTCAAGCCGCAAAGCATCAGTTAAAGCGGATATACCTTTGAGTCCACAGTCTTCAGACTCATTTACCCCAAACACACACACACACAACATCTCCAAAGATTCACCACCAAAAATAAAACCATGGCTACCTCCAAGACCATGCACGCAATCCAGATCCTCGGCCCCCAAACCAGCCCAACCGTCTCCCTCAACCGATGCCACCCAATCCCCACCCCGGACCCCAACACGTCGGATCCGCAGGTCCTCATCCGCGTGCACTCGGCAGGACTGACGGGCGACGAACTAAGCTGGCCCGAGCTGTACAACGACGAGTCCAACCCCTCCCGCATCCCGGGACACGACATCTCGGGCGTCGTCGCGGCGCTGCCGCCGGCGTACGCGGGGCCCGTCCCGCTCTCCGTCGGCGACCCCGTCTACGCCATGCTGCACGCCGACCGGGGCCGCGGGCAGGCCGACTACGTGTACGCGCGGCCCGAGGAGGTCGCCGCGAAGCCCCGGTCCCTGTCGCACGCGCAGGCGGCGGCGCTGCCGATTCCCGCGCTGACGGCGTGGGAGGGGCTGTTTCGGCGCGCCTGGCCGTCGGTGGAGGCGGCCCGGGGGGACGGGAAGAGGAGGGTGCTGGTTGCGGGGGCGTCGGGCGCCGTCGGGAGCGTGGCTGTGCAGCTGGCGAAAAGGGTCATGGGCGCCACGGTGGTGGCGCTCGCGTCGCCGGGGAAGCATGGGTATTTGCGGGAGTTGGGGGCCGACGAGACGGTGGACTACGCGGCGGCGGACTGGGAAGGAAAGGTTGGGAAGGGGAGCGTGGATGCGGTGTTCGATTGTGCGGGCGGGGAGGTGCTTACGCGGGCGTGGGCCACGGTCAAGGATAATGGTGCTGTTGTGACCGTTGCTGACCCGCCGCCGGCGTGGGCTTTTGACAAGGACTTGGTGCCCAAGGAGCTAGAGGGCCGTTTTGGGGTGAGGTACATGTGGTTCATTCTGTCCCCGGACAGTGAGACGTTGGGAAAGATTGGAGAGCTTATCGATGATGGAACGCTCAAGCCTCTGCCCGTCGTACAGTTCTCTGTTGACAAGGCAGTAGAGGCTTGGGACTTTGCGAGGCAACGAGGTCGACAGGGCAAGGCTGTGGTGAACTTTTGTGGCTGATGCTGAACTTCTCTTGACAAAAAGGCTCACTAGCTGTTCGGCCCTGCGGGTAGCACTTCGGCGCGAGATTCGGTTGCGACGTTATTTGAATGAAATGACATACATATGTACTGACTTGGGGCAAGGGACTCTGCGGTCTGACCGGACAGGGGATAAGAATGATGGAGTCAGAACTTTTGTTTCTGTGGCACACGCGCCTGATCATGTATTAAGACTACAGTTGGGGGCCTCCATTTGAGGCACACAAGCATTCTTCATTCTTACTTTCTAAGAGGGGTACTAGCGCTGACTGACAGTCCCCCGTGCTTCCTCTCCGTCTGGTCATACGGAGAGGATCATCAGTGGTCATCATATCCTTCGAGGGTTCGACATACAGCCACTTTGAGCCACGTCTGTCTGTTGAGACCGACCTCTCCTCCCCCCATACACTCACACCGCACTAATCTACATGGCTCACGAACACCCGCTGTGTTGATGGGTGGGTTGCTCGGGTGGCAGGAGTTTGCGCCACTTCAATATATCTTTTATTATGATATTTATGTGTCTAAAGTTTGAGAATAGGACGGGATTTGAGAGGGGGAGAAAAAATAACGGAAGAGTGGCGTCTGAGTCTCAAACCCTCTGGTTTGAAAATGATGGAGAGCATGGTGAATGAACCATTGTCGAGAACGTCAAGGCTACTGTCGCTGAAGCAAGATCCATCAACCGATGATTCGTCCCAGCTCTCGTTCTCGCTGCTGTCATCACAGGACATCCCCGAACCTGGGCGGGAGAGGTCCTTGATAATATTCGAGCGGGGTACATGCCCGTATACGCCGGCAGCCATCAGCACCCAATGCTTGAACTTGAAGATCAGCCCTCCGGCGTAGTAATCTGCACTGTCGGCGGTCGTGTGCATAAACCCTCTGACAATGATCAATGGGCCCCTGTCACTGTACCAAGCTTCCAGTCTTCAGCAAACCAAGGATGCTGCAACGCCTTCCGCGCGGTGATCCTCCGCGAAGGATCCATACAGGTCATCTTGCAGATGAGATCCCTGAACTGAGGGTCTACCTGCTGCCATCTCCCAAAGGGCAGCCTTGGCTCCTCCTCGCTGAAGGTACAGAGGAGTTCTTTGAGATGCTTGACAAATGGATTATCGTCTCCTCCGTGATAAGCGATAAAGCCCTCGAAATCCTCCATCTCGCTGGCAAAGAAAGATAGGTGGCACCGGGGTATCAGCTCCGCCTGCTCCTGGGGGGAAGCACGGTTCGCTTTGTCTGAGAAAAACACCATTCTTCCTGTCCACGCAAATATCGCCTGAGTGCCTGCCAGTCAGCACTGCTGTACACTGTTTTCTGTGCTCACGGGAAGAACTCACCACGATTGCAAAGGAGTAGATGTCTGATGGGGTGTTCTGGATTCCCCGAGCCCAGGCCTCCGGGCTTCTCCAGAAGTGATTCCCCGACAAGCGGTCTGTGAGACCCTTGGCCTTGGGCGGAAGTACTACGGCAGCTTCTAAGTCGGTGATCTGGACGTTGCACCACCCAAGGTCGCCATTGCGCTGTTCAAAAGAATCCATCATGATGTTTGTGGGCTTGATATCTATGTACTATGTCAGCACGCACGTCGCAATCCTAAATAAGAGTGGCTGACCGGTGTGGATGATGCGCTTGTCGTGCAGATCAGCGAGGCCAGTAAGAGCATCCCTTATGATGGCCTTTTTGGCGACGGAAGAAAGAGCCGCGATGTCGACATGGAGCAGTCCTTTCTCGAGATAGGGGAAGACGAGAATATGCCGCTCGGGAATGCTATCCACGGCCGTTCGGACATGGAGAGAGTGCTCGACATGCTTCTGTAGCGAAATGACGTAGTCAAAGTCGCCTGGGATGATGTCCTTGAGAATGAACTGCTTCCCTCGTGTCTGAAATCGGGAGGCGATTAGGATTTTCCTCCTCTGGCCGTGCACCGGGCCTGTCTCAAGGAAACGGTCAACCTACGTCGCGCGGTACACACACCAGACCCTTCCGGCGGCAGGCCGCTCAGAAAGCACTTCGTCAATAATATAGCACTTATCTAGAGATGACTTGAGTTGTGATCCCATGGGTAAGGGATGCTGCTGTCTGATGGCGGACGCAGATGTGCAGGTGGAGGCTGAAGGCATGCTGGCAAATCGACGCGAACAGTGTGTTGCCTTGCCAGGCGAATTCTGTGGGCAAGGAAGAAAGGGTGAAAGGGGAATTGAGAACCGGGAAAGTGACGGAAGACGGCGACGAAGCGTCCGCCCAGATAATTGGACTGCGCGGGGTCCCATGGCAAAGTAGCTGCTCAAGCGGAACGACAGCGTGGATGATTGTTTTGCTGGGTAAAAATCCAAGGTGCATGCGATTGCTCTTAGACGCGCGCTGGTGGCGTCCGGTGTGGGCGGTGTGGGGGTCTTCTTGGCGGTTATGAACGAATAAGGCAACAACTCGACCATCGAGCTACCTGGTCTCTGGTACCCGGGCTTATAGGTAACCTCTTGCACGTCTCAAAACGAGGTCTCGTCGGGGGCGTGGGGCCACAATTCTCCAGGGCACAGGTCGACGGCTGTCACTGCAGCTACGGGGGGATGAGAGAGCTGTGTATACACGGTGAAGCGAGGAGTGACAGCATGGAGAAGAGAGAATTACACGGTCGTCAACTTTCTTCATGTCTAAGGCGCATAGTTCAAGAAGCTTTGTGCCGCAAACCAACCCGGGATGCCGCTGGCCGTCAGAGGCCACGGACGATAAGAGAAAGGCCAATCGATATGGGCAAAGACAGAGCACGGCTGAGACAAGGGGAACAACAAACCAGGCGAGGTTGGCACAAGGGCCACCGATTGGGAAACGAGATGTTGAAATTGTTTTTTTGACTCCAACAACTCCAAGGAAGTTACTGGGTTATATAAAGCTATTCGAGAAGAAGCCACTAGACCGGTCGTCCTGCTACATAGAATGGCATGGGCCTGACAGGGTTCGGGGTTCAAGGCAGTTTCCGACGGCCAATAGCCTCAGGAGATGGCTCCATAAATGATGAGTCTTGCCGACCCTGAAGCGCATACGTATCACCAGCGCCCTTCCCATGACATGAGTCACGACCCAACCCCCCTTTCAGATGAACGGCTCCCCTCGACTATTTCTGCTGTCCGACTTGCAGTTTTATTACCCTCACTCAGTCGGATACAGTCCAAGCCGCAAGTCCAAACATGGCCAACAGCACCGCTCCCACCCTGCGCTTCCGCGTCGCCACCCCGGACGACGCACCGCTCCTCCACCCACTCGTTGAATCCGCCTACCGCGGCGACGAAAGCCGTCTCGGCTGGACCACCGAAGCAGACCTGCTCACCGGCGACCGCATCGACGCCGACGGCCTACTAGCCAAAATCACCCACCCCAACGGCGCGGTCCTGCTGGCCTTCAGCACCGACGAAAGCAAACCCCCAACCAAAGACGAAAAAGAGCACAAAGAAACACTAATAGCCTGCTGCGAAGTGGCCCGCCGGTCCCCCCAAACCGCCTACTTCGGCATGTTCGCCGTGTCGCCCCGCCGGCAAGGCGGCGGGATCGGACGTCAGGTGCTGGGGCACGCAGAGGACTACTGTCGCCGGACGTGGGGCGTGGCGACGCTCGAGATGACGGTCATTGCCACGCGGACGGAGCTGGTCGAGTGGTATGTGCGGCGCGGTTACCGGCCGACGGGGGAGACGCAGCCCTTCCCGTTTGAGGAGCTGGCGAGGCTGAATAGCATTGCGCTGAGGACGGATTTGAGTTTTGTGGTGTTGGGGAAGGACTTGAGGGGGGATGCTGGCGGTGGTAGTAGTACTGCGACTGCGGAGATTGCCCGGGGGGATAGTACGCCTGTTGTGGGATCTGGGGAGGGCGGTGCGGCGGGTTTGGTTGTTCCTACTGCCGGCGTGAGGGTTACCACTGTTCAAGAGGATGATAGATGATTGAATGTTTATTCTAGAATTCTCGCTGCGCTCTCTAGTGTGTGTTTCGCTTCTTTCCGATGGCTACTCTTTTTGCCACCAGGCACTTACACAACTCCCGTGCCAACCCAAACGGGGCCTGACGTACAAGTGAACTCGTCGCTGTTGAAGACTCGCTCGCAGGCCGCTTGCATGTATCCCACGCCGGCGGCATCTACAGACCTACGCAATCCAGATCTGTTAGGCAAGCGCCAAGTGTCATGACTGACATGGGAAGGATTCAACGTACGAGTTATTGCACTTCCAGTGCTGGGATAGCTCGAGCATGTTCAGCTTGGGGTCAAAGAGGAAGTCTCCCGTAGTGGTTGCGTCGGTAGATTGGCAGGTACCCGGAAATGTGCCGTTTTGTTTTCCTGAAGTCGTGCAGCTCAGCACTTCGCCGCTCAAAACGCTTCTCAGCGAGAACGAGGGACCAGAGTCCGCAACGAGCTGAGGGTCCGTTGGCGAGGACCCAGGCTTCATTTCGATCCTCCGCAGCCACTTCTCGACCTTCCATGATTGGTACTGCTCCGAGTCATTGGCGCATGGTGCGGGCGCATCCACGGCGGCCGGCACCAGTTTCGTGGCAATGTTCAATGTGGGGCGTGTGCCCGTGGCCGTGCTCTCCGGAACGCAGTAGGTGCTACCTTCGGCGGTGGTGCAGTTGAAGTCGACGTTGATGGACCCGGTTGCTAAGCCCTCGGATCTGTCCCAGAGGAGAAATAGGTGTTGGTTAGTCTTTGCAGGTATACCAGCTGGGATGGAGAGGTCATAAAGCGTACCCTTGTTTGTCCGAGCAAGCAAACGTGTGGGACAGATACAGGGTCTTGGTTTTCCAGTCGACTGCGAACGACACTGTGTCGTCGGCGCCATTCCCAGCGCCGGTCCAGATGCAGTCTCCCCATATCGGCTTGCTCCCGCCCTCGTACCAGCCCGCCCATGCCTCTGGCCACTGCCCGACACACTCATACAGGGGAGTCCCGGTGTTACTCTGCAGGCTGGCTGCGATTGTGGACAGGCCGTTGTTTTTGGCCGGGTCCGGCCCGTCATATCTCACGTCGCCCAGGCGGTACTGGAAGGTCCCTCCGCTCGAGCTGTTGCACGGCCGAGCTGCATAAGCCCCGGGGGGAAACAGCAGCGTCGCCGCCGTGGCAAGAAAAATAGATACCATGTCGTCGCGCATCCTGAAAGATGTGTGTGTGTGTGTGTGTGTGTGTGTGTGTGTGTGTGTGTGTTGACCGATCCCCAAGTGAGCGTGTGGAGCTGTCCGAGACAGTCGGTTTAAATCCAATCCTCAGAAAGACCCCAATTGTCGGTTGAAGGAGCAGCACTGTATTACTGCGTTGCTGTTTAGCCTCATTCTGCCAGATTGCCCGCGCAGCCGATTCCGTCTTGTCGAGTGGCGAGGAGGGGGCTTGGTTATTGACCGGATATTAACCTGTCGCGAGGGAGGGGCTTCCTCTGTGAATTCTAGAAGCACTACAACTGCCGACTCCAAGAAAGACACAATCTATTCTCCACGTGCGGCTTATTGAACTATCAACGTGGTGTGTAGCGGCATTGGCGTCCTTTACCCTGACCGGGATGGAACGCTGGCGTATTTAGGGGGTTGGAGCCACCAAATTCTTGTCCCAGGGTCGGTTCCATCCCCGGTTTTGTGTCTTTGTGTGTTGTGTCTCGACTTATACCTGGTACTGTACTGTACATACATACCTCTCTGAGTCTGCCTTCTCAACCAACAGACCAAGATGAAGTGCAAGACGTTAGCATTGGCGCTTCTTGCGCATGGGGCGACAGCCCAGCAGATGATCCGTTTCAGCTGCTCGCAGCTCGTCGTCGCCCGGATGGACCCCTTGGTCAACCCAGGCGTCACAATGTCACCGCACGTCCACCAAATCGTGGGTGGTAACTCGTTCAACGTCAGCATGGACCCTGCTACCCACGACCTTGTCCGAGACTCAACCTGCACCACCTGCACCTTCTCCGAGGACTTCTCCAACTACTGGACCGCCGTCCTCTATTTCAAGGCCCGCAACGGAACATACAGGCGCGTGCGCCAGTTCCCCAACGTCGGCCTGCGAGCCGATGGCGGCGTGACGGTAAGTACATACAACTTGTCTGGTTGAGACAAGCCTTGCCGCTACTGTTTCGCACAAAACGTCACGTAACTTCACTCTCTTAACGCTGATTACTAGGTGTACTATATCCCTCCCTACGATGGAAAGACAACCGTCACTGCGTTTAAACCCGGCTTCCGGATGCTCGTCGGAGATGCCGGCCTTCGGGAGCGCAAGGGCATGCAGAAGCAGCTCTGCCACCGCTGCTTGGGGGCTGGATATGATCGAGGCGGCGCCCCATGCACGGGAACGGATTCCCAAACACTGCCCAACCACTTCTGTGAGGGCGGAATTCGGACCACCGTCACGTTCCCCACCTGCTGGGACGGCAAGAACATCGACAGCCCGGACCACAAGTCCCACGTCGCGTACCCCGAGGTCGGAACGTTCGAGTCGGTCGGCACCTGCCCGGAGAGCCACCCCGTTCGGCTGCCTCAGCTCATGTATGAGGTGATGTGGGATGTGCGTATTCCGCCCTACTTTTTCTTAGTGACCCGGGCGACAGCTGACAGCGGACAGACCGCCGAGTTCAACGACAAGGAGTTGTGGCCCGAGGACGGCTCGCAGCCCTTCGTGTGGAGTACTGATGATTCGTGAGTTCCCTTGCTCTTACTGCTTTTTACTTGGCGTCATCAACTCGGGGTTTGCTGATATGGGGCCACACCCCAGAGTTGGGTACACGCAGCACGGCGACTACATGTTTGGCTGGAAGGGCGATTCGCTCCAGCGCGCCCTCAATGCCCGCTGCGGCAATGCCGTGTGCAAGGAGCTCCGCACCCAGTCATCGGAGGAGGCGATGCGGTGCACTCTGCCGCAAAACGTCCCCGAGGAGGTCGACGGATGTAAGTTCTGCCCTTTCCGAAACAGAATCTTGAAACCAAGTCTGACGAGTGGAATAGGGCTGGAAAAGATTCCGGGCATGGGGATGGCTTAATGGAAAGAATACTCGGATGGTATGGATTATTACCGGCAAGACACTTCATCCTGATGAGACCGTGAGAGGTTCACTCACACCATGTTGGATTCCTGTATGTCAACAACTCCAGTAAACCGTTACTCCGTAGGGCTCATTCTACTGCCGATACCTCTATTTCAATTGGCT
Organism: Chaetomiaceae sp. B2702; assembly: GCA_023628455.1. Classification (NCBI taxonomy): domain Eukaryota; kingdom Fungi; phylum Ascomycota; class Sordariomycetes; order Sordariales; family Chaetomiaceae; species Chaetomiaceae sp. B2702. The sequence goes on along the minus strand of JAMAKP010000032.1, from coordinate 268,252 downwards.
TAAACCACCACTCGGCCAGACTCCGAGCCGACTCAGTGTCTTGCTTGGACAGTAGGTCCAACCTGCCTCGATGTGCATGGAAGTGAATTGGGCCATGGCCACAATTGTTTGTTTGCCGTGTACCTCCATGTAACTTGTGATGGCATTCGCCCCTGAATAGTCGGTTTGAATTAGAAGCAGATGGATGGTGCCAGTGTTTGGGATTGTCTGTAGCACCAAGCCCGTTTTCTGCAACCGGAATTAGCCACGACTAGAGCCGCCGGGGGCGACGACCTGCATTCGCCGCCTGCAAGGAACCGGCATAGAGCTCCGTCAGTCGGTCCGGGTTATTTATAGCCGCTCCAGTGATAATCGTGGGACCAGACTGGGATGGAAACCAGGACACACCATGGATGAGGCCAATGCTCGAAACAACGCAAGTCATTCAACGCAACGCTTTGCAACGCAACGCAACGCGCAATGCAAGTATACAGAGGACGATAGCGGCCACTAACTCGTTCAGCCACTTTTCCCACTTTTCCCACTTTTGCAAGAAGCTGAAAAATAGGCCCACGCCCTAGTATGGTGAATTGGGGCAGGAAGCCTCCGTCTGGGCAGATGGAGCTTAGGGTGGTGGAGCCAGAATTTTTGTTCATTTCTGCAGTATGCGCATCCGTTCGTGTATTTAAGACTAGACTAGAGGACCTCCTTTGAGAGAGACAAGCATTCTTCATTTTTATTTTCTAGGGGGTACCAGTGTTGACTGAGAGTCTCCCATGCTTCCTCTCCGTATGACTAGACGGAGAGTATCATCAGCGGTCACCAATTCTATCGAGAGTTCGAGATACAGCACTTTGAGCCACTTCTGTCTGTTCAGGCAGATCTCCTCTCCTTACACACACATATACATACACATCCAGGAGGGACTCGCACGATTCGCGGCCACCACTTATGTTGATGAGTGGGTTGGTTGGGTTGTGAGAATTTCCTCCAATTCACTATACCCCCTACTATATGTATAGCGAGGGGAGGGAAACAATGGAGCACCTAGTGGTATAGTACCCCTACCCACCAATATCGAGGCTATAGGACTGGCGGGAAATTCGATTATACAGGGACCTATAGACTATACTATGGGGTGCAGGGGCCTGGAGTACTAGGTTATTTAGAGGGTCCTTGGCTGGCTGATGGACTCTGGCCGGCAACTAGAATATAGCCTGGCTAGGAGGCTCAGTCTAGCTCAGGCCAAGGCAGCAACCGCTCAGTTCCGAAGAAGGAAAGGGAAATTCGTGGTGTCGATTTTAGGGTGGGGAACTACATGTTATGCATTGCACAAAGTAATTCTATCTAGCCGCCCATATATACCGGGACCTCTTGTTTGTAGTACTTTGTATGAATAGCAGTCTTGTTGCCCACATTATCCATTCGACCTCGCTGCCGCCTCTCTGCACGCTTCGCTTCATCCAGCTTCTTCTTGTGCGCCACAAGTAGGGCCCGCTGCTGAGATGCGGGCAAATGCATGAGACTCATCTGATCCCCGGTACGCAGCCGAGCAACCCCAGTTGTAAGCGCTTGCTCTTTCCGGTCTCTCTTTGTGAGGGCGAGGGCTGGGGGTCCGGTATCAGTCTCCCGTGAAGCAGGTAGGGCGGGTGATGAGCCACCGGTAGCGGGTGGCTTTTCTCGCAGTCTGCTCTTTGAAGTGGGATCGATGTAGGAGCGATGGGCGAGGAGCTTCCCGGATGGTAGTCTGAAGGTCTGGTCGTCTGGATAACTGCGACTTTCTGCGGTTTGTGGACCGGGCAGAGAGTCCACATCGTAGAATCCGCTCGTCTCATCGGTCACCTCGAATCGGCAATGACCCATGGACGTCATGTGCTGCTGCACGGCCTCAACCGTCCGGCGGCGTTTCCCACAGCAGATGCATTCCCGATAGCTGAAGATGACCATGTGGAGAAACCAAATCAAGGTCCGGAGGTCCACTGCTAATGAAGACTGAAAGGGAACGATTAGGCTATGCGTTTGATGCATGTGCGATAGGTTTTCATCGAAATCCTCGCTGGTTCGGTTGCAAAAGAGGCATTTCTCAGGGATAAATTCAACCATGGCCTTGTCGGGGGATGCGTCGCTTCCTGATGCTGATTCTGATTCTTCATCCCAACTGACCTCGTCGGTCTGGGATGATTTTGATGTCGGTTTCCTGGGCTGTGTAGGCCGCATGGTTGATGGTTTGGGTTCACTGTCTGGGGGAGAAATGGCGGTCCCAGGCTCTGCAACCCGGCAGCGTATTTTGTATACGCTCGACGAATGTCAGTACTCTCAAGATTCAGAAGTAATTACTGCAACACATATGCAACGAACTCACTGCCATTCGCTCTTCGCGTGTTGCCGCCTTTCCTCGGCGGTGTCGAATGATAGATCGCATAATTGACATTCCCGTAATGCTGCGGGAGCGCGAACAGCAACGGGAGTGGGGGGCTCCATGATTGTGTTGCCGGTGCAGTTCACAAGAGCTGGGTGCCTTATTACTCCGTTACAAGAGAAAGCTGCTAAAAAACGAGATAAAATTGCAATTGCTGCAATGTATAGATCGCCGAAGTTCTGGGGAATAGCAAAGTAAGGAATGTACAGTTCACGTTCCGCTAAAAGTTAAAGTTATGAGGGTCTTTTTAAGTCAGGTAACTGGTGATTCAACAAACATCAGGTGAAAGCGGCAAATGGATGATTCAAAATGATTCATCAAAGGGCTTGACCTGAAGAAGATTGGCCTACCTAGGCTAAGCCACTCTCGGAGCACCCATTGCATGTCCTATCCTCGGGCCGGCCAATGACATACATTCCTGCAAGCCCCCGTCCGTTGCGATGGGCCTGGGATCATCATTGGCCCTAAAGTTCTTGTCTATGCCAATTGCTGGTTTCTATGATTTTATCGGTCAGACAGAGTTACGTTGCGGAATTGAATGACATCCATCTAGACTAATGATACTAAGAATGAGTTAAGCCGCTCGTAGCCTTCGCCTGCTCTCCCCTGCTCGAGGCATTGACATTCACTGATCACTTACCAAGAAGTCTCGGTATCGAACCATTCGGGAACACAGAATTTGATCTACTTGAGGTTCCCATTGATATTCGCCTCTCTCTTGCACCTGGTTCTGCCATTGGCTCTTGGTCTGTGCAAAATAAGGTAATACTCTAATTAACGTGCCTCAAGGGGATGTCACGACTACCGAGACACCGCCGACTTTGAGCGAGCGTGAACAGCTGTTGGGGTTTTGCTCACTCGCTAGGAACAACCTTCAGCAGCGACTACGTTGTTTGGACCGGTTAACGTATGCCACATACGGTCTGAGCGGAGTATTCGGAAAACTATTGTGAAGAAGATCGGCCGCTGCCATTGGTGCGCTTCTATATCTAGAAATGAAACGTTGACGTCCGATGCCACCGTGCAACTCTTATTGGAAGTCAGCCGTTGCTTTGGGACAGCATTAAACAACATCATGCTAGTCCGGCAAAGAGGCCCGGTGGGAACCTGGAATGGTCAGCCGGATTTCGCAAAGCTCAACAGCCAGAGTATCGGGGTTAAGAATTGCCATCAATCACCTCGTAGAGACTGTTGCAGCCGTCATGGATTCAGCCATATCTCCCTCCGAGGGCTCCCTTCTTGGATCTCCGTTCCCCGTCCTTCTGCGACTAGGCGACAGTAACTGAATATAAAAGCCCCAGAGATCTCAAGAGCCGTTATTCCTCAATCCATCGCGGTTCATCAACACGCGGCCCATCCATCACGGTGCAACACGGGGCCCAGTCACCCTAAGCGGCCACTCACCCCGGCAGCCGCCAAGAGCGTCTACAAGCGTGAATCTCTCCTGGGCAGCATACCTACAATGGCACTCGCGTTGCTGTTGCTCGTCGCACTGCTCGGCGTTGTTGCGAGGGCCGATAACCCCATTGTGCAGACCATCTACACAGCGGATCCGGCGCCGCTGGTATATAATGGGCGCGTCTACCTCTATACCGGCCACGATGAGGACGGATCTACGACCTTTACCATGCGCGACTGGCACGTCTTCTCGTCAACGGACATGGTGAACTGGCAGCACCACGGCTCCCCTCTGAGTCTGGCCACCTTCAGCTGGGCGAGCGCCAACGCGTGGGCTGGCCAAGTCATCCCCCGCAATGGCAAGTTCTACTGGTACGTCCCGGTACGTACCCGCAACGGCAGGATGGCCATCGGTGTAGCTGTCGGGGACAGTCCCACCGGCCCATTCCGCGACGCAATAGGGCGACCCCTCGTCGACAATAACGAGATCGACCCGACCGTCTTCATCGACGACGACGGCCAGGCCTACCTGTACTGGGGTAATCCAAAGCTGACCTACGTCCGGCTGAACCAAGACATGATCTCGTACAGCGGAGGCCTGGTTTCAATCCCGCTTACGACTGCCGGCTTTGGCACCCGGTCCGGGAACGCCGACCGTCCCACCACCTTCGAGGAGGGGCCATGGGTCTACAAGCGCAACGGCCTCTACTATCTAATTTTCGCGGCCAATTGCTGCTCCGAACACATCGGCTACTCGACTGGCCCCAGCGCCACGGGCCCCTGGACTTATCGTGGGGTTCTCATGCCAACCGAGGGCCGCAGCTTCACGAACCACCCAGGCATCATTGATTACAAAAACTCGTCTTACTTCTTCTACCACAACGGCGCCCTTCCCGGCGGCAGCGGCTACACCCGGTCCGTGGCCGTCGAGCGTTTCGTTTACAATGCGGACGGCACCATCCCGAGACTGACCATGTCCACGGCCGGCGCGCCACAAGCCGGCACTCTCGACCCGTATGTCCGCCAGGAGGCCGAGACCATGGCGTGGGCGTCGGGCGTGAAGACCGAAGTATGCAGTGAGGGCGGCATCAACGTCGCTTCTATCCACAACGGCGACTACATCAAGGTCAAGGGCGTGGCGTTTGGCCCGGGAGCTGCGTCCTTCACCGCACGCGTCGCTTCGGCGGCCGCCGGAGGCAAGATTGAGCTGCGCCTGGGCAGCGCCACTGGGACCCTTGTTGCGACTTGCACCGTCGCGGGCACTGGGGGTTGGCAGTCATGGGTTACTGTTACGTGCCCGGTTAGTGGTGCTAGGGGGACTCAGGATCTGTTTCTGCGCTTCAGTGGCGGCAGCGGCGAGTTGTTTAGGTTCAATTGGTGGATTTTCACCGCATGAGGGAAGTGGCAAGCTTTCTGGGCGACGGAGACCGATGCCTACCTGCTGCTAGAAGGAGTGCTCAGTGTTCTCCGTGTATGGTGTGCAATGGTCTACCTATATGATGATGACGTCCAGTACAACACCATTATCAATAAAGTAAATCTGGATAAGGGGGCGAGGTTGCTCTCAGGGTGTCCGTTAATTTGATTCTACGGAGATCTAATAGCGACTAGCAAATGATGGTATCTTGCGTTATCTACTACTCTCTCCGTTCGAGATCGGCTAGATATGCCAACACCTTGCAGCACAGTATCGCTCGTGGCCCGGCCTGATCATCATTGCTCAACGCATGAGACGCCCCCGGGATGAGCCCGCTACGCTCCTCATCCCATATCGGTGTCTTAACACCTTGGTCGGTGGCCTTCTTCCACCGCGCGAGCAAGCCCTCCTTGTGCACCCAATCTGGAACCGCCTGGTCCGCGCCAGACATCAACACCATCAACTTGTGCTTGATCAACCCTCGCTGGCCGATCCTCCCAAAAGTCTTGGCCAACTGCTCGTCGCCCAGATCCGAGCTGAACATGTCGTCCTCGGCCGGCGCCTGGGGGCTTTCGGGGCTGACAAGACTCAAAAACCTCCGACAGCTGATGGGGGTGTTGGCGGCGTAGCCAAACTGGGTCGTCAGGGGGATGGGCAGCATGCTATCGCACGTCTCGTCCTTGCGGACGCCCTCCCTTGCCAGGGCCACGAGCTTGTCATATGTCTCGCGAAGCTCGCTCGGTGACCTGCCCAGGAACCCTTCCCGCACGATCCAATGAATGGCCTCGCGGTCTGACACTGGCGCCTGCATTATTCCTCCGTCGATAACCGGGCGTTTGCAGTGCTCTAGTCCCCGGTCGAAACGAGGCGTGCTGGTGTGCGGGTTGGGCCGGGACAGGTAATGCACCACGCATTGACTCCCAGTCGAGTGGCCCATGAGGACGATCTTGCCGGGAGCGCCAAACTTGTCCGTCTTGTACTCCTGGATGTGCCGTATGCATTCGGCGATCTCATCTGTGTCGCGGTCGAGATGCCCAAACCCCCATGATTGATAGGCAGACGTGAGATTCGGCGTGAAGAGCGACCATTCCGTCGGTTGCAACGCGGTAACAACATCGGCGACATATGACGTCGTGGCAAGGCCGTCGCCCAGGCCGCCGATGAAGAGGATGCTGTGCGGCTGGCGTTTGGTGCCCGGGGTAAACTCGAACGCCGTCAGAGTCTCGGTCTAATAACGCCACACACGGCAGCAGAACTTGTCAGTCATATCCATCCCCAATGTTGGGGCGTCATTCCGAGGAGAAACCCCCTGAACGTACAATGTGATGTAGGATCCCGGGTGAGCCCCGTTTGGGCCAGAATTTGGAACCCATGGCTTTGGCTGCAGAGGCGTCAGGCAGACGCAGTGTGATTGCTAGACTCGAGGTATCGGGTATCGCGGGGCCCGATGCTTGATCGGGGCTTGACAGGGGGGAGGCAGAGCCGAGGTGTGTGGCTGGGTTCGACATGGAGGGAGTGAAGAATCATGTCATGGGTGCTTCGTACACGAAGAGTACCAGTACCAGTACCTGTTCTGCCTCGGTCTGCTTCCAACCGCAACGGCCGTTCTTAATTCGCGCACCGTCCCGACATCGGGCTCGTGTCCACCCTTGCGCATCTCCCCGCCCGGGTCGGCATTTCACATGGTCATCCGAGACCATGAAAACCCGCGTGCCGGGTCGCGCTCGACCCCTGCCCGAGGTTTCGGGATCCAAGCCCCCACGCGGCGAATTGATCTGATTGATAAGATTATGTTTGCCGGACAGGGGTTCTGCTTAGCTCCAACGCGGCGGAGGCAAAAAAAGGAGAAATGACTCCTCCGCGCCCCTGGCCCCTGGCCCCTGGAAAAAGTATGTGTCATGGGAAACAGTCCCGAGAAAGCCCCGTCGGAACCCGCCCCTGCTCCTTGAATCAAGGCCTCACTTTTCGCCGCGGACGAGGGCTGGGAAAGGGGGGGGGGGGGGAGGCAGAGTGGCGCGCTGACTGTGCAATGCACATGCACCTTGACGGTTTGGTCCCTGCAAGGGGAGCGAGAGGTGCGCGGCAAAGCCAGCGGATGTGGGCTGGCAAGGATCCGGGCTCTTTAACCGTGTGGAGAAACAGTCCCCATCGGGAAACCAGTTCAGATGCCGGCACCGTACAGAGATTACTGTGTACTTGGCTGCCTCTCAGACCATGAACCTGGGCTTTTTTTTTTGTCTTATCTGATTCTCTCTGGACACACCCTCACCAAGTGCTCCACCCGCTGCGGTATCCCTCTCTGGCCGATCTCGGTTAGACTTCCAGTCCTCTTCCTGCCAGGAGCGGTTGTTGGAAATGAGTTCACGGCGCATGTCACAGGGTGTCACGCAGCAACACTCCACAGGCAAGACCTCTCGGATGGCCGTACCGATGCACGCCTTGTTTATGGGTAATGTAGCGCATATTACATAGTGTATTATGAGTTGAGGTTGCAATGCTCTGCACGGAACTCCCAGTCCCTCACTGTGCTGCACTCTTCCCTCTGGTGAACCCGACATATTGTTGCATGCAACTTTAATTCGACTGCCCCATCAAGATCTGTTGAAACCGCCTCCCTTCCCGTTTTCTGTACCCAGCACAAGCCGCAAAAGTCCAGTCGGGATGGGGTCGATCCATGTCTATGATAGCCCGCAACATCATGCTGGCCCACGATTCGAGCGGCTGGCCGGCAAGCCGTCGAGAGCGCAAACCAACGGGCATGGCTTTTCATCTGTCGAGATTGTGGAACCTACGTCGGAGCTAGTCTCGACCCCGATAAGCACAACCATGAGGGAAGAAATTCTGTTGGTATCATGGCTCATTGTCCTTATGCGGACGCGGGAAGAGAGCGATATCTCCTTTGAGTGGGCTTGCCGCACTCAGGAGACCGGCGTCGGCTGTGCGCCAGTGAACACGATGCGCCTGGCGGCAAATGAGGTTATGGAGGGCCTTAGCAGCGATGTTGAGCAGGTTACGACGGCCATCTCACGCCACATCATGGCGACCGCTCCAAGGCAGTGCCCGGCTTTGCCCGGTTCTATATCGCTTGTTTTGAGCACCGGGTCCCTGTCCCGCGTGTCCGAGGGAGCCAACAAAGATGAGGTAGGTAAAGGGCGAGGACCGATTGATATTAGTCACTGGTGCTGACATAACCTAAAGCCTTTGCTACATCTGGAAGCACGCATTGAGCATGGCCGTCTAGAGATTCACCCAGCTTGGCATAGCGAGGACATGCTCCCATTCACTGTGACGCGCCATGCTGAGACGCTGGCCGACACGGTCAAGTTGTGTATTTCGAACCCAAGCACGTCCATCCAGGCCCTCCTCGGTCCAACCACGCCTGACATGGATTACATCTGGGGATGGAATCACCAACTGCCTCCAACCTACGACTTTTGCATGCACGATGTGATCTCTGAGCGAGCGCAACAGCAACCAGACAACGAGGCCATTGCGTCTTGGGATGGTAGCTTCAGCTACGCCCAAGTGGACCGGTACTCTACTTTTCTAGCACGCTTGCTGAAGACGCAGCTGGGCGTCGGGATGCACGACGTCGTGCCGGTGTGCTTCGAAAAGTCAAGATGGACGGTTGTGGCTGTTCTCGCCGTCATGAAAATAGGGGCAACCATGGTGCTCATGGACCCAACGCTCCCGCTCGCACGCCTTCAAAACATGGCAGAACAGGTGAGCGCAAAGGTTATGGTTACGTCCCGCAAACAACGTGACCTGTCGAGTTCGATTTTGCCAGAGGGGAAGCTTGTAACCGTGGAACCAGACTTTATGGACCTGCCAAATCCACAAGAGCTACCGCCGGCCACAACATCCGACCTCCCCAAAGTGCCCCCTTCGGCCCTGATGTACATCATCTTTACGTCTGGGTCCACTGGCACACCAAAAGGCGTTAAAATCTCGCATCAGACCTACACAAGCAGTGCCATTCCGCGGGCTGCTGCAGTAGGGTACAGGGAAGACTCGAGGGTTCTCGACTTTGCCTCGTATGCGTTCGACGTCAGCATCGACAGCATGTTGCTAACGCTAGCTAATGGCGGCTGTCTCTGTATTCCGTCAGATGAGGACCGGCTTAACGATATCAACGGGGTAATGCGCGATATGCGGGTCAACTACGCAGGGATCACGCCCTCTGTGGCCAGAATCTTGGACCTGGATGTCATTGCATCGCTCAGCGGTGGTCTCGGTCTCGGGGGTGAAGCGGTGTCGGCGCGGGATGTCAACATCTGGGGCCAACATGCTAGAATCATCATCGGCTACGGTCCCTGCGAGTGTACAATTGGATGTACTGTAAACAGCAGTGCCGCAAAAGGTCGAGACTACATTTCGATTGGGCCAGGCAATGGGGCCGCCATCTGGATCACGGATCCGAACGACCACGACTCTCTGATGCCAGTCGGCGCAGTCGGCGAGTTGCTTGTTGAAGGCCCCATTGTGGGCCAGGGGTATCTGAACGACCCGGAAAAGACAGCCGCCGCATTCATCGAGGATCCGCCCTGGCTCACCGCGGGCCACGGGGCGTACCCTGGTCGCCGGGGACGCCTGTATAAGACTGGAGATCTGGGGAGATATGATCCCGACGGCTCTGGTGAAATCGTCTTTGTCGGCCGAAAGGACACCCAGGTAAAGCTGCGTGGCCAACGGGTTGAGCTCGGCGAGATTGAGAGCCAGCTGCGGGCCAGGTTGCCTCCTGACACCAATGTCATCGCCGAGGTGATTTCTCCCCTGGGATCCTCCGCCCAGAGCCAAGCCACATTGGTGGCATTCCTTGCACCGCAGTCCACGAAAGCACACGGGCCAGACGCGGATGTGGATTTGGAGTTGGCTCAACTGCACCAGGAGTTGCGCGATGCCCTATCCAAAGCCGACGCAGAATTGGGTGAGGTGCTACCGCGTTACATGGTGCCAACCGCTTACATCCCAGTCAACCGCATTCCGACTTTAATCTCGGGCAAGACGGATCGAAAGCGGCTCCGGCAGTTTGGCGCTCAGGTTGACCTACGGCAGCTGACGGCAGATCAGGCAGCGCCCGCAAATGACAGCCTTGATCATGATATGGACCGGCCCCTGAGTGAGACGGAGCAACGCCTGCGGCAGGCCTGGAGCCTCACACTGAAGCTTGACGCCGAGGCCATCCGGGCTGGCGACAACTTTTTCGCCCTCGGAGGCGACTCCCTGGCGGCAATGCGACTCGTGTCCGTCTGCAGAGATGCAGGCCTCGATCTCAGCGTGACCAGCACCTTTGGACATCCCACCCTCTCCGCCATGGCCGCGGTTGTCACCAGTCTGAGCGAGTCACAGACCTCCCACCAAACAGAGAGACCTGCGTTCTCTCTGATCCCACAACCCGTCGACAGCGCCATCATGGAGGCGGCTCGGACCTGTGAAACAGAGCCGCTCGCCGTTGAGGATATCTATCCATGCACACCAACGCAGGAGTCGCTGTTCACCTTCTCCATCAAGTCCGCCGAGGCCTACATCGCCCAAAGAGTTTCATGCATTCCATCACACATCAATCTTGATGCCTGGAAACACGCGTGGGACACGGTTGTTGCGGCAACCCCTATCCTACGCTCGCGTCTCGTGCAACTCGCCGATCATACCGGCCTCGACCAGGTCGTGCTCAAAGAGAGCGTCCAATGGCGGTCTTCCACCGCCCAACTTGCACAGTATCTCGAGAGCGACCGGAATGATAAGATGAATCTCGGACAGAGCCTCGCACGCTATGCCATTGTCCAACCTCCTACCACCCCAGACAAACGATACATGGTGTGGACTCTGCATCACGCGGTCTACGACGGGTGGTCAGAGCCGCTGCTGCTCGAAAAGGTCCGCGATGCGTTAAACGCCACACAGGCACCCATGGGGGCACACCCAACTCCGACGGCCAACCCTCCGGCCACCATGGGCGACTTTGTCAAGCACGTCCGCGACACCGACCCAGCCACCATCCAAGACTTCTGGCGCAACGAGCTGCAAGGCGCCGTAGGCCCGCAGTTCCCACGCGTCCCGTCGCGCGACTTCCTCCCCACCCCGGACACCATCCTCGAGCGGCGCATCTCTCTCGCCCTCAACCCCAACACCGGCGCCGCCGGGCTGCCCTTCACCCTCGCCACTCTGATTCGCGGCGCCTGGGCGCTCGTCGCCTCCCAATACTCGGGCAACGACGACGTCGTCTTCGGCGAGACCCTCACCGGCCGGGACATCCCGCTCCCAGGGGTCGAGGGCATCGTCGGGCCCCTGATCGCGACCGTGCCCGTGCGCGTGCGCGTCGACCGCGCCCGCTCCGTCGTCGCCTACCTGCAAGCCATCCAGCAGGCTATGCTGGCGCGCACGCCGTTCCAGCACATGGGCATGCAGAACATCCGCAAGGTCAGCCGCGACGCGCAGTACGCGTGCGAGGCGCCGACGGGGCTGGTGATCCAGCCGGAGCCGGAGTATGGAGTGGCCGGGGAGCTGGGGTTCGAGACGGGGGATGTGGTGCGCGAGGCGATTCACTTCAATCCGTACCCGCTCATGCTGGCGTGCGGGATTGAGAGGGGCGGTGGGTTCCGGGTCTGTGCCAGCTTCGATAGTAGCTTGGTGGAGGTCGCGCAGATGGAGCGGATTCTGGCGCAGCTGGAGGCGGCGTGTTCGGGGTTGGCAAGGGATCTTGATCGGAGACTTGGTGAGGTGTCTTGTCTTCCTGCGGCTGAGCTGGAGCAGATCTGGAGTTGGAACCGGGACCCCCCTTTGCTCCTGGACGCCTCATCCGACGTGCTCCGAGTGGATGCTGCCCTTGTCAAGCCTGGGTCAGTCTACAATGCCCGGGCGGTAGTCCCTTGGGTGTGCGATCTACGGAACGCGTCTGTGCTGTCTCCTGTGGGTTGCCCCGGCGAACTGTGGCTCGAAGGGGCGGTCTTGGTTGGCGCCACGGTCGTTGAGTCTCCTGCTTGGCTCGTGGCCGGAAGCGCGGAGTGCGCAGGTCGGGCGGGCAAGACACAGCCGACCGGCGACATTGTGAAATTGCGGGAGGACGGCAGCTTGGTGTTTATAGGGCGAAAAGACGACAATGTCTCAGCCCAGGGCTATGCGGCGGATCCGGCCGAGCTCGAGGGTCACTTCCCCGGTTACCTCCCTCCCTCAACTCGTGCTGCCGCAGCAGCGGGCGCATCGAGGCAGGAACTGGTTGTTTTTGTGGAACAGCCCCGGGCGGACGAAGATGAGCCCAACATCAGCATCTTGCCGGAGAAGCACGAGATCGCAGTTCCCTATAGCGTGCCTGGCTCGGAGGCGTGCCTCTCAACAGCCGTCTGCGCAACCATTCCTGCCAGCTTGGCTGGAGCACTCAAAAGACTCGACAAATTTATCCAGAGCTCGCTCGGGGCGCACCTGGTGCCCTCGGCCTACATTGTTGTTGACAAGCTGCCCACCAAGGAGCAGCAAGTCGATCGCAGCGTCCTCCAGCAACTCGCTTCCAGAATTCCCTCACAGATCCTCGATCAACTGCGTGGGGGTTTCCATGAGGCTTGGAAGCAAAGCATGCCCACGCAAACTACGACGACCACAGCCGCAGAAGACATTTTACGGTCCTGCTGGGCCGCGATACTACTCCTGGACCCCGACCAGATCGATGCCCACGACAACTTTTTCCGCCTCGGTGGCGATTCAGTTCTGGCCATGAAGCTAGTATCACGTCTTCGCGCAGACGGCCACGGGCTGACTGTGGCTGATATTTTCCGCAACATGCGTCTTGGCGATGCGGCTAAGGTTCTCAAGGTGAACCAATTCGCAACATCCAACGGAGTAGCCGTCGAGGAAATGGCAGCCAGGCCTAAACACACGCCTTACAGGGCTTTCTCGTTGTTGGGGTCTGTGGATGCCCAGCGCTTTGTAGCTGAGGTTGTCCGACCTCAGCTTGGCGATTCTAGTTGGTCTGTCCAGGACGTGTATCCGGTGACAGACACACAAGCGCTAGACGTGAGGGCCACCATCCACCCGCCGCGGACATCGATCCAGTACACCATGCTGTACTCCGGCAAAGGCGGTTTCGACCGACCGCTGCTGCTCTCGGCCTGTGAGAAGCTCGTCCAGGCCCACGACATCCTCCGCACAGTCTTCATCGAACACGACTCAACCCTCTTCCAAGCAGTTCTAAAGGAGCTGGACATCCCCGTCACCACATACCTGGCAGAATCCGAGAACTTGGAACAGTCGGCCCACGACATTTGCAGGGCACACTCCGGATCAGGCGCATTCCGTCTGGGATCCCCCTTCCTCCACATCCTTCTCGTCCAGGGCAAAGCAGACCCGCAAGAGGAATGCCTCGTCATCGGGCTCTCGCACGCCCAGTACGACGGTGTCTCGCTACCCCTCCTTCTCCGGGACCTATCCACCCTCTACGCGCGCCAGGGCGGCCCCCTCACGGCCTCCACCCCATTCTCTTCCTATCTCGCACTGACCCTCAACCAACCCGCCGCCCAGGCAGCCGCACTCAACTACTGGCGCACCCTGCTCTCAGGCTCCTCGCCTTCCACCCTCCCAGGCCAATCCAGCACAAGTCCCGGCGATACCAGCAAAGCGATCTTCCTCTCACAACCCGCCATTCCCCACCAGGCCCCCAACCTCCCCCGTGAGATAACAACCGCCACCCTGTTGACCTCAGCCTGGGCCCTCCTCCTATCCCGCCGCCTCCGCATCCCCGACGTGACCTTTGGCAGCATCACGTCCGGCCGGGCACTGGATCCATCCTACCTCCACCGCGCAGACGAGGTCATCGGCCCGTGCTACCAGTTCACACCGGTGCGCGTGCCATTCCAACAGGGGTGGACTCGGATGGAGTTGATGGAGTTTGTGCAGCGGCAGGGGGCGGAGTCTGGAGGGTGGGATTTCGTTGGGTTCGGGAAGGCGCTTGCCAGTGGCGTCACTGGTACTTGTAGCAATGGTGACGGGAGAGGTGCGTTCTTTGACTCCGTCGTGCATCACCAGGACTGGGAGGAGTTTGATGAGATGGATTTTGGAGCGGGCAGGTGTAGGGTGGGGATTCTCAATCCGGACGGGGATGCGCCGCGTCCGATGAAGGTGGTTTCGTTTGTGAAAGGCGGAGAGGTGCATGTTGGTGTGGTGGGTTTGGAGGCGGATGCGATGTTTGTGGAGGGGGTGTTAGCCGAGTTGACGGCCGTAGTGCAGGAGCTCGCGGGTGGTGGTGAGGAAGGGAGGTTGTTGGATGAGGAGGTATTCTCAAGCAACTGAGGGGATGGATGGAAGGTTTAGTATAACTTGTACTGGGGCTGGCAGTATTGACACATTTGCTTCTCTGAGTTCTATCTTAGTTTTTCCCTCTATCAATTAAAAAAATTCTATTCTGGTTCTTCACCCCTTTTACCCCTTTTTTCCCGTTCCCCATGACATTCATTCATACTATATTATATTGTGTTTACCCAACGCGGCGCCTTGTATTGACCCCAACCAAAGGGGATACTTTTGCGACCTCCTCTAGAAAAACAGACAGTGCAACATGTATTAAAGCAGGATATTATAAGAATATTTACAGACTGTCACCGATCACTCTGCCACCGTCTGGTGCATCACATTGGCCCTGTAGCCCACCGATTTCTCAAACAACTCCTCGTGCGTCCCCGAGTCCACACACTGACCGTCTTCAATCCAGAAAATACAATCCGCCTTTTGGATCGTCCGCAGACGGTGGGCAATAGCAATGACAGTGATGCCCTGGGACGCCTTGTCCAAACCGTCCTGCAGCAGTCGTTCGGATTCGGCATCCAGCGCGCTGGTTGGCTCGTCCAAAATAAGGAGCCTCGGCTTCCGAACAAGTGCTCGGGCGATCGACAGCCGCTGCTTCTGACCCCCAGAGAACCTCGCACCGCTCGGTCCGCAGAGCGTGTCGTAGCTCTCTGGCAACGCCTCAATGACGTCGTGGATGTTGGCGAGCTTACACGCCTCTTTGATCTCGTCCAGAGTGGCTTCGTGCCCTCGTCGAGCGCCCAACCCGATATTGAACGCGATGCTTCCCTCAAACAGCATGCTTTCCTGGGGTACAAGGGCGATGGTGTCGCGAAAGGACGTGTCCCGGCTTTTTGTCACGTCGACGCCGTCGATGAGGATGGCGCCGGATTGCGGGGTGTATAGCCGCTCGACCAGGGAGATAATCGTCGACTTTCCTGCACCGCTCGGCCCCACGAGGGCACAGAAACTCCCCGGCCGTATGTCTATGCTGAGCCCCTTTAGGACTTGGGCGTCGGGCCGCGCAGGATAGGAAAAGGCGACATCGCGGAACTGAACACTCGCAGGCTGGCTGTTGGAGGGAAAACGAAGACCAGCCGCCTCGACGGCCTTCTCTTCCGACGCCGGGTCCGACGTGTCACTGGCAGGTGTCGGAGCACGGAACTTCATGTTGCCCTGCATCCCGTCCGACCCGATCTCGATCAGACCCAGGATCCTCGCCATCGCCGCCTTCGCGCTGGACAGCTCCGGCGCCAGGGCAAACATCTGGCTCCAGAGCAGCGCACTAACCAGCAACGAGAACACCACAATCAGGAATTGCGCCGTCGACACATTCCCGGCGATAATCTGCTTCGCGCCCCACCAATACGCCAACGCATTCACGCAATTCCCCAAAAAGTAGGTCACCGCCTGGCACAAACTCGCCTGCGCCGTAACCTTGAGCGTCTCCTTGCGCGGCCCGCGCAGCGACCTCCGGTACGTCCTGAGCGTCTCCTCCTCCAGCGACAGCGCCGCAACCGTCTTGATGGACGCGATCGCCTCGGTGCCGATGTCGACCGACCGCGTGTACGCGCTCTCGTGGCGCTCCTCGAACCTGCCCAATACCCGCAGCTCCATCAGTCCCGCCCCCAGCAGCAGGGGCACCAGCGCCAGGCAGACCAGCGCGATCCGCCACGCGATGATGTGCGTCAGCACGATGGCCGCGATCAGGTTGGCGGTGATGGAGAACAGAGTGCCGATGACGGAGCCGCTCAGGCCGGCCAGGGCGTTGCCGTCGCGCGTGATGTAGGAGAGGAGGACGGCCGGGGTGCGGCCTTTGGATTGGTGCCATTGGATGTCTTGTTCAAAGAGGGACCGGAAGGAGAGGATGCGCACCGAGTACACGATGCGCTCTGTGACCCAGCCGAACCCGGTCCAGCTGGCCGTGTTGGCGAAGAACTCGATGATTGCGAGCACGAAGAACATCAGACCAAAGAAGTTGCCGCTTGACCGGATGCTGTCTGGGCTCCTGCAGACATTGAGGCTTTCCACTGTGTTGCCAAAGATGACTGCCTCTCCTGAGAAAGCTCCGCCGACGATGATGGAGCCGATCATGGCGAGAGCAATCATCAAGAGGTGCGGTCGCACCGCTGGGGCATACCCCCGTACCAGAGCCCAAAGCGACTTGGAGGGTGTTTCGGCTTCTTCCTCGCCTCCCTCGGCGGAATGTGGGACGGGGATTTCGCTTATGGAGGCGCGGGCCTTCTTCTCCGCGGCGCCGTTCCCGGTGTCGCTGCGTGAGGCGTCGCTTGTACTCTCAATCTCAGAGGCATCTGCCAGATCCGCTTTATCCGGCTTTTCGATCGAGCTTTTGCTTGCGGCTTCGTCTTTCTTGGGTGCGGCTCCAAGCGTCTGCAGCCTGACCATCTCGGCGTAGGTGCCGTTCTTCGCCATCAGCGCCGCATGATCGCCCTCCTCGACGACACGCCCCTTATGCATGACGATGATGTTGTCGGCCCCGGTAATGGTCGAAAGACGGTGGGCAATGGTGAGCATGGTCCTCCCGTGGGAGATGTTAGCAATGGCCCGCTGGATACGCTCCTCGCTTCTCGAGTCCAGTGCAGCCGTGGCCTCATCTAGGACAAGGACGGATGGATCCTTGACGAGCGCCCTGGCGAGGGCTACTCGTTGTTTCTGGCCGCCACTGATCAGCCGCCCGCTGGAACCCACCACTGTCCCGTATCCTTGTTGCAGCGCCGTGATAAATCCGTCTGCGTCTGCGAGCTTCGCGGCGTGCCGTACCAGGGACACGATCTCGGCCACTTCCGGCCCGGCTTGCTCCGCAGCCGCTGTGAGATCCTGGCCCTCCCTAATCTTGCTTGCCAAGTTATCAAGGTCGGAGCCGAGGAGCGCTGCCTTGAGATGGGCGTGGGCGGGATTGCCAGAGTTGATCAATCCATGTGCGATATTCTCCAAGAGCGAGCGGTCGAGAAGCGACGGCTCCTGCTGGACCAGGCTGAGAAGGCTTCTCAGTTCGCGGACATTAAGCTCGCGGAGGTCCTGGCCGCCAAACAGGATCCGGCCACCGGTGGGATCATACAGCCGTGTCACGAGACCCGCGATGGTGGACTTGCCACTTCCCGAAAGACCCACGATGGCGGTATGTTTCGAGGCAGGGATACTAATATCGACTTGGTCCAGCACGGTAATCTCAGGCCTCGAAGGATAAGTGAACGAGACGCCCTCGAGGTGGAAGCCCAGGCTGGTTTCGGGCTTGAGCGGCAAGAGTTGGACACCAGACGCTGCCGTCCCATCAATCTGCGACTCCCGTTCCATCTCCTCGTGCAGCTTCCGAAACGACGCCACGGCCGCGATAAAGAGGTGAACGAAAGGCGCGATCTGGCTCAAGAGCAACGTAGCTGTGATGGCGTTAGAAGCAGAATCTAGAAGAGAGATGACATGAAGCCGACTGACCTTCGATCAAGATGAAGATGACGGTGAACGTGGCACCGACAGTGGCGCCTGACGACTCCTTGCCCGCTGCCTCCGCAATCCGCCTACTCCCCTGCCAGAATGCTAAACCATTCGCAGCGTATGCGACAAAATAGAGCACGCCGGATTGTATGCCCACCGCCGTGGCCTTCTTCAACCCTTCTCGCTTGGACGCAGAGAGCGCCTCGGCGAACTTGCCCTCCAGCCGGGTATTTGCGCCAAATGCCTGCACCACGACAACGTTCGAAAGCGCTTCGGATGCAATAGACGCGGCGGTGGCTGCATGGTCCGCCACCAGCCCCGAGTACTTCTCAATGTAATGGCTGCCGACAAAGGACATCAAGAAGTAGGCCGGCACCAGCGAGATGAGCATGGCGGCGAGCTCCCAGTTCATGACGAAGGCGACGATGTACGCCGTGACGAAGAAGGACACGCTTGACAGGCAGATGCCCACCTTCTCGGACGTGCCAGACCGGATGGTCTGGATGTCGGAGCTGAGACGCGAGGCCACCTCGCCGGGAGGGAGTCCATCAAAGTAGGAGGGTTCCTGCCGGAGTAACGTCGCGAGGTATCTCTCTCGCAGCCTCTGCGCCAGGCGAGAGCCGTACAGGGTCCAGCAGATGAGGTGGGCGTAGATGGTGACGAACTGGGCGATGGCCAAGTAGACGATCATGAGGATCTTGTCATTGACACCCTTCTGGTATGCGGATGCCGACGAATCGGCAACCGGCCCCGTCTGCTCCACACATGATACCTCGTTGAAGTCGTTGAGGAGCTGGCCGAAGAAGATCCCGATCAGAGGAAACGGTACGCCGGATGCTATTGCGCACAGGACGGCCGCTAGCAGTGTGCAGAGGTCCGCCTTGGATGGGTTGCCGGCCAGTAGCAGCCGAACATAGCCAGAGAATGTGTTGACGAACTTCATGGCGGTCCGAGGTCGATGGCGTCTGGACTTGCAACCATTGAGGGATTTGCTGTCACTTTTTCTCCCATCAGGTTCCTGAGTCCTGGAAGTGTTCCTCAAAGTTGACCGGCCGTCAGGGTTGTAAGGGACATCCGCAAATGGTTAGGGTGATGGTAGCCGACATCGGGTCATGCGAGATAATCTACCGGGGTGGAGGGAAAAAGAAAGGGGGGGTGTGCCGGGTAAGAAAACGAACAGGGGCCCGGGAGGGGATCGATCAACGGACTCCACATCTCCGTGACGAGTACCACTCACTTTACGGCAATGCAACGCAACTCGAAAGATGTCCCGGATGATTGTGGTTTTCATTCTTGGTGCAGGGGTCTCGTCACACATCCAGATTGCCCCGTTCAGAAACTGGATTTTCTGGATTTCTCTTTCTCCCGAAGCAGAATGCGATCCTCTCATGGAGGCCGGGCTCGCGGTGAGAGGCAGATATGGCGCCATTCGCGAGCCTCAAGAAGAATGCTGCCATTTCTGCGATATACTTAACCCAAAGAACTTTCGCATTGCCAATTTAGGGGCAAAGTACAGATTTGTGTCTGTCGAAAGTGCCCGTACAACTGTGTGTCGCAGAGTTGGCGAGCCGTCCGAAACTACCTCCATGTACTATTGTAACAGTATACACGATCCGAGCTCCAGCATATGTCTACATTCACGCACTCTAAAGCTTTGCATTCCACGCGGCACGGTCCGCCGACTCCAGCGGCCGCTCCCGTCCATCCCAAAATAGCGGGCATAGCTGGAACCACTTCTCCCTCGGGCAAATGGACAGCACCGACCGTTTGTGGCCGAGATCGACATATTTCCCAATTACCAGCCCCTGTGAGTTCTCGTACGAGAGGATGGTCCCACCCGTGGCCTTGGGCTCGCCCACGACGTTGGCCGTACGCGGCTCGTCGAGGAAGCAATAGTGGATGCAGCTCGAGTACCACGCATTGACTCGCTGCGGGCCGCGGAACGACGCATCGCCTACGAGCGAGTGGCGGCCTCGGTCGTAGTTGCCGGCGTCGTAATGTGCGCCGAAATGGTCTTCCTGTAAGGAGGGGGGGGGGATGATGTCAGTTGGTTGCGGAAGTGTGAGTAACAGAGGGGGGTCGCCAGCCTACCTTTGCCCAGTAAAGCTCAAAGTACGCGAAACGGGCGTCATCAAAACGCCCAAACAAGCAGAGGACGTGCGGGTCAACGTGTAACTTGCGCAGATACTCGCGATGCTGGTCAAGAGTCCCGGTCTCATTCCAGCCGGCTGCAACGCGCGGGTCGTTTTGCCATGTGTTGAAGAGCTTCAGGTGTTCCTGATTTTGCCAGTCCACCACCTCGAGAGAAAAGTGCGCGTCGAGCTCGGGAATGTAGCGGCTGTAGGCGATCGACCCGGGACGTGGCTTTGGCCGGCGGACCGGGTGGCGAGTGAAGATGGGTTCTCCCTCGGGAAACCTGTTGGTGATGTGGAAGTTCTCGGGCATGATGGGATAACGATCTAGAGGCGTCTGCAAATGGCTATCCGTGCCATCCCCCACCACCCAGATCGGCCGAGGGCCCATTGGCGAGGCGGCGCCCTGCCAAAAGGAACTCCTGAGAATCAACAGCTCTCCATCGCCGCTCACAGGCGTCGTCTTCTGCGCCCATGCCGGGGTCCCGCGGGCATCCCAGCGCGGCTTAGGATGATCAACGGCCAGACCGGTAGCAAGGAGTCCATCCCTGAGGACGTCCTTCCCTTCCCCCGCCAGTGTAAGTCTGAAGTATTCGTGTGTCGGATGCGCGAGGTAGATGGCGTGAATGACGTTCCATACCGGGCCAAGGGAAGGGGCACTGGCTCCCGTCCAGCTGAAGACGGTCGATGGGCTTCGGCGCGATCGTGCCCAGGGACTATTGTCGGAGATCGGCGGGCGTTCATCTTGCGGCGGGACGGTGGGATCGAGCCAGTACAGCGATTCGAGATGCAGCGGTTCCTGCAAAGGACGTCCACTTGCGGGCTGTCGGTCGTCCAATCTCAAGGCCAGCTTGGCGGGAGTTGCATTGGCAACAGTGTGCACTCGATACGAGGTTAAAAAGGGATGTGGTAGCTTCACCGGAGGGTACTCCGGTGCGAGCGTCATAGTTGGCGACATTGTGCTACGAGTAGCCCGGTGACGTCAAGAAATCAAAATGTCAGGTAGTGTTGAAAGACACGGGATTTCAATTGACATAAAGGCAGGTGGGTTCAACCGAGGTGAAAGAAAGGTGAGCCGACAGACTGGTTGATGAATATTGCCCGGGACTTATGCGGCGGGTCGTCTCGAACACGGCAGCATGGTTCCCTCCGTGCCGATCACCGTCGCATACGCATGCTCCCGATATCGCATGCATGGCCCGGTAGCATGGATAAACGGGGTTCGAAGGAGTCCGTCGGGACTGCAGGGCAGAATCGGCCCCAACGATGACCCCAACGGGGAACGGAAGTGCAGCCTGGAAGCCCCCTGAATGAACGAGTGATACGTTATAAGAAGCCGGACAGACAAAAAGGGATGCAGAGCGAATTTGTGTGGTGGTCCATGGCACCAAAGCTTCGTCCAGCCCCCTCCCGCATACCCCAACTACCGAAACTCTCTCTTCACATCGCTACACAATGTCGTGGAGATCGCAACCCCTCAAGTTCCGGCACTTTGAGGTCTCGTTCCCGGGGGAGCACATTGTCCAAGTCACTCTCACCCGGACGGAGAAGCTGAACTGCATCGACAAGACCACCAGCCGCGAAATTGCCGAGATCTGGGACCGGCTTGACCAAGATGAGAGCCTGTGGGTTGGCATCATCACGGGCGTGGGGCGGGCGTTCTGCACCGGGGCGGATCTCATCGGTACGTATCTTCTCGACATGAAAACTCTGTCTACAGCACTAACGCGCAAACAACAAGAGTGGAACGAGATGAACAAGGCCGGGGTGGTCAACGACATGGGTGCACCAGGCCTCGCCGGCCTGCCTCGCCGGAGCGGCAAGAAGCCCATCATCGCAGCTGTGAACGGGCTCTGCATGGGCGGGGGCTTTGAGATGGTGGCCAATTGCGATATCGTGCTCGCTGCCTCGTCGGCCCAGTTCTCACTGCCCGAGGCCAAGCGAGGCATCGTCCCCGTGGCGGGGTGTCTGCCGCGCCTGGCCCGCACGCTGGGGTTACAGCGGACCATGGACCTTGTCCTGACGGGCAGAAGCATCGACGCCAAGACACTCTACGAGTGGGGGCTTGTCACGCGAGTGGTGGATGCCACGGGCGACGGCGATGTTGGTCGTGCCGCGGTAGAAGTTGCGCAGGAGATGTGCCGAAATAGCCCGGATGCGCTCATTGTTGGCCGCGTGGGGGTGCGGTTGAGCTGGGAGGACGGCAGTGTGGAGGGGGCCGTGACGGACCTAGAGCGCAACTGGTATCCCCGGCTGATGCAGGCGCCCAACTTTGGCGAGGGTATCCGGGCTTTTGTCGAGCGGCGGCCACCCAAATGGCTGGACTCGAAGCTCTGAAGCTGTGATGCCGCATGGATAGCCCGCATACAAACTGCATCGCGCGTGCATGGCTGTCCGCTGACTGCGCATGAATCGAGCGGAAAAAGAGAAAAGGAAAAAAAACTAGTGAAAAAAAAAACTTCGAATCCTTGCCGGGTGTCCATCGTCTGATCCCCCACCTGTACCCGAGGATAACTGTCGAATCCGGGTGAGCGCTAAGCGAGGCGAGACCAGGGGACGTGAAAATTGTGATCTAATCTGATAGATTGATTAGATTGAACCCTTGCAGCTGCCACTGCTGCAGCCAGCAGAACCCGCAGCGTGTGGAACAGAGTGGGCGGGGGCGTGGCCGCGGCTTGCTTGGAACGAGGCGCTAATGCAAAAAGAGATGGAGACCACCATGCCCACACCCCGCCCATCCATTGTTGCGTTGCATTATTTTATGTAAAACCCAGGTGGTTAGATGCCACCTGGATGATTTTGGCTAGCAACCGACCGTATCAGTTGCACGCCACAGCACACTGTATACACTCGCCCACATGGACGAACCGATGTCGGGGGTACCTCGAGGCGCCATGCGCCCATTGTGACACCATCTAATCTTATCAGATGCTTCGCAGAGCTTGGAATATTGGACGGGAGAAAATAGAAGGGAAAACGGGACCCTGCGAGGCATGGGATGAGCCGCAGCCCCGGGATCTGTACCACTCTGTTTAGCCTCAACCTCCGACCCCAAAATCCTTCAACCTCCAACTTCCACATCCTGCACCTTCTCATCATCATCATCATCACCAGTGAGGTGTCCCATTGAACGCCGTCTTCACCGCAGCCGTTGCATCTTTGCTTTTCAGCGTAGAGGAACAGCCATGGCCGTGCTGTCCGCCGTGCGTGCAGCCTTCCGGCCAAAGTCGGCAGAGGAAGACCGCAGCACGTCGCTCGTGGTAGATATGGCGGACGAAAAGACAAGGAAAGATCCCATTGCCGACGATGCGGTTGTCGAAGACACTCGTGGCCAGTCACCACAGCCAGAACACCCCGGGGAAGACTTGCAGCGCGGTGTCCAGCAGGTCGAGGCCGTGACGCTGGCCTGGACCAAGCCAACGCTGATCGCCGTTTTTATCAAGTATGCCCCTGATCGAGTCGCACCCTTGTGGTCTTGTGGTCCTGTGTGCCGAAAACGCTAATGTTTGTTTGCTCGCCGCCAGTATCTGGATACTCTACCTCGTCAATGCGTTCCAGGGCGCGATTCTCTCCAGCTTGGTCCCGTATGTGACGAGCGATTTCGAGTCGCACTCTCTATTGAACGTCATTTACGTCGTCGCCGACTCCATGACGTCTGCCGTGTTTATTCCGCTGTCCAAGATCCTGGATCTTTGGGGCAGAGCCGAAGGCTTTATCATCATGGCCTCGTTTGCTACCCTGGGTCTGGTTCTGATGGCGGCGTGTAACAACCTGGCCACCTTCTGTGCCGCATATGTAAGAGTTTCTGGTTGAACATTCTTAGAGTCAAAGTTCACGTGTGCGCTGACAACGAGCTTCTCTCGACAGGTCTTCTACCGTCTCGGCTTCAGTGGCATGACGTACTGTGTTGACGTGATCACTGCCGACGCGTCCAAGCTGAAGAATCGTGGCCTGGCGTACGCCTTCACGTCGTCGCCCTACATCATCACCGCGTTTGCCGGACCAAAGGCAGCCGAGGACTTCTACAACAACATCAGCTGGCGGTGGGGCTTCGGGTGCTTCGCTATCATCTTCCCCATTGTTGCGGCGCCCTTGTACTTTGTGCTTAAGTTTAACCTTCGCAAGGCGGAGATGCAAGGCGTTCTGCCTGGCGAGAAAGCAAACCGGACTTTGTTGCAGAGCATCTGGTACTACGTCTTGGAGTTTGATGGTGAGTCTTTGACGCCAAACTTCTGCTCGCACACGGAAGCATTACTGATCCTCTGCTGCCGATAGCCTTGGGAGTCTTTCTGTTCTCTGCTGGCCTCACCGTCTTTCTCCTACCCTTCACCTTGGCTGCCGAAGCGCCGAATGGCTGGGAGTCGGGCTATATCATCGCCATGATCGTGGTCGGCTTTGTCGTGCTGTGCAGCTTCTTCCTGTACCAGTGGCTCCTCGCCCCGAAGCCCATGTTCAACTACAAGGTTCTGTCGGACCGGACCGTGATCGGCACGTGCTTGCTCGGCGCAACATACCAGATCTCGTACTACTGCTGGGCCAACTACTTCACGTCGTTCCTCCAGGCGGTCAACAACCTGACTGTGTCGGAGGCTGGATACGTCAACAACACCTTCAACGTGGTCTCGGGCGTGCTCTTGTTCATGGTCGGCTTCTCGATCCGCAAGACCGGCCACTTCAAGTGGCTGCTGTACATCGCCGTGCCGCTCTACGTGCTCGCACAGGGCCTGATGATCCACTTCCGCCGTCCCGACCAGTCCATCGGCTACCTGATCATGTGTGAGATCTTCATCTCGATCGGTGGCAGCATCTTCATCATCATCCAGCAGGTTGCCATTCTCGCGGCCGTCGACCATCAGCACGTCGCCGTTGCGCTCTCCCTCTTGTACGTAGTAGGCACCACCGGCGGCGCCATCGGCGCCACTATTTCGGGCTCCATCTGGACCAACACGTTCCGGAGCGCCCTCGAGCGTAACTTGCCGGAATCGGCCCTGCCCGACCTGGACACGATCTACTCGGATTTGGAGACGCAACTATCCTATCTGGTAGGCACTGACGAGAGAATTGGCATCCAGCAGTCGTATGGCTACGCACAGACGAGAATGCTTGCTGCGGGAACGTCCTTCATGGTTCTTGCCTTTGTCGGGGTGCTCCTGATTAGAAACATCAATGTTTCCAAGATTGAACAGGTCAAGGGTATGGTCTTTTAGGGTTACTGGGGTGCGAATGCTTTAGCGCAGCCTTGCACTCGAGGACAATGTCCGTCACGTGTCGGGTTATTGCCTCGAGGGCCTTGGATAGCTGGATAGTTGGATACCTAGTTGGACAGTTGGATACTACAAATTTGTTGCAAGTTGATAATATACTGTTCTGGCAAGAAGGCGGTAATAATAGGATCATGTTCGTTGGACTGCTTCCATGTGGGTGGGCTTCCTGTTGTGCCTCCGGAATGTGGGCGGTTTTCGGTGTTGGCCCCCGTGGAAGCAAAGGGTGCTCTGGAACTGCTTGGCA
This sequence comes from Chaetomiaceae sp. B2702, assembly GCA_023628455.1. Lineage (NCBI taxonomy): Eukaryota > Fungi > Ascomycota > Sordariomycetes > Sordariales > Chaetomiaceae > Chaetomiaceae sp. B2702. The sequence goes on along the minus strand of JAMAKP010000032.1, from coordinate 242,676 downwards.
GCTTGGCGGCGGTTTGAGAATCCTGGCATCCAGACTGCATGCGCTGATCGAAGCGATTGGCACGGCAGTCGCCTGCATCCATGCATTTTCGGGCCAATCTTCTGTGATCGGACACCAAGTTCATCCAACAGACCATTGGACGCGTCATACGATCCGTTGATCATTATGCCGCTCTCGGACCTCACGGCTTGGTCTAGGTCAGGGCTGACCTGGCCCCTCCTGTAGTCAAACTGCCAGGCTGCGCTTGCCCAGCGGCCTGCAGCAAGTCCGTCGCAACGAGCTTCAATTGTTGAACGCCAGAAACCGGCGGCGTATGTACTGTACCTATGTATCGCCACGACCAATCCTGGCCCGCGAACCTGGGGTCGTCACAAGAGCGGGCGGCTCAGTTGTGATGACAATGGCGCGTCCGCTCAAGGCGAGCGGGATAATAAGCATAACTATTAGCGCCGCGCAGCTGAGGTTGGAAATGGAGAGAGGTTGTGTTGAGTGTGTTCCAGTGTCAGAGAAGGGGTCGCGCGGCCCCTTGCCAACAACTTCCATTGTCACAATTGGAGAAGAAATGGTCGGGACCCCACAGCACCCCCCACATTCCCCAGACAATTCGTTGATGCAAGGTTCGCTTCTCGCCTCAAAACAACAAACGACTAGGAATAAGGAAAAAAAGGGAGAAGCTGCAACATGCAATTCCCCGCCCCTTCCAAAATGAAACCCGAGAACCTTAACCTTGTCTGTTTTCGTCGCATGTCACAACGCCCTGGCTGAACAGGCCACCCCCGGTAGATGGGACGACGGCTTGTTTCAGAACTGCGAACCATGGAACATCACACCTTGTTTCTCGGCCCAGCTACCGACTCAAGCTCAATGGCCCGGCCTGTGATGAGCTTATTATGTATCATACACACATACACGGTACTATACACTGCGTAGGTATGTATGTATGTATGTATGTACTGTACAGTACAATAGACGTGCAGAGGCGCGTGCACTTTGTCTGGGACCCCTCGAAGCGGGCGACTAATTTTAGTTGGCCGACTCAGGGCTCACCGCACATGGGATCCCTAGGTGATGGTTTCGAGATGCTGCCGCCGGAATTGCCGCCTTGCTTGGCGCAGAGCAACATCCTGACGGCTTCACTGTCTTGGCGCCGGTATAACCACCATATGCACTCTCAAGCGCCCTCCCCCTTCCCCGTGTGCTGCCTTCTGTCTCTCCGCAACATGCCGCAACTACGACGCATCGTTCGCTGATTCTGCGTGTCTTCGCTTCGACATCGCCCTGGTGGCCCATTTGATATATCTATTTCTATGCTAGTGGCTCGTTAATCGCTACGCTGGGCGTACTCCAATTCATAATGTCGATTGCTTCTTGCCCCATGTCCGGTATGGCCGGTGGCCAGTGTCCTGCTGGTTCAGTCGCTGGCCGCAGTCGGTCTAGTAGCCGCATGGGACCGCGTGGCTGCTCCTTCTCGGGCTACACTCAGCCCGGCGACATTCATGCTGCTTTCGATGTAGGTTTTGTCTATCACTTGGGCAGTACTCGACCCACGCTAACTGCAACAGATACCCAGAGGAGTTGACGCCGAAGAATGGCTGCGGATGAGGTATGTCCCCCTTCCAGAGCTCGTAGTGCATAGTTGAGCTAATTTCTCCAGGGAACGGAAATCGATCAACGAGATCCTGTATTCGAATATCCCATCTGTCAGAGAGATTGGCGCTCTGAAAAACATCGATACGCTAAACGCTGCCGAGCACGACCTTCTCGCGGTCGCTCTGGGGGCACCCGCGCGTCAAGTAATGATTAGGGCCCAGGAAATAGGCCCAAGGACGGGCTGGAAAGACGGATATCTTAGTTCGGAGCACGGTTTCTGCCCGCCCAACTACAACGAGGCCCCCGCAGCACTTGCCAACTCGCCGGGAAGGATATGGTCCGATCTCTGCGAGCGGATGCCCGGCTGTGTTGCCAGGGGCAGGATCAGGGAGTCGGTTGTCGCTCTGCCGCTCGTCCAGGGAACTGAAGATGTCATTCCCGACCAAGCATTGTGGGCCGCTGTTGTCGCTCTCGGCATGCTCTGTTCGATTTACAGATACGAGGACAAGAACGACGGCCACGAGGGCGTGACGGTGAACGCCGCCAAGTACCGACCGAACTGCGAGATGGGCGACGACCTGGGCGAGGAGCTTGTGGGGATTCCACGTTGCATTGCTCTCCCATACTGGCAGATCTCAAGGCGCCTCGGTCGTTCTATCCCTCACTTGACTTTCTTCGACCAGTCTTCATTCAACATGAAGATAAAGGATGCCAACTCCACGTCTCCTTACCTCGGCCGCTTCGACAACATGGAGATGCGCTGGCCGGTCTTTGGAGAGAGGACAGAAATCGCCTTCCAAAAAGGCTGCGCAGAGACCTCGGGTAGGCAGGCAATACTGGGGATGTTAAAGAAAGTTTACTGACTTGTTCCAGCATCGTTCCAGCACGGTGCTGACGCCATTGCCGCCTGCCAGGAACACGTCATGAACCGGAACGTCGAGGGTCTCCTCCGGGAGATGGTCCGCCTAAAAGAGATCCTCGAACGCATGCCCAACGCCTTCCATTCCATCAATACAAATCCCAACTCAGGAGAAAACTACGTTCCTGGGCATCAATGGGTGCGGTGGGGCAAGTTCTCCGCGCCTCTCAGCAAGCGATGCCCGGCATCCTCTGGCCTGCAGTTCCCGCCATTCCTCGTCATGGACGCTTTTCTAGGCCGGAAAAAGTACGATTCCTTCCTTGGCCGAGAAGGTCTCCATCTTCGGGCTTGGTTACCATCGAACTTGAGGGCATTTATTGCCGCCATCGAATACCACTACAGCATCCCCGAATTTGTCAAACAGTCCGGTGACCCGAGGCTGATGGGCGTTCTCGACGGCATCGTTGAGGCATACACGGGAGAGCGCGGCTTCATGGGCACCCACCGGTACAAGGTCTTTGGCATTCTCGAAATCGCGAGCAAGACGGGCCGAACAGAAACCAACGGTCTCTCTGGGGCCCCTGACGCTAACGCCAAGCCCTGGGAAGAGACACATCGGCAGTTCTCCGAGGCAATGAAGGAGCGCCTGGAACCCTACCGTGGTAACATCGACATTGAACCGCACGAGATGCGCGGTACCTTCGAAGAATGCCGCTACAAGTCACGTATCCTTAGCCGTTCGTTCGTCGATTCAGACCCCAACAGGTCGATTGCGATGGTCACGCTCGATCTCCAGGACACGGGCATTACTTTCACAGCCGGTGACCGGCTGGCGATGATGCCCTTGAACAGCTGGAGCGAGATCGCAAAAGTGGCTGCCGCCCTGGGCCTGGCCGAATATCTCGACTACCGCGTCCCTTTGAACGGGGAATGGCAACGGTTTGCCCGGCATCTCGGCTTCGTGCGGCATAGCTCCACTCCGCAGCTCACAGTCAAAGACATACTGAGACGCGGGCATCTGGCGCCCATCACCAAAGAGTTGGCTCTCAAGGTCCACGATTTGCTGCGAGCTTCGTCCAACACTGTCCTTCAGGTCTTGGCCACCACCGAGTGGCCGGTTCGTGGGACGCTTGGCGATCTTCTGCAAGCTGCCGTCACGGACACCAACCCTCACATCTGGGATAGGGCGTTTGACCTGTCGAGTGACTTGTCTTGGCTGACCGACCTGATACCCGTCGAAGTGCCACGGACGTACTCCATCTCCAACTACTCCCATGAGCTTCTTCCTTCCACCGTTGACTTGACCATCTCTCGGGCCGAGTACAAACTGAGCTCCACATTTGCTGGCAACAGCGAGGTGGTCTGCGCCGGTGTTGGGAGCGGTTTTCTCAACCCATTTCCGTCATCGCACGACGAACTGGTTGAGACCGACGAAGACATCCTCATCGGCATCTCTCGACCACTGAACTTTCAGCTCCCCATCGAAAGGGCGGCGCCATGTGCCTACTTTGCTGGAGGTAGCGGTATTGCGCCGTTCAGGAGTTTCTGGCAGGCCCGACTGGCCTCTCATAACCATGCTGCCGGCCGAGACATCCTCTATCTCGGCGTGCAGAACCGGGAGAAGTTCTGCTACGAGCAGGAATTGCGCGAGTACGTCGAGGCCGGCCTGATGGAGGTCCATCTCGCCTTCTCCCGTGACTCTCGCGGTCTGGTGTACGACCGCAGATCCCAGGACCTCATTGAAAAAGAGGTACCGCCTCGATACATCGACGCCCTTATCGTGGAGCAAGCCGCTACGGTCTCAGAACTCGTCATGTCCAAGAAGCAGGGCGGGCTCGGCGGGTATCTGTACGTCTGCGGTTCCGTTGCCGTCTTTGACTCCGTCATGAGCGGTATCCGGAAGGCCATCTACAACCACTGCAGCTCGAGCATGGAGGCTGCCGACCTGATCCTCAACAAGGCGTTCGCCGAGCGTCGGTTCATGCTTGATGTCTTCATGACGCCGAAACCTCTGCCTTGCAACCTACCCACGATCCCTCTTTCTCAGCTCTCCCGTCATACCGGCCACCGCCCCGGGGGCCAGATGTGGATTGCCGTTCACGGCAGCGTCTACGACGTGACCGACTTCATTCCGTTCCACCCTGGGGGCACGATCATTATTCAGAGCAACGCCGGGGTTGATTGCTCCAAGACGTTTGACAATCTTGCCCACACAAATAATCCGGAAGTTAGCAGTCTTCTCACCAAGTACTTTGTGGGGCAGCTGACACCCAAGCCCGACTTCCACAACTCGCCAGAATTGGCAGATTTGTATGATCTCTGGGCGGCTTATTTGCGAACCACTGTTGAGACCCTTGTTGCGCACCGGTTCGAGATGTACGAGATCATGGGTGCGAGCGAGGATGAGGATGTATGGTCGCGAGAACACCTCGTCAATATCGGCCTCGGGGTCCGCATGTTCTACGACTACCAGTCTCGCTTGCTCCAGGGCGGGTTCTCAGCGCTCTTCGGGGCTAAGCTACAAGAATTAGTGCTCAAGCTCTCCTTCGCCCTCGCGGATGCCGCCTCCTCCGGTACTGATATGCGCCTGCCGGATGTGCTCGGCATCATTGCTCGAGCCAAAACTTCGCAGGAGGCGGTTGCAACATCTCAGGAGGTTGCCCTCGTCGGCCAATTTGTTTGTGAGAGCAGCAGCAACATCCGCTTCGCCGAGCGCGGAATCTTCAACTACGCGGCAAAAAGCGTCGAGCTTGATATTGGGTTACTGGAGGATATCCGTGAGGAAGCATGCCACGGCATGGACGCCTTCGACAGCATCGCCGCGATGGGCGGAAAGAACGACAACGAAAACCTCATGGTGCTCGCCACGTTTCTCATGCAGTCCCTCGAAAGGATGGCGCGGCGCCTGGAAGTCTTCTACCACAAGGTTTCGCGACTCAAAATCTATCAGCCAGAGCTGGAGCGCAATCCCGCCAGAGCGCGCTGGAACTTTGTGCGGACCAAAGTCCGTGACGGCTCTTTCTTTGTCCTAACCCAGGAGGCAGTTCTCGGCGCATCGCCAGCGTTCATCCCCTCACAAAACCGCAAGGCCGACGTCGACTTCGACAACGTGATCAACCGCATCCAGGCCAGCCTCCGCAGCGCCCCCAAGATCGGCCCGCCACCGCAAACCCTCAACGCGATGCACCTCGCCCGAGCTGGCACGGCGCCCGTCGAAACCAACGCCATGGCCGCGCACGGCAACAAGACTGCGATGCGTGCCATGTCAACCTTCCTCGACGCCAACATGCGCTCCATCCGCCGCCTCAGCAAGATGCCGCCCATGCCGCTGTCTTTTGAACAGCTGCAGCTGCAGTTCGAGGGCCAGGGGATGAACAACCGGGTCGGAAGGCCTCTCACACCGCCATCGAGCTCCGGCAGGTCCCCGCCTCTTCCCACCCCGTCGCGCGCGACATCCCTCGAGAGGATGATGGCAGCAGCCACCCAGAACGGACGGGCCCTCAACAGCAGAGCTACTGCCGCCACCCCTGGGTATGGCAGTCTGTTCCCGGGCCACAGCCACGGCGTGAGCATGGCAGGGACCGGTATCCGCTCACCGCCGACTCCGCCCCTCGACCCTGCCGCGGCGATGACGGCCATGATGGGCAAGCTCAATGTGCGGTCGAGGGGTAACTCGGTGCCGCCTTCGCCGGCTGTGTCGCGAAGCGCGAGTGTCAGGTCGCTGCCGCATCACGGTGGCGGTGGGACTGGCGTTGGCAGCAATGCGAGGCAGCATGTGACGAAACTGTCAACGACTTCGTTGCGGGCTTTTAAACTGGGTACGGGTGCTGGTACTGGAGGGGAGAGGGGGTTGGGCCGGGTTGCCCCTACTTTCTAGCGTAAGCATCCGGGTATTGTTGTATGGAGGTGGTGGTATGATGGTCAGGTAACAAGGGGTTAGGCAAAGGCCGTCAGTCTTGCAGCTGGCTACTTGCTTGAATTGTGTCTGGGTTTCGCACTTTTCTCTTCGTTTTATTTATTTTGACTTTCATTGTCTCCTATTTCTTTTGCCGCTATCAGTGGCAATATCCTAGTGTGTAAATCTACTGTTGGTTCGGGGAGAAACTTTAGCAAAAAATATCCGTTTACGAGATGCCAATACGGACACACTTTTTGGTACCATCATTTATCGCACTGCAGCCATGACATGTCTCACTCGTCAGGATAGCGGGAAATTTCTACAATATGCCGTGTGAGTGTTCTCTCATCGTGTTTCATTATTCGCGCACTTGCGTGTTCACGCTGGAAACGTGCCAGCTGTGATTGTAAAGCCATGGCATAGACAGTGTTGATTGGTTCAAATGCCGTGTTGCAGACTGACTTGAGACATCCGAGACATTGGCGTCAGGTCCTTATGTGATTTGTGAGATTGCTGGATATGGCTCAAGAGTTGCTTCTCTTCTCTGCCGCTCTTGCCGCGCTGTTGATTAATGGTTGGTATTGGGCAACCTCGCTGTTGCTCGTAGCAGCTGAGGGACATGATGAGTTGTGAGCAAAAATGTATTTATTACTTGGATTATTGGTTGGGGATATGGGCATGATATAGTGATCTCAGGGATAGAACTGACATTGCGGTTCCTAGATAACTTGAAGCCATAGCTGAGTAGCCATCGCCAACGCCACTCCCTACATTAGGAGAAGATGGACGGAATACAGACCCCGGCCCGCACCATGGACGGCGTTGTCAGCAAAAACCTGCAAATGCTACATGTTTAGCCCATGCAAGCGGTGCTGCCTGCCGGATCACGATACGTTGGAAGCCATGATTTTCAAGAAAGACGACAGCGAGCCGAGCGAACCCGTGCTGTCCTCGCTTTGGATTCGACAATCTCAACACGAACAAGGAGAGTTACGTCGTCTTCGACTGCACTCACGTTGCGCCAAGCATTCTTTATGTCCTTTGCAGCGCTGCAAAGCAAAGGTTTTCTCACTCATGACGGAACAGTCTGTCCCCCTCGAGTAAGCAGTGGAGCATTCGCTCGACGCTGATCAAAACCTTCGAGCCTCCTATCATCGCCTAGCCTCAGCGAAAGCATGAGAGATAAGGAGAGGACCACTGTAACGCCTGCCAATTGTTGGAAGTTTTGTAGTGGCGCTGTCAACCTCGGCTGACCTGAGACATGTCGGGTTAGACATCGGGTGATTACCAACCGGTGGAATTCTCATTGGGCAAATCGACGGCTGTTTTTCTTTCCTGCCGCTCTTCGCGTGCTGTCAATCAATGACGGGGTTCTACCAAGTCACGATTGTTCCTAGAGTCGATAGGGTATTCTGGCGTTCTGCTGGATGCGTGCATAAAGCTACACTTGGCGGTGTCCGAGGCATTCGGAGTTTGACTGACTTTGGGCTATTAGAAGGCGTGTCGTCTAGAGTTTTGGTTCCTGGACCCCCTCGACCCTCTCCACCTTGATTTTTTCCCACCTTGCATCTTTCCTAAATTGCCAACATGGGCTCTTTGTGCCGCGGGTTCTTGTCGCCAGCCGCTTTTGTTGACAGCCTCGCCGCCCAAGTCCCTCACAATGTGTGGGTCAAGGCGCCCGTGTCTCCCAGTCAGGGCCCCGTCACTTGGCAGGATATAACCTGGCTGCAGCTCCAGAGAGCTGTCCACTTCATGGCTCGTTGGATGGAACAGGAACTCGGCGCAGGGAACGGAGATGAGCCTGTAGCTTATGCCGGGGTCAATGATGCCCGGTATCCCATTGTCATTATGGCAGCATTGAAGTCTGGATACAAGGTGATATTGCCCCATTTTGGCTATCTACATGCGCCTGAAGGTCCCCTCTGAGAATTTAACCTGACGACTACGTAGAGCTTTCTTGTCTCGCCAAGGAACTCGAGAGAGAGCAACCTCGCCTTGCTGAGGGCGACACAATGTACAAAGTTTATGTTCTCCCCGGAGTTATGTGGTTTGGCCGACGGCTTGGCAACCGAAGCACATCTGTCAAGAACCTTGCAGGTCCCTGAGCTACACGACCTACTCGCAGTTTCGGACGACAACCATTACGAAAGCTGCGTCAGCGGTCATCTGCGAGACCACGAAACTGTCATGATCCTTCACTCAAGCGGCACAACGGGCCTGCCAAAGCCGGTGTATCTCAAAGCCGGCCTCTTCCGCGCCGCGGCCGAGAGTATCTCGATGCCAGCTCCTGACGGACGCCGGAACGTGCATTGCGAGCTCTACGGCACAAGGCTCCTACTTACCACAACCCCCTTCTTCCACACCTACGGTATCATCCTTTTCGTTCGCTCCATCTACCACCAAGGACCGCTCGCGCTCTTACCCGCTGGGCAATCCCCGACAGCCGACCTCCTGCTTAGCGCAATCTCGGACGTCCAACCAACGGCAGTAGCCTGTCCGCCATCAATTTTGGAGGACGTGTGTAGTCTGCCAAGTGGACTAAACAGGCTCTCGGCGGTGGATGCAATCTTCTATGGAGGTGCTCCCTTGGCTCGGTCGTGCGGCGATAAAATCTCCCAAATCACTGCCCTGGTGAATGGCATCGGCAGCACGGAGGCCTTCAACTTCCCGAGTTTAATGCTGGATGATCCGGCTGACTGGGAATATTTTGAGTGGAATCCCAACGTGGGGATTGTGATGGAGCGTACAGAAGAGAGCCAGCTCGCCGAGCTGGTGGTTCATCGAGAGCCTGGAAATGAGTACCAGACCGTCTTTCACAACTTCCCGGACGCCATAGAATGGCGCACCAACGACCTGTATGAGCAGCATCCTACCAAGCCAGCGCTATGGAAATACGTTGGCAGGGCTGACGATATCATTGTCTTGAGCAACGGGGAGAAGACGACGCCAGTGCCGTTTGAGAAGGCCATAGAGGGCCATCCTTGGGTCCGGGGCGCTTTGATGGTTGGGACTGGGCGGTTCCAAACGGGTTTAATTCTTGAGCCGCACTCTGAACAAGCGCAACTTGACAAAGATAAGTTTCTGAACGAGGTCTGGCCGTGGGTCGAAGATGCCAACGCCCACTGCCCGACGCATACCCGAGTCTGGCGGTCGATGGTATTTCTTGCGACAGCAGAGAAGCCGTTCAGACGCGCACCTAAAGGATCTATCGTGCGGAATGCGACGTATCAGCTCTACAATGAGGAGATAAACCTACTCTACGACAGGGCTGGACTCAGGAACGGTAGCGCGGAGAGTTTGGGGCACGATATCTCTCAGATTCCGGACATCATCCGCAAGGCGGTGCACTCCGTGCTCGGGGCTTGCAAAAAGAGCATCACTGACGACAGTGATCTATTCGGCCTTGGCATTGACTCGCTTCAAGTCATGCATCTGCGCCAGATTCTTTACCACGATGGTATCGCTTGCACCGCGCGGATGGTGTACAAGAACCCCAGCATCAAACTGCTTTCTCAGGCGGTCGGCGCTGGACAGGGGAACAGCTGCACGTGCAACAATGTGTCTCGTGAAGAGAAAATGTCGGCAATGGTCCACCGGTACACTAAGTTTGGCCCAGAAAGCCCCCGTGCGGTGTCCACCAACCGCGAGAACTCTTGCGTCCTACTCGTTGGATCTACGGGCGCCCTCGGAACTCATCTCTTGCATGAGTTACTGAAGAACCCCGGCGTTAAACGTGTGTACTGCCTCAACCGCTCGGTGGATGCCGCAGAGCGACAGATACAAGCCTTCGCGGACCGTGGCCTTCCCACGGACGACGTCATGGCTCATCCCAAAGTGAGGTTCCTCACCGGTGAGACCTCTAAGGAGAACTTCGGCCTGGATCAGACGGACTACGAAGAGCTAAATCAGCACGTCGACATGATTGTCCTCAATGGCTGGCCAGTCAACTTCAACAGCACCCTGGAAAGCTTTGAGGGCGTTATTGCTGGAACAAAGCGTTGCGTCGATTTTGCTGCGGCATCATCCCGTCGACTGCATATTGCGTTTGTGTCTTCTGTTGCGAGCGTCTTGAACTTTCCATCGGTGCGAGGCCGCGACGACAAGGAACCATTGTCGGTGCCAGAGGAGTTCGACCCGGACAACAGCTTGCCTGCAAAACAGGGGTATGGCGAGTCCAAGCATGTTGCAAGCAGTATTCTTGCCAAAGCTGCACAGGATGGGGTGATCGAGGCCACGATCCTGCGAGTAGGGCAGCTTGCTGGGACGTTGGAGGGGAAAGGCGTGTGGAATCGCCATGGTAAGTTGATCACGAGTCGAAACAAGCAGGCTGTGAGCTGACAATGCCGTCAGAGTGGCTTCCTTCGCTCATCAAGACAGCCAAATCACTCGGCAAGATACCCCGGTCGCTTGGACCGGCACACGATGCAGTGGGCTGGGTGCCAGTGGACATTGCGGCCAGGATCATCATCGAGCTTGTTGCTTTAGGTCTCCCAAGAAAACAAAACGAGGCTGCAGTCGCCTGTTACAACGTCGTCAACCCGCATACCACGGACTGGAGCCAGTTGGCGGCGGTAGTGCAGGAGTTTTATGCTGAAAAAGGGCAGCCACTCACGGGAGTCAGGTTTGACGAGTGGCTAGATGAGCTCAATGCCGTTGGAGGAGAGAAGGCAGCAGACCACGTTGATGACTATCCGGCGCTGAAGTTACTCGACTTTTTCGAGGGGATGCGGGTTGATGGGGCCAAGGGGCATTGGGGGTACGCCACCAGGAACGGGAGCGGCCAGAGTGCTGCCATGGATGTGCTGGAACCCGTGAACGGGACACTGATGCGGAAATGGCTGGGGGAGTGGATGTTCTGATCTGACACTTCAAATGACCACCCCAAGAATGCCATAACGCGAGCGAAAAGTCGGTTAATTTTCTCTACCACGCTGGCGCAGGATGAATAAAAAAGATTGACCCCAACCCTATTCGCACTGACCAGATTCTCAAATACGTTGATAAATAAGGCGGTGAGAGCTCCTGCTCCGCTGCCCCGCACTTGGCATTTGACCCCTCTTCATGCTGCAGCATTCCGCATTGGAAATTTTCCCAGGTCTCCTAAATTTTTTTCTTCTTGGGTCGCTTTGGGTTCCTCTCTGTTCCGGCAACAAGCTCCCAATCCCGCCGCAAACCTCTCTTTCTTTTTCCTTTCTTCTTGTGATACCCTTTTTATTTACATCCATAGGCGCAATACCATGGATCAACAGAGGTTGGCTGCGCTCCTGCAGGAGTCGCAAGTTCGTAAGTTCTCCCCATTTTCCCGATCATTCACGTCCAGACTGGGTCACCTTGCGCAGGGACGTTCTCCCGGCAATTGGCTTTCTCTATCTTGGTCTCGTTGCTGACATTTCATTTCCTCTTTCCAGCCGACACCCAGAATCTCAAGGCAGTCACTGCTGAGCTGCAAAAGAACTACTATTCTCATCCCGAGTCTCTCCTTTGCCTCGTCAATATTGTCGCGACGCACCAGGATATCAATGTGCGGCAGCAGGCTGCCATCCAGGGCGCCCGCTTGGCCGTCAAGCACTGGGAGAAGATTCCCAAGGAGCAGAAGCCGGCTGTGCGTCAGCATCTCGTCCAGGCAACCATGAACGAGCAGACCCCTAGGGCTCGTCATGCCAATGCCCGCTTGGTGGCCGCTGTTGCTGCGATCGACCTTGAGGACGGCGAGTGGAACGACCTTATCCCAGCTCTTTTCACCCTATCGAGCAGCACCGAGGTTGGCCAGCGCGAGGTTGGCTCGTACATCATCTTCAGCTTGTTGGAAGAGAACCCGACTTCGTTCGCCGATCACATGCCCAAGCTTCTCGAGCTCTTCGGCCACACCCTTCGCGACCCCCAGAGCGCCGATGTCCGCATCAACTCCATGATGTCCATCGGCGCGATGCTTCTCATGTTCGAGCCTCTCGAGGACGAGGAGTCGGTCTCCACTCTCCAGACTCTGATCCCGGCCATGGTCGATGTCCTCAAAGATGCCGTCCAGTCCGGCGATGACGAGAAGACGGGCCAAGCTTTCGAGGTCTTCCAGCAATTCCTCGCCTATGAGTCCGCTTTGCTTGGCAAGTATCTTAAGGATCTTGTCCAATTTATGATCGACCTGGCCGCAAATAAGCAGGCAGAGGATGATGTCCGGGCGCAGGCACTCGCTTTTCTGGCTCAGACTGTCCGCTACCGTCGCATGAAGATTCAAGGCATGAGGGACATGGGTCAGGAGCTTACCCAAAAGAGCTTGCTGATTCTCACCGAAATTGATGATGATGAGGATGACGACGACATGGGCCCGGCAAGGTCGGCCTTAGCCTTGCTTGACCAGCTCGCAAGCGATCTACCGCCTCGCCAAGTCATCGTTCCTCTGCTCGACGCCCTGCCCAAGTTCGCGACTTCCAGCGAACCCGGTTACAGGAAGGCGGGCATTCTTGCGTTGGGCACCGTTGTCGAGGGCGCGCCCGACTTCATCGCCTCGCAAGTCAAGGCTATCATGCCTCTTGCCATCAACCTGCTGAACGACTCCGACGTTGGCGTGAGGCACACTGCTCTCATTGGTCTTGCTCGGCTGGCCGATGACATTGCTGAGGAGCTGTCGGCGTTCAACGAGCCGATCATGACTGCCCTCGTGAAAAACCTGCAGGCGGCCATGGCCCCCACTCCAGACGAGAAGTTGGCCAAGAAGAACATCGAGATCATTCGCTCAGTTTGCGGTGCCCTCGATGCCATGTCTGAGGGTTTGGACTCGGAATTTATGAAGCAGCACGCCGGTGACCTGATCAGCAACATCGGTGCCTTAATTACCCACGACGATTACAAAGTCAAGGTTGCCGCCTCAGGCGCCATCGGCGCCATTGCCGAGTGCCTTGGCGAGGATTTCACGCCCTACTTTGAGCAGACTATGCATGCTCTGGGTGCGTACCTCGCGATCAAGGATTCGGAGGACGACCTTTCTCTGCGCAGTGGCGTCTGCGACTCTGTTGGTCGTATCGCCACCGCCGTTGGTGCCCAAGCCTTCCAGCCCTACGTCGTCGACCTGATGCGGTCCAGCGAGGAGGGACTACAACTCGACAACTCGAGGCTCAGGGAGAGCAGCTTCATTCTGTGGAGCTCGCTTGCCAAGGTTTACGAGAAGGAGTTTGCGCCCTTCCTCCCTGGAGTCTTCAAGGGCCTCTTTGAGAGCTTGAAGCTTGAGGAGGAGGAAATCAAGCTGCAGCTCACGGAGGAGGAGAAGGGCATTGTTGGTACTGACAACGAAGTTATCACCGCCGGCAGGAAGCTCAAGATCAAGGGCGCAGACGACGACGAGGAGGACTGGATGGATAACGACGACGATGAGGATTACGAAGACTTTGGTGTTTCCCAAGAAGCGCTTGAGAAGGAAGTGGCCATTGAGATTGTCGGCGACGTCATCACATACGCCTGCGGTACCCAAGAAATTGCCGAATACCTCGAGAAGGCCATCGAGAGCATTTCTCCTCTCTCTGAGCACTCGTATGAAGGCTGCCGCAAAGCCGCTGTGGCCACCCTCTGGAGGTCATATGCGCGTGTTTGGCAGCTCATGGAGCAGGAGACTGGCAGCAGCTGGGAGCCTGGCCTTCCGCTGAAGCAACCCGCTACCGTTACACTCGTCAAGTTGGGCGAGATTGTGTCCAAGGCCACGCTTGCGCTGTGGCATGAGGAGGCCGATCGGTATGCTTATTCCTTTGTTTTATTTCATCTCTTACATGATGACCACTTCACGTTATTACCCAGCTCACTCAAACGCATTATTGCGGATGCTGAGAACGCGTATTATCTACTTCTGATTGCACCTCTCATTCTTTGTTCAACACACCTATCTCCGAGGAGGGATGCTAACTGTTGCAAGGTCCGTTGTTACCGAGATCAACCGCAATGTTGCGGCGACCCTCAAGGCCTGCGGCCCTGCCATCCTCGCCCAGGATGACTTCATGAAAGAAGTTGTGACGGTCATCTCCACCATCATCACCCGGTCTCACCCTTGCCAACAGGACCTTGGCGACGAGGACGAGGACCAAGAGGTGGAAGGCTCGTCTGAGTACGATTGGTTGGTCATCGACACTGCGCTCGATGTTGTGATCGGTCTTGCTGTCGCCCTTGGACAGGGCTTCGCCGAGCTCTGGAAGATCTTTGAGAAACCCATCATGAGGTTCTCTGGATCCGAGTCAGAGAACATTGAGCGATCCACCGGCGTCGGTGTTATTGCCGAGTGCGCGGCCAACATGGGTCCAGCTGTCACGCCATACACCGAGAAGTTGCTCAAGCTCCTCCTCAAGCGTTTGTCCGACACGGACCTTGAAACCAAGAGCAACGCTGCCTACGCCACAGGCCAGCTTATTTTCAACTCAACCGATAGCAACACCTACCTCCCTCATTATGGCACGATCCTGCAAAAGCTCGAATCCATGCTCCATGTTCAGGAGGCACGCATCAAGGACAATGCTGCGGGCTGCATCTCGCGCATGACTATGGCTCATCCGGACCAAATGCCGCTTGGCGAGGTACTCCCTGCACTGGTTGGTCTTCTCCCGCTTAAGGATGACTATGAAGAGAACTCGCCTGTTTACGAGTGCATCTTGAAGCTTTGTAAGTGCGACCGCTTTCTGGATGAATGCAATGTCTGGCTAACTATTTAAAGACGAGAGCAATGAGCCCACCATCCAGCAGCTCACGCCAAAGCTGATTCCAATTTTCGAGGCCGTCCTCAGCCCGCCCACGGAACAGCTTGACGACGAGACCCGGGAGATCGTCCGCAAGACCGTCCATGCCCTTTTCAACGCAGACCGGGGCCTCTTCAACAACAACCCTAACGTGTTGAAGCTTGCCGACATCGCCTAAAGGAGTAATAGGTCTCTGTGCAGTGCAGCGTGGTGCACAGTAAGGAACGGGCGGGCATTTAGCAATGATTCGACGTGCACGATGAGTGATGAGTTGCGACCTAACGATATAAAACGAGGGCTAGATCGGTGCATGGGCAGGGCTATTCGGTTTCATGGGTATGAGATGATATGAGTCGAATTTAAACGCTCAATCCTCGTGATATTTGAGATGTTGTTTCCCGCCTGATACATTGTGTTTGCAACGTAAGGTTTACGGCGGTGTCGGCTGTGGGACGCTCGATGATGGCCGCATTTTCTAGTGGTTTTGTGCACCCATGGAGATGATAACAGCTCCAGAGCCGTTTCTCACCAACCCTGACCGGTTAGCGAGATGGCATGTTGGACGCTGGCTGCAACAACGCCCGGCCCTATGGCTATTAACTGTTAGTTTTCGTTCCGACTTTACTCCATTCAACGGAGAGTGACGTCTCTTTCCCACATCGGAAGCGGCTTGAGGCGCTGCTCAAATGCAGCGAATAGTGTGGCGTATCGATTACGGCATAGATGAAGTCTGAATTGGTATTGAAGCATTTGAGGGTGGCTGGCTGCTGGGACCGAACCTCGCATCAGGGCAACTGGTAACGGATATGGTAAACCGTGTGGTTGCACAAGACCTCACTGGCGATCGTCTGCGAATGACAGGGGGAGGTCAAGGTAGGACTGGCCGGCATAGTCTGAATCACATTTTGTCCTTGCCTAGTAGCTCTTCGCCGTGTTTTGTAACGAATTAAATACACATAGACTTTTCCGGTTACACCAGCATATCACCAAAGTTAGTTTTGTTGGTAGCAACTGCGCGTAGCCGCTGGCACACGGAAGCTTTTAACTTGCAGGCTGTCACTCAGGGTAAGAGCAATATAGTCAAACTTCTTCCGATGCCTCACACGTATGCCTTCCATACTTTGTGCGTAGTACTGCTGGGTCAACACATCACACCATTGCCAGCTAAAAATCAGCTAAACCAATAATGAAGCTTCAGCCCTTTATACCCGATTACAAAAGAGACAGAACGGTTGTCTCTGGAGAGTCCATCGTGAAGACAGCCATGATCACGTGAGGTATAAGAGACTCGTATCTATTCTCGACGTTTGATGTCACGACTCCAGCAGCACGACCAGCACATCCACTCAGACATTCCAGCAAGCAAGAAAACAAGCCAACGACTCTACAAGCGACCAAGTCTGTCTCTCTTCCTCCACCATTACCACCAACCCACCTCTTCTCCCTGGCCATTAACCAACGAGCAACAGCAGGGGGTGATTGACATGTTGGTCAACCATGAGGGGAGAGATGAGGTGGGAGCGAGCGGTCGTCTTGGTGACAGGTAGATGAGCAGTGCGAGAGGTTATCTACGCTCGGGTGTGGCAAAATGCCATACGTCCTTGACGATACAGAATGCAAAATGGCGGGGAGGTCAGGGAAGCAAAAGCTGATGGCCAGATTCGACCTGGTACTGGCTTTGGACGAGCTGGGAATCGAACCCAGGACCTTTCGCATACCAGAGTATGCTAAGCGAACGCTCTACCAACTGAGCCACACGCCCGAAGTGATTGTGGTTCACGAAGAAGGAAGAAGTGTATTGTTGAATGGTGGTGTTTTCAGGGGCTGAACCCTAATCATTCTGTTGGGTGGGGTTGCACTCACCGGTGGGTCGCCGAGAACGTGGAAAGCCCTAAGCTTAGTTCCTAGGACTTGTAGAAGGTCCTTTAGGTCTGTGTTGATTACAAGAGGGACACGGCTGAACATATGTCAAATAGGGTGAGGTTGAGGAACGGGCAGAAAGATGCATAACTGAGATGAGTGAGCATGTCAGTGCTAATGGGACTCCTCGAGCCAGTACAGTGATGAATTCTGCATGCGGTACCTCCCGTAATTACTACTTCTCGCCGTGTGCAACTCTCCGGGAGGATATCAGCAGACCATCTACAGTAGATCCCTACCTTTGACCAGTCATTCACATATGTCGCCTTGTTGCCTCTGTTTAGATCACCGCTAACTTTGAATAGGCCGAAATTCGCGCCAAGGGCGAACGTATCTAGTCAGCATTCTTCGCGCAAACCGGCACAAGAATTCCTTCCATGTGACTCGCCGAGAAAATGTTATATCCATAGGGTCAGCCAAGCTCGAAGCGCTGCGCGGACCGTGCCACCCGAGCACCGCAAAGGATTACGAGGAGCTTGTCGAGTCCATGAAAACACTAACCAAATCAGGATATAAGCCATCATTACCCCTGGCCAACGTGACAATCAGGAATCCGCTGCAACGTCGTATGTGGCATGGGCCGCTTGGCAGGTTCGCCTGTCGAGTCGCTTAAGGCTGATGGGATGGTCAAAACAAGCGCCGGAAAGTGTTTTGGTGGCTGAGCAGCGAACAGGGGGTTGCGGGCGTCCTTCACCTTCATCTTGTCCCAACGACCCGCGGTCGATCTTGGGATCTGACGATGCCTCCTTCAGGGTTGACGATGGAACCCCGGAAAAACCATGACGACGCAAACGCCTTTGTTTTCGCAGCATACCTCAGCACCAAGTTATTCAGAGCTGCCCGAGGTCTCCGCAGGATGGTTGGCGCAAAACGCCCCCGAGGCCGTCGTCAACAACATGGCTAAGGGGGCGAGCAGTTTCGCGTCAGGGACAATACCACCGGGCGGCTGGTCAGCTCAACAGCAGCCACAACAATTGTCCCAGCAGTCACTTTCGCCAGTCGGCTTGAAGCCGGGGCCAGAGCCATCCACAACTCCGGTTCCGACCGCTGATTCTGATGGGCGAGGGGGGTCAGGGCCCCGGAGGGCAACGGTCCTCATCCTATCTGTTCTTGTAGGCACCCTTGCGGCCGCAGTAGTCGGACTCGCAGCAGCAACCGGAGTCATGGCAAAACGCGCCAGCGACGCGGAAAGCGCAAGCGCAAACGCAAACGCACAACTCGCCGTGGACAGGACATGCCCGTCGGTGACTACTACAATCACAATCGCAACGACTACTGCAACCGCCAACCCCGCCTCCCAAAGTGATGCAAACTCTCCCGTTACTCTGCATGTAGCCGACGTTTCGAATGGATGTGGCGACGTGGGAGAGCAGATTTCCGGCACCACCTACACCACGCGGAGTAAGTTGACTCCTCTCGCCCATCACATCAGCCCAACGCCCAACTCTCTGGAATTACCTTTTCTGACGCGAATTTCCCGCCTGTGCCAGTTTTTGGCAAAGTAAAGTTCACTCGATACTGCAACGCGGAGCCGCGGCAGTTCCCTATTTATGGCATGTTGACACATGACTATGAAAGTTGCATGGATGCCTGCGCGGCTTGGACGTCCAAGGGCTCCGAGGTCATCGGCCCCAATAACACCAACTCAAAATGTGGGGGTATTCGGTTTGTGCCGGCGTGGACGAACAAGACGGTTGCGTATAACAACAACGCGAGGGGCAATTGCTTCTTGCAGGCGAGCCCCCAGAAGAAGGACGATTTGAAGCTGCCGAATTTGGCGGACGGCGTCACCTGTCATGCGGCCATCGTGGTGAAATCATCTTAGAAGTATATAAAGACAATCGGCAGCTACGAAAATCAATGCTCATACTTGGAACTGGCCGAGACATGGGGGGCCGACAATCTGACGAGTTGACACACGGACACCAGACAGCAGCATCGTGGAATTGGAAGTGTCTCGTCGCAGCGTTGCTGCGTGGATCGTTAAAGGATTGACAGACGCGGGTTGCTGTGAGAATTCGCACCAGGCGGCTGGACTTGAAGACCCTACGGGTAGCAAGGCGAGGTAAAATCTGGCGCGAATCAGGGCATTGTCATCTAGCCGGATTCAACCGCCTCTCTCCCACACTGACGCCAGATTTTTAACCACAACCTAGAAATAGCTCTCCCTGTATCAACGAGAAGACGTCGCTGGCGGAGGGCCAAAACTCACCGGTCCATCTTGCACATTTGTCTTCAACAACGATAGTTGGGGAAGCCCCTTTGGGCCGGCAAGCCAACCGACCCGCTCATGCAGCTCCAACTCGGCAAGTCGTGGTTCTGTCGGTTTCAATCTAATCCCCCGCTCGTAGTAGCCAGCCGGAACGGCCGCCGGTGGCTCGGCTATTCAATGGGAGAAGGGCGGACATCCCTCCTCCAAGCCAGCCAAGACTTGCTCAATCAATCCCGCGTCCAGTCTGCTTACACCCATATTTGGATCGTCTAACACCTGCATCAAGCCCTTCGGCCATGTCATTTCCCCGAGCTTTGATGCTAACCATGGCAGCGCCAAGCTTACGCTGGGGACGCTCCAGCCTTCAGCCTATTCAGGGGTAACTCAGAGACCAGTTCCCTCGGCACTGCGCGGGAGCTCTGGATTCTACGCTGAAAATGTATAAACTCCAGCGCCACGCCACCTTTAGGGCTAACAGTAGACTGCCCGTGTTGGAACGGAACCGTCAAAAATGACTCGCCTGTCCACAGCCTTCGTCGCGGTGTTGGCGCTTGGCCGGCATGCATGCCTGGCGTACCCTCGCGCACTCCGCGCATCGGAAGTGTTTCTTGATGGCCGCGATGTTGATGAGCAATACGACTACATTATTGTCGGAGCAGGAACGGCGGGTCTCACGGTGGCCGACCGGCTGACCGAAGATGGCAAGACCACGGTACTTGTGGTTGAGTATGGCCAGCTCAGTACGGCTTTCCCTTCTTCTTTGCCTTCTCGATACTAAAGCTCTGAGTAGGCAACTCCGCCTCAATCACCACCGTCCAAGGAGGATTCTCGGGCATGTCCGATACAAAGTTGCTGTATGATATCCAGTCGGTCCCGCAGACACAGCTCCGAAACAGGTCAATTGCGGTTCTAGCCGGGAAGGTGGTCGGTGGATCGAGCGCCGTGAATGCCATGATGACCGTGAGGCCTGCGGCGGAGGATATCGACCGATGGGGTGGATTTTTCAGTGACAAGTCTCACTGGAGCTGGGATGGCGTGCTGCCCTACTTCAAGCGGGCCCTGAACTTTGTCCCCCCGGATGCGGCCGTCACCAAGTCGGCGAATATCACGTACGATACCAGTTTCTGGGGGAATACGTCGGGCGTGTATGCCGGATGGCCGTCTTTCCAGTTCCCCGGCACGACTGCGCAGATGGACGCCTTTCGGGGCATTCCAGGGGTTCCATTCGTCAGGGACAGCGGATCCGGCGAGCCTGGCGTCTACTGGTATCCTACCTTCATGGACCCGAAGCTAGTCCAGCGCTCGTATGCGAGAACGGGGCACCACGACAAAGCCGCAACCCGCACAAACTACCACTTGGTGACGGAGTCAAAGGTGAATAGGATATTGCTGGATGGAACCACGGCGACCGGTGTCGCATTTGTGCCAGTCGGCTCGGGACGGCCGTCGAGCAGCGCTGCTGAGACGATTGTGCGCGCAAAAAAGGAAGTTATCGTCGCAGCTGGTGGCATTCACAGCCCCCAGGTTCTCCAACTGAGCGGCATTGGGCCGCGCAAGCTCCTGAGCTCAGCCAACATCACTACGGTAGTCGACCTCCCAGGAGTTGGTCAGAACTTCCAAGATCACCCAATGATCCAGGCAACGTTCATGTGTAGGTGCCCCACTGCCTAACACCACAGAGAGTGAAAGCTGATGCGTATGCGTGGACGCAGACCAACGCCTCAATTTCCGTCCATCTCCCCAAGATCTCTTCCTCAACGCAACATTCAGCGCTTGGTCTGACTCCGTCTGGGCGGCGAACCGCACCGGCCCCAACTCCATCGCCACAGGTAACGCAGCGGCCTGGCTACCGTTCCCCGTCATCTCGCCGCGCTCAGCAAATATCTCCTCGGCTCTCGCCACCCAGAACCACACCCTCTACCTCCCCGCCGACACCGACCCCACAGTCGCAGCAGGCTACCGCGCCCAGATGCTAGCCTACGCAGCCGCCCTCAAGAGCAACGGCACGGCCTTCTACAACCTCGTGCTCACCGGCGGCACCACCAACGGCATCCTCGTGGACCTGCATCCACTGAGCCGCGGCACCGTCTCGATCGACATCTCGGATCCGTACAAGAAGGAACCGCGCGTCGACTACCGTGCGCTGACGAACCCGCTCGACGCCGTCATCATGGCCGACCTCGTCCGCTTCACGCGCCGCTACCACATGGAGAACCCGCTGACCAAGGCGTGGGCGCCGACCGAACTTGCGCCGGGCGCCGACACGCAGACGGACGAGCAGTTTGCCGACTATCTTTCCGAGACGCTCAGCCCGAGCGAGTTTCACCCTGTCGGGACGTGCGCTATGATGCCGAGGGAGCTGGGGGGTGTGGTGGATGAGGAGCTGAAGGTGTATGGTGTCAAGGGGCTTCGGGTGGTGGATGCGTCGACGATGGCGACGTTGGTGGGTGGAAATACATGCCAGACGGTGTATGCTGTGGCCGAGAAGGTGAGTTTTGCGCCTTTTGCAGTACCTAATATGTTCATGTTGATTGCTAATGATTCACCCTAGGCTGCGGATTTGATTCGGTTTGGGCCACCCAAGGCGGTAGAATATTAGTTTCTTTGTGTGTGTGTGGGTGTATGTACATGGAGGTTGAACAGTTTTATTCGCCGAATCGTATCGGAATGACTTGTTCCAAGCAACAGAACAGGGGGGAAAAAGGGACTACGTACATAAGAAGAAAACAAAGCGGAGGCGTTTGAGAACGTACATGAACCTACCTACCACCCCAAGTTCGTTGTTCGCGGCTCAACCACGAAGCAATACAGTTGTATCCCATAAAACAACATTCCTATTTCTATACAAAACCCTCGCTATGTTTTGCTTTGCTTTTATATTAAAACTAACCTCAGTGCACCCTTGAACTCGCTCCCTCCAACCACCCAACCAGATCAACCCCCCCTCCCCCCCATAATTACACCAAAACACCAAACCACCAAACCACACCTCACCATCACCACCACCACCACCACCATCACGATGGCCTCTATTTCTGCCCACCAAACCTACTACTCCCTCTCCACCCCGCCCCGCACCCCCCGCACCCTCATCATCCGCTTCGAGCGGTTCGAGGACTCCGGCACCACCCCCGCCGACACCCAAACCCACTCCATCACCATGCACCCCGACCGCCTGGCGGCCGTGGTGCAGCTCACCTCCCAAGACGGTGTCACCGCCAGCGAGGAAGTCCTGCTCCTCCCCTCGGGGGTCGTCTGCATCGACTTCGTCCCGCGGGTGTTCGACTCCGTGCAGGTGATGTACGCCGTCAGCCTGAACCGGGTGGCGGTGTTTGTGCAGCCGTTCTCGGACGGGCTGGACGAGCTGGACAGGCCTCGTGTGAGGTTTGATGGCGGCATGTTTGAGGATGTTGTTGGGGGGAGGATCGCGGTCGGGGAGAGTGTTGAGGGGAGTGGGAAGTCTGCGTTGGAGGTCTTTCAGGAGGGTTTGGCGAGGGTGTTTGGGGAGGGGATGAGTATGCGGTGGGGGGTTGATCAGATCTCGCCTTTCCGTCCGAGAGAGAAAAAGTGAGGAGAGGGAGAAGTACTAGGGGTTAAGTTGAAGGTAGGATTCCTAGTAGTAGGAGTAATGGGTAAGTCAATTTTGTTTTTTATTAACGAACAGTTGGACTGTTACATGAGGGATGATGAACCGGAGCTGGACACCCAGCCCCGGCACGCCCCATGTGACATTACTCACACTTGCTTAGAATTGAATAGGTCTTTGTTGACTTTTGTTCAGAACCCTAACAGCCGCCTGCAAATGGCCGAATCCTGGGCGAAAGGGACCGGATTTCAAGAAAGAGAAAATGCTAGTATTAGCATGTAATTTCGCAGAATATACCAGCATGTGATGTGTGATAATCCTATAATGTACTGGTACATGCCTAGATAGTATGTATATACAACTAACTTGATATCACGATACATACATACAAGACTGAGTGGTCTGGTCTTTTCGCCACCGGGGGGTGGCAGCGGCTACTAAGACACATGTGGGATTGCTAGCAATCTATTACAAAGAAATAGCGTTAGGTTTTTTTGGCTGGTAACCCCTGGGCCATCTCGGACCATATGTACAGTCTCCGTACAGGGCGCCCCTGTTCGCCGCACATTTCCTACGGATACTAATTGCTCGGGCATCCAGCGATGCCCCTGGTGCTGGTGCGGGTGATGATTATGCATTTGGTCGCTTCTAGGTTTGTCGGACCGAAAATAAAGATTTATAACTCCGCTCCGGAATTTATCTATGGAGTCATCTTCGCGGCCGCTAGTTTCGCGCAAAGACAAAACCTACGCAACCCGCAACTGCAATCCACATAAATAAATACAATGGACAGTTCCCAAGCCGGACGGCCATTTGATGCTACCCTTTAGCAACCCGCTTCCACCATATCTCCGACCTAACGTCCCCAGAGCTCTTAGACAACCAAACCATCAGATATGTCGCATCCTCTCTTTCATGAACCACGTAGTTTCGAACCGACGTGGTCCCAACCATGGCCGGTACACTCGCAGCTACCATGGGGCCGTGCAAGAGCTGGCCTTGATATTTTGTCGCCGGCACCGATTCGTTGATACGGAAGTGGCCTGCATATGACATAGCGTGTCTTCCAACCAAGGCCCAGTCCGCATCAGGGTCAGAATCCTTCGGGGGCCACGCAATGTTCTGAGGTCGCCAACTCTCCTCTGTGGCCGCCATCGTCGCAGCCATATAACCGTAGCGGGTGTAGGTAAGGAGGCCAACTGGATTGAGGCCCCATCCACTGGGCAGCATCGTTCCGTTTTGCCAGCTGGGTAGTGTAACTGATAAGCGAAGAGGTCGGTGGATGTAAAGAAACTAAAACGGTGTGCCACTTACGTAGTGCTGTTTATCAAGGAGTAGGTGCCTGCAAGAGCAGCGATGATATGATCGGTCTTCATTGTGCCAATGTAGATAGAAGGATAAATTTTTGTGCGTCACGGGCAAGAGGCAATGGGGGAACTATGGAGGTATCTCAAGGTTCAAACGGCGAGCCTTGCTATTTATATATTAAGGTACCTGTAGGCTGCGGTATATGCCGAATCCATACCTGTCGGCGGAGGACCAAGAAGACGAAAGCAGTGATGCTGACCACCACTCAGCATGAGTGCGGGGTTCATGATTACGGGGAGCATCGAAGACACGGCGAGTCCCCAAAGCGTGATGCTGACCACCCCCAAGAACGAGTCCGAACCGCGTCCATCCAATACTAGGTTTCCAATTACGAGGCAGCATGCTGGGTTCAAAGCCATCTCGCTTACCAAATTGGAACAAAATGACGAACCATGGTAGTATGGACAGACCATCCAAATTACACTGCTGGTATTGACTTGCATGCAAGGGTCTTTTGCTGAGTCTCGCGGTGCATATACCGGCACCGTATTCCGCCTTTGCTGGGATGACCCCGTCCCCAGAGTCGTTGGAGAGAAAATCAAAATGGCAAACCATGTTTGTCGGATGTGTATTGTGAGTGCCAAGATACCTACCTGGTATCTTTGGCATCGAGATATGGAGTCACATTGGAGTGTTGTTTGTGAAGCGCGGGTATTTAGGCGCCACGCCGTGTTGCTGTGAAGGAGCGTCAGTTTGCCGCTTCATTGTGTAACACGCTTTCCGTTGTGTAACTCTCTTTGCCGTGTTACCGGTCCATTGCCAATGGGTCCTCAGCTTCAGGCGACGAGAGCGTCCGGCTTTAGGGTGCGAAGGATGATGCATAACCGCACGTTTGTACACGACCGCTCAGTCGATCAATCGTCTTCCCTTAGCCCATTATCAGTATATCACACGGCTGACACGCTAATAACACTCCGCAAAGTCAATTACACTCAACCGAGTGTGGCCAGGAGGAAAATTCAACAACCGCACGGCTTATTAAGCCCCTTCAGCATTTGTGGTACATACATGCTTGTAACCATGGGCGACCAAAATGCGGCTTGCTGAATGAGGGGCGCAATGTGCAGATGATTTGCAGGCTATACAGCCCATAGCCATACATATATGGCTACTTGCAGCTGTCTGAATGTCCGTGGTTGGTTGGGGTGGACGGCGCGTTCCCTTTGGGCGCCTCGGCTAAGGCTGCGGAAACGCAACAAATATGGCAGACAAAGGACCCTCGAGTCTTACAGGAACAAGCACAATGCGTGCGCACAATGCGAGGCATAGGAGTGGCAGTGAAATGCCAGCAGGTTGACATTCCACGCCGTTGGCGAAGCTGCAGCTCCACCCCTGTCCCTGCTGAAGCGGCCAACCTCATCAATGTCATGTTGCTGGCGCCACTCCTGCCATCCTCGTTGTCCTTCACCCCGAGTAATCTTACCTAAAGTCAGATGGCTATCCGCCAAACGGATTGCCTTTTTCATCATCGATATCTCCCTAAATTAGAATCACTGCCGCCGCCGGCGTCGTCGAATACGTCCATTCAAGGAATATTCACCTAGTGACTAATTATAATTATTGAAATTAGCCCTAGGAATCGCAGACACAAGACACAATAACGCCGTCAGCAATCCCTAGAAACAACTAAGAAAGAATAAACACCGTGGAGAGGTATCTTCAGAAAATGACAAACCAGACATAGGAAAGAAGGCGAAAACCCGGAGCCTAGCATATCCAGACACATTAACTCCAGCGACAGAGCCTGGAGAAGATAAACAAAGAGAGTCTAATTCCCCACCCTACATCTCATCCTCGAAGAACCTGATGAGCGTCCTCGCTCCGCTGACACCAAGCCCCATGAACGGATAGCAGATGTAGACGAGATCGTTTCTCGTCCCAAATTTCTCCCTAAATTCGCTCTTCTGCACCAACTTCAGCTGCTGCGCAATAGTCTTGTATGTCTTAGACAAGATCCTGGCTCTGACGCCATCCAGGTTACCTCCAGTCACCATCTCGGGCAATGCGCCCGCACCGAAAGTGACATTCTGCACGCCGGCTTTGGCAAGGCCCTGAATGGCCGCCGAGATGAGCGCCTCGATGGTGCCGCTTGGGGAGCCGGGGAAGTCAAGCGCAAACTTGATCTGGTATCCGTTCGCAGGCGACAAGCGGTGCAGCACACACAGGGCCGCGATCTCGCCGTCCTTGTTCTCCGCCCAGAAATAGCGGCGGTGTTCCATGTCGACCCACGGGCGGACTTCGGTAATGTGCACCTGTTTGCTGCCCTTGCGGTTGTTCTTCCACTCCTCGATCTTCTTGTCGCAGCGATCACGGAGTTCTTGGGGGATGGGCTGGTCGACAGGTTGTTCGTGGATGGTCACACCGGCGTCTTCGGCCTGGCGCTCTTTCTTAGCGACCTTCTTGGCTGCTTCGATAGGTACGCGCTCTTCGGCGACGCAGCTCAGTGTTCGCCAGCCGAGTTTGGAGCCGAGGATTTCCTCCACTTCGGGTCCGACGAGTAGCCAGAGTGGGCGGAGGTCCTTTTGCTGTCGCATGTGCTTGAGGAACGCCCGGATGACGGGCTGGAACTGGCGTGCATCGCACAAGGGGTTGCCCATGACCAGGGCGTAACCGTTCTCTTCTGCATAACCGATTGCGGCGCCAGTCGATTCGTGCCGCCAGACCTTATACCGGTCATCGAGCCACGACGTATTGGTGGCGTCGCCATAGTTGACGATGAGCTTCTCGACTGGCGGTAGCTCAAGGTTTGGTAAGCCGTGCTCAAAATCGTAGGCGTACCGGATTGTGTCAGCCTCGGGGTGCGGCAATCGCGTCACGGCTTCCTTTTGCTCTTGCAGGGACTTGGGGTCCCGGGGGTAGAGAGAAGCGTTCCGAATGTCCCCCAGATTCAACAAGAGGAATAATAGCCGCTCCAAGCCAATTCCGCACCCAGCATGGGGGAGAACGCCGAACTCAAAGCCTTGCATGTATTCCTCCACCCCACTGGGCTCGATACCTGCCTTCAGCATCCGCTCTTTCAGGAGCTCTGGCTTATGAATGCGTTGACCGCCAGTTGTGATCTCCTGCCCGCGGAGGAAAATATCGAACGAGTTGGTGACCATCGGGTCTTCGGGGTCGAGGTACGTGTAGAAGGGTCGTGCGGATGCCGGGAACTTGTCAATGATGTAGTAGTCGGTCTTGTACTTTTCCTTGATCAGCTCGCCAATCCGGATCTCAGCACGCGTGCTGAGATCCTCGTGCTCGGAAGCTTGGCGGCCATGATCATTGGTCCAGCCTGAGGAATTGAGAAGGTCCACGGCCTCTTTGAACGTCAAAATGGGTGTCTGATCCAGCCAGACCAGGTCCTCGTGCGGGAACCTCGTCTTGACAATGTCAATTTCTCTCCGGCAGCGACTGTAGACACCCTTAAAAATGCTCTTCATCAGCTCATCAATGATGCGCAGAGCTTCGTGATAATCGCTGTTGATGGACATTTCCAGGTCCATGCCCGTGTATTCGGTCAAATGGCGGTGCGTGTTGCTGTCTTCAGCGCGGAAGACGGGGCCTATTTCGAACACGCGGCCAAAGTCGGCTGAGATGCTCATCTGCTTGCATAGCTGGGGGCTCTGGGCCAGGAACGCCGTGCGTCCAAAGTAGTTAACTCGGAACACCTCAGCGCCAGACTCGGTGGCCCCTGGCATCAGCTTGGGAGTGTGGATTTCGATAAAATTGTTGCTTTCGAGCACAGATCTGAAGATGCTGCAAACGGCGGCGTTGATCCGGAAGATGGATTGGGCGGTTGGCGTCCGCAGGTAGGCGATACGGTTGGAGACGCGAACTCTAGTTGATGCCATTGCCTCCATCTGATGCGACTCTGGATCTTCCTCAACACGATCCATTGTGAAGACATCGACGGGGAGATGTTCCTTGACTGGCACCACCAGGTGCATCTTGTCGATCCTGACCTCCAGCTCACGGATTGAGCACCCTTTGATCTCCTCGGGGGGTCGTTGTAGTACGCCTTCGACGTGCACGAAGCCTTCGTTGGTGATATGCTCAGCCCAGCGCACAAAGTTCTCGGACACCTCGCCCTCCCTGTACGCCAACACGCCTTGGATAAGTTCGACCTGGTCGCGGAAGATGACAAAGGCTAGCTTGGAGCTCAGGCCGCGCACATGGTGCACACGTGCAATGAAGCTGACTGACATGCCAGCATTCCTAGGGTCTGCAGCCACTTCCCGGATCGACCCCGTGTTTGCGAGGACATCGTTGGTCTTCGTGCCGTAGCGGGCAGCGATCTCAGGGGGGTCGTTCTGGTGTGCCCTCTTCTCCTCGTCTATCCGTCGTTGTTGGAATGATTGTCGTTCTTCTTCGCGCTCGTCCTCTTTGACGCGCTGCTCCTGTGCCTTCTTCAGGTGCTTCTCATGTCGCGTGTCATTGTCGAGGGCAGCGATGTTGCCGATGTGGGGTTTAGTGATGTGATTCTTTGCTGATGCGTGCCCGATGATTCGGTTGAGCGCCAGAATCGGCTTTTTCAGCCCGCCCGGCGACATGATCACGAGACGCGTGGGCAACCAGAAATCCGCGTTTTGGTATTGTTTTTCGTGTGTCGAGGTTCGGTTGCGCAGGTGCAGTGGTCCGTGTATCTTAGGGTAGTGGTACCTGGAGGTCTGGTATTCTGACGTCAGATTTGTTGTTCGGGGTCTTGCTCACGGTTCCGGGACTAAAAACGGCAGTGGGTAGTTTGGATGGGGAGACTTGCGGTGGAACGAGAAACAGAGCCAGATCCGAGAATAAATGCAAAGTGGGCAGCAGCAGTTGGCGACGCGTTCCTTGGCTTTGCAGCTTTTTAGTCAGTTGTAGTCACTGAGGTAAGGGCACATCCATGGACCTGCTTCTTGCATTCCGGATCTTTCCATCGATGCTGCCAGAATTAGCTCGACACTGTGCACTGGGTGCAACGGCCAGGAACGGCCCCCCGACGCAGCCAGGGAAGGAAGCCCGGCAGCTGCGACACAGCATTGGCAGGGGCAGCTGAATCAGGCGAATGTGACTGCTGCTCCTCACCATATTGGGATGCCAGCCGTCCATTTAGTTGGCAATTCTGCGGCCCTGTGTGTCA
The DNA here is from genome assembly GCA_023628455.1 of Chaetomiaceae sp. B2702. Classification (NCBI taxonomy): domain Eukaryota; kingdom Fungi; phylum Ascomycota; class Sordariomycetes; order Sordariales; family Chaetomiaceae; species Chaetomiaceae sp. B2702. Next base: position 213,434 of record JAMAKP010000032.1, on the reverse strand, counting down.
TTCGTGTCGTTTGGTTTGCCCTTCAGGATGTTTGCCCTGTCATGCCAGTGACGTCATCCCGGCGCAAATTGTCCGGAAGCTTACGTTAGCTGCATATCCGCGACAGTTGCATCAGCGGCACTGCGGGGCTCGCGGCGGCATTTGCTGTTGGTTTCTCCATGACATCAGTCTGTCTTGGCTGCACATGTGATTATGCCGTTCCGTTCCTGGTTCCTGAAACTTTCCTCTCCTCTTTGAGCGCACCTCTCTTGTGCCATTTTTCCTTTGTTTTCTTCCAGCCATGCAATGCGAAGGTGTTTCCACTGTCGGACAACTCACCGTAGTGCTCGCGCCATGTCGAACATAATCCCCACCGTCGATGGCATTCCCGTCGTAAAGTTCTCCTCGCCCGACCAGGTTGAGCAGCCCTCGGAAGCCGAGAAAAGACCGCTCGAGACGGCCCGTGATGCGGTTGGCCCGGCGCCGTCTCGGTGGTGGCTCCGCACGTCGGCTGCCTGGTGGAGGTCGTTGCAGTACATGGGTATGACACTCCACTTCTTGGCCCCCGATAGACCTCCCAGTCCCTGCTTCACCAAGACCATCCCATCGACTATATCTAGCGTCAAGGGGAAGTTTGAGTTGCAGTTCTACACGCCCAAAGGGTACAGCAAGGCAGCCCGAACGGGAACCACATTCCCTGCTGTCGTCAATTTCCACGGCGGCGGCTTCACTATCGGCAATGCCACCGATGATGCTCGGTTTGCGCGCTTCGTCGTCGAGAAATGCAACGCGGTTTTCGTGAGCGTCGACTACCGCCTCAGCCCAGAGAACCCATTCCCCGTGGCAGTTGAAGATGCGGCCGACGCCCTGCTCTACCTGATCCGGTCCGGCCCCAAGCTCCATATCGACCCTTTTAAACTGGCCGTATCAGGCTTCTCCGCCGGCGGCAACCTCGCAATCGCTTCTACACTTTGTCTTGCAGACCATCTCAAGGCGCTCAGGGACGCCGGCAAACCCGCGCCCGATCATCGCATCCGGGCTATTGCCACCTGGTACCCCATCACGGATTACACCCAGCCGCGCGCCGTCAAACGCGCCGCCTCGGTCCGCCCCGACCAGACCCTCCCGGATACGCTGACCAGCTTATTCGACGCATCCTACCTCTACCCGCCCACCCTACGGCTCGCAACTCCGTATTTGTCGCCCAGCAAGGCCACAGACGAGCACCTCTCTGCAGGCATTCCGGAGACGGTCATATTCTACACGTGCGAGTGGGATATGCTGCTGCAGGAAGGCGAGGAGTTGGCCAAACGGCTACAGAAGCCGCCCATCAGCAGAGATGTGCGGTACAAGATGATCAAGGGGGTACCGCATGCGTGGGACAAGTCGCCAGACCCGACGAAGCCGGCGGCCTTTTCCGAAGACTTGTATCAAGAGTGCTGTGCACATTTAAGCGAGGTTTTCGGGAAGCCTTGATGGAAATTCTCGCTTGAGGCGGTCATGAATGGAGTTCTGGTATGATTGAAGAGGAGGTTTGTAGGTTGACGAGTTGATGCCCACAATATGTACTAGAATACTCCGTGGTTTCACGATAATAACATTGCATTGTCCCTTAATCCTTGCGAGTAATGACGGTGTCTCAAGCGTAAACACACGATTATCTCAGCAAGATGAACCCATCATCATAGTCACGCCGGCCGAGAGTTGCGACAAAACGTCGTTTATGATTCCGCTACCGATTAACCTTACGGATCTGCTCGGTGACACCAGGTAATCCAGGGATCACTACTCCCGTACTAACAACAGAATATCACTCTTCACACCCCGGCGGCAGCCCCATAGATCTGCCGTTTAGTGCAAAAAGAAGAGGGAAAAAAAAAGAAATGTGGGAAAACGCCAAGTCTCCAACAATCAGCCGAAAGAATCTGAAAAATAATGCTTCCAAAAATATTGTTGGGGGGAGGGAGGAAGCACAAGTCGTTTCCAACTCCCAGTATCATATGCTGAATGAAGACGCAGATAGCATTCAGGGACCAATATGAGTGTAACCCAAGTAGTTTGGTAATGACTAGCTGGTCATGGCAAACTCAATCGATTGGGAGATTGAGTCGCGCTCTGTCATCGCCGGAATATCAAGTAACAATAAGGTATCGTTGATGTCCGTGACACCAGATAATGTTGCAAACATCCTGCTCCGCGGTATGATGATGGCGGCGGTTGAGAGAGACTACATTGTCCCCGCACCTTGGATGTCCACTGATTAACATTTTGTTTGCGGCGCTTCATGCGGGAGTATTGTTGGTTTGCTGGCCACCTGTTGCTGGCCCTGATGGCACTGGTGGCCCTGGTGGCCCCAGTGGTTTTGTTTGCTGTTCTGCTCCTGGCGCTTTGCAAATGAAGCATCGTGGTGTGCCTTTGGTCGCCCTCTTCAGCCGTAACTTGTGCTTCTGCTGCTCCTTCCACTGAGCAATTTGCCGTTTGATTCAACGATTCTCCTCCATCCGTTTCTCTAGCTCCTGCGGAGTCACCTTCAGCCACACGGAGCCTTGCGTGTGCCAACGGCCCTGGGCAAATCGGAGCGGCGAGTCCCAGCCGCAAACACGGTATCTGGCTGTGACGCACCCCTTGCTCTGCAAGCAAAGGCTCTCGTATAACGATTCGTCCGGGAGCGGGGCATTTTTCTGAGAGAGATCGATGTTGATCCCCTTGAGCCTATTGAAAGCCTTCCACGACCGATCCTCGCCGATCTCGAGCAGCTGTTCGACAATGAAGTCGTTACTATGGCTGAGCCACTGGCCGTGCACGGTAATGTAGCGAAGATTCTCGTGGGCACGCTTCCGGAGGGTGACGATCATTGCGGCCAGCTGCTCAGCTGCATGTTCGGCGCGTCCCGCGCCGACGAGGATGACCTCCTGCAGGATGCTCGAGTTTGGGTGGCCAATACGATTAATCCATTCTCGGTGGTAGCAGAGTGATAGACGGAAGCGGTTCCTGCTGTAGATGATGTGTGTCACTTCTTTCGAGAGCTGCTTGTTGGCGCAGACCATGGCACGTACGAGACCTTTGTAGAAGCCGGTCTTGACCCTCTTGTCGTTGGTCGGAAGGTTATCTACCTGTGGGTAAACAGGTTTCTGTAGTTTGAAGAGCAGATCGTAAATCTTGAGCCGTATCTCACTCGGAAGAAAAAGAAAGGGAAAGATGGATTTCCCGCGATACTCGGCTGGAACCAGGCTACTGGGAGAGGGCACAAGCGTGGCAAGGTCGACGTGTAGGTTGGCTGCCATTGTGATGTCGGCAGTTTTAATACGCTTGCTAGGGACAGTGCCGTGGGCATCGTCAGCCTTCCGCTTTAGTGTATTAGTCGATGGGCGAGTATCATCAAAGCCGGCGGTGCTGGGTTTGGTGTTGGCCGAGTTGTCGGCGACGCCAGCTTCGAGCTGGGCAGTCAAATCAACAACGGGGATTGGGTCGGCACTAGCAACTTCCGGAGTATTGGGAGCCATAACATTGAGGGTTATCGATCCAGTCGCAGCAGCGATCGGGCCTGTGGCGCACACGGTATTCTCGGACGGCATAAGCTTGGCACGCTTCAAGTTATCATCGGGCAAGCCTACGTCCCCAGCCTTGCGCTTGACAGCCTTGTTCATGACGAAGTTGCCGCTCTTGTTTGTTGACATATCAAAAAATGGCACCGTATCCTACTGCACTAGATCATTAGCAGGAGGGTTGCCAGGGAACAGCGATGTGGCGGGCACGATGGTTCGCGACTCGAAAACTTACAATGGCCGTTGGTTCTAAGCGTGGGAGGAAATGAGCGCAATGTTATTTGAGTTTAAATATCGAAGGAGATATGATAAATGCTAACAAAAGCGCAACCCAACGACGTTGTTGTGAACAAGAATGATAGTGATGCTGCAAGCCGGAATCCGAGTTGAGGTTGCGAAATCGGGTTGTTGCAGCGATCTCAATGATGATGGTGGAAAACTTCCACCCACGCTGGATAGACCCGAGAAGCAAGCACGAGGGCGGTGCGCATGCATAACACGTCACAGTATGATTTTAACAGCTTGAAGCACTGGCTCGCAAGGTATTGTACAACAAAGAGCATCATGGATTTATCGTTCTGTTTCTTGCTACCTTAACTGTCTATGCGGAGACTGACACTTGAACAGCCGTTTTAGTATTTATTGATTGAAAAACATAATCGAATTCTAGTTATGGACTTCATCAAGCGGCGGGTTTGGTCTCGGCCGTGGATTGTCCACTAATGTATAGGGACGATTCGCTGGAAACAAGGCAAGCCACTGCCCTGTGACTCCTCCTTGACTCGCTTCGCAATCATTAAGTCGGGTATTCTTGCGAGAGGATGATAGACAGAAATCAGCTGCGGACACGGGGGCCTAATTAAAATACATTAACTAGCCCTATGGGGTGGATCTATCAACGATGCCATTACCATATATCTACATCTACGACGGTGCAAATGATATTAAAACAAAGTGAAACAAACCCAGTTCCTGAGCGCCCTTGTCATGATGTCCAATACTTTTAACCAACCACAGATTCCACCGCTATTACCCTATTCAACCGTCTTCAGTCCATTTGTTCCGCGCCTCACCCGACGACTCTCATGGTAACTCAGGTCGTTGTCTCACCGCTCGTACGCAGTCGAGTATCGGTTGGCCCTCGGCGATGCGTCGTAGCCATACGCATACTGTCCCGCCATCGCCGTTGAATCGCTGTCATATCTTGAAGGCGACGCCTTCCTCCCTGCAGTCTGCGTATCAGCATGCACGGACAGCATCCGCAGGCTCTCGGCCGTGTTTCTCCCACTCTCCGAGTCCGCCTCGATAAACACATCCTTATATCCTTTGAGTGCCCGGCTGGGATGGCACCACAAAAACACCGCCGCGGCGATGAACATCAGCGCGCCGTCCAGCCCTAGCAGGTATCCCTCCTGTGACATGAAGACACTGTCGTTGCCCATGCCAAACTCGACCATGCGAAACACGGAGCGGATCATGACCAGCACGCTGCTGATGTACAGCGCCATGATGAGTTGTTTCCAGGGTCCCGTGACCGAGTAGGAGCGCGGGGTGGGGTTCTTGATCATGCGGACGTGGAAGACGATGGTGGTGATGATGAAGAAGCCGAAGAAGAGAATCTGGATGCCCAGGCCGCCTAGGATGACCCCCTCGCCGAGTTTTTGGTTTTCTTTGGTTTTTGCTTGGGATATAATGCCACCGCCTGGGAGTAGCAGCCGTCAGTAACTACTCGTAGGTTTCGTGTCCTTGCCGGAAGAGCCGCTGGCTGGGTATGGTGGACTTACCAGCGCCTTGTGCGAGAAAGGAAACGACATCACCCGTGACAAAAATCTTGGTTGTCCAAGTCGGCCTGATTAGAGCGTACTGCTCTGCTCCGAGTTGCCGGATCAACCGTCCGAGGATCATGTAGATGGAGGCGGCAAGAAGCGCAGGGCCGAGGAGGATGAGGAGGGTTTGCATGACATAGAGGCTGAGAGTAAAGTTTGGGTTTTCCGTCGCAGCGAGGACTCGGCCGACGTATCCGACTGCTTCGACTATTTCTCTGGTTAGGAGGGTTGTCCTGACGTTCGAAACACTCGGAGAAACAAAGCAAGTCAACGACAACTTACATATACATCCAATAACGAATGGAATGAAATACCATGTTCTGTTGCGCACAAGCAACACGACATGGCCTATTGCAGCCAAGGCAAAGACAGACAGGAGGATGATGTTGCCGGCGAGGCTCGGATCATAACGGTACAGCTTGAAGCTGTCTTTGTCAGCACCTCCTTCCGACATGACGATGTCACGATATGGTGGTGTTCCAAGTTGCCCGGAATGTTGCTGGTTTCTTTCGAGTTGTTGGGAAACGTGTGGTACACGCTGTCCGGTTGAGGCAGGTCTGGACTTGAAGGATGAGAGTTACTAGGTAGGTACTGTATGTAGGCAGCCCAAAATCTAGCAGAAAAAAGCGGAAGCGAGTTCAACATTCTATAAAGTATTTATGGGATGGGGATGTGTGCCTCAGGGCGCAGCGCCCTTTTGGACGCGCGTCAAATCCATGGTTTGAAGAAGCGAGCAATAAGAGAGGGTGACACCAGTTTGGGCACCATCCTGAATCTCAGCCTCCAAGGCCGTGCTTTGCAACCGCATATCGAAACGGCTGGCCCTGCAGGGGAAGGGCGGAAAAGGCCTTATACGCGTATCGTCGTGTCAAATCCGCAGCGAATCAGCTGCTTCCTGTTGGCACTGGGGCCCACCATTTTCTCCCGTCTGCCCTGTGCGATACGCGGGTCGGTGATCCTGGTGCAGAATCCTCCCACGTCAGCTTTTTTCCGCAGACATCTTCCAGCCTGTTGTGTTACAATAGTTGGGGGTGGCGCCTGAGGAATACGCGTACGCAATGAATCAAAAATAAGGCTCGGGATGGTGTCACAACCCCCTGGATCCATGCGCCAAGCACCGTCTTGGCACTTGGAGTGGTGTTGGCGATGTCATGACGAATGCTGAAGCACGGATGCATAAAGTCCAGAAAACGGGCGCGTACCAACGGGACAACTTTCTATGACTATAAACCAGAGACGAAGTAGATCCAATTGTTGGCAGCAGTATATGACCAAAATTTGGTCACAGGGTGCCCAACTCTTTCGCCCACTTGTCTCTCTCTAACTAGCTAGTTTTTGCAGCGATTCTTCAAGGCTGTTCCCGGTGAGTAGCTCGAAGACTTCAGTATACCGTCCCTTGGTCTTTTCGACGACCTCGGCCGGCATTTCTACGTCCGGCTTGGCTTTCTACGCTTCTTGTTAGAGGCTTCGTGGAGTAAGCATGCGGCACGTACGTACCAGCCCGTTCTCTGTCAACCAGTTCCTCAACACTTGTTTATCGACTGCTATGAATTAGTATACCAAGTCCAAAAATTTGCATTATACAGAAGTGGGTAGATGGGTCGTAGCATAAGTATACACAGTGTAGGCCCGCCAGGGAGGGAACACCCACAAGAGTCCTGGTCGCGTCCAACTACTCTCTCGTCAGCATCTGCCGCAAAGTCTAAGGGGAATAGTAATGGAGTACAAACCCTGATAGTCGGTTTTGCTCCAAAATCGCGAGGAGTCAGGGCTGTGCATCTCGTGTCAGTTTGTTTACTGGGTGGTTGGAAGAACTGCGGCTGAGGTAAACACACGTGAGAACCTCATCAACAAGGTAGATCTCGTCAGTCTCCTCGTCCAGACCAAACTCAAATTTTGTATCGGCCTACGCAGTGGCTAGTTAACATACACATGAAATCAGCAGCGTAGGAACTGTCTTACGATGATGATACCCCGCTCTTCGGCGTACGCAGCGCCCGCCTTGTAGCATGCCAGGGCCAGCTCCTCGATGCGATCAGCATACTTGTCACCAACGATTTTTTTAGCTTCATCTGGTGAGATATTTATGTCCTTGTCTCCGAGTTCAGCCTTGGTGGAGGGTGTGTAGATAGGTTGGGGAAGGCGAGCGCAGCGGGCTAAGCCGACAGGCTGCTTGAGGCCGTGGATAGTCTGGGTTGCTTGATACCTGCAGTAGACGTTAGCAAGCCAATAGTCACGTCATCTCATGTGAAATATGAAACCGACTCTGTCCAAGCGCTGCCCGTGACATAGCCGCGCACTGTCGGGTGAATCGTTAACAAGTTAGACTCTACGGGCTTATAGAACGCAGGCACTTGCCGATAGCCTCAATTGGAAAGATTTTCAGACGACTGTAAAGCCGAGAAGTCAGCACACTGAAGCGCATTACTTAGTAAACGAGTTAGACTTACCGAACAGTCATGGAACGGCCGCGGAGCATCCTCTCCTCATCAGGCGTGACAAGTCCGGGTGTTGATGGCAGGCCAAGATGGAGAAAATGGTGCTTCAGGCCCGGCACCCGGGACGAGAGCACCTCGAACCATTTGGCCGACAGAAGAGTCAAGATAGCACCCTTGTTAGGAATGCCATTCTAAGTGTTGTCAGTGTGCTGGGACTCGCACAATGCAGCCTTGCGACTTGGCCCCCATGTGCCTTACTTTCAGGATGACGTCATATGCACTGATGCGGTCTGTTGGATGGACAGTGAGTGATCAAAATAAACACAAATGGTGGTGGTCAGCTGGGAGACGTACCCGAAGTGACAAAAAGAAGCGTGGGCTTCCCACCATCAGGAAGAGAGAAAAGATCCCTATCAGATTAATTAGGTTCACAGAATGATGCTAGAGTGGGGGTCCGGTTGGAGGTCGAGATGTATAGTGTTATAAACTATGCGACTCTTTGCACTCTTGCTGCGGTTCTGATGCGCCATGGGAGTCTAAATACATAAAAAATTGAAGCGGCGGTTCATCGCATCAAGTACATACCTGACCTTGCCCTGGGATATCCGGGGCAATGACGTGAGCGGAATGCTGGTGAGGATGTCGGCCATTCTGACACGCGAAGTTGGGGATGTGGATTGCCGAGCGATGAAAATGGAAATGCAAAGTGCGACACCTAACCTAACCTAGAAAACAAGACACCGACAGACAGACAAAACACTTCAGGCTGGCTGTGACTCGCGGCCATGCGAAAACAGAAAATTTGGACGAGGGGCAGTGCGGATGCGATATCGGTGCGCGGGGTAGTTACTAGTTACATAAGTGGGGGGCCCACATTGTGAAATTGCTGGGCCGTTACGGGCTGCAGCACGGGGGGCCGGACACAACATGCGGCCACCCCTCCCTCCCTGGCATCACCATGGAAACGGCGGGTGGACGAATAGACCCTAATTCAGGGGTACAACAAATGCGTCGTGCCAACAAGCAAAGATGCAGACGGCGCCGTGAAAATGTCAAAGGGGTCTTGAACGATTGCTGAATGTGCTGTCATTGCCTTACATGCTCTAGCGGCCCTCCAAGGGCAACCGGGATTTCCGTGAACATGGAAATCTTGGCTAAGAAGGCTGCGCCGGGAATTCCGGCGAGGGACCCCGAGCAGACCGCGTCTGTAACCCTAACCCGCCTGCAGCATTGCAGGGCCGCACCCCTGACCCTGACTTATGGACCGCCTTCTGTATTGTCGTCAATCGCATGGTCCATCTCCTTCAAAATCACTTGAAATCGGCACAAACTTTCTTAGTCATCAAGCAATTCCCCGTTTTTCGGCAGCCGACTCCGTGCTGGGATTCGTGCTGCGGATAATCGACGCAGGCTTGGCCGCTCCGCCACCTGGCCGCTGCTGAACACGAAAATCTTCATCTACGATATCTTGATTAAGTAATTACTTAAGCAATTGTGAATTCCTCTTTCGGTACGATTCAAAGCTCCACCAAGGGCGCCTGCCTACCCCCTTCAATTGAATTGATGTATCTGATTGTTCATAACCATCATACCGCTCTTATTTCAATCATCGCGAAATCGAAATGGACATTAGCCCCGAACAACGCACGCTTCTCGCGCGCCCTCGCAGACCCAACCAGTATCACCCCCGTCGAGAACGCGCGCCTTCACATAGTTATTTATGCTTGGTTTGCCAGATCTACTGGAGATGAGCAACCGGCATACCGCGAGAACGTTGCGGGGGCCATCCTCAATGTCATGAGAGATTACGGTATTGAAGAGAAAGATTTGCTGCTTCAGCAACCCTTCCACACTCTCCACTCACAAGGCTGGAATGAATTAAATACATGGTATTGGTTTCAAATTACCCTATGGACCGACAGCTTGCTGGTTTCCGGGAAAATACAATTTTGGTGGCCTCTGGACACCAGCTCCCTCTCTTCTGTGGCACTCGCTGCCTGTAACGGTGATTTCCACTGTCTTCCGTATACTCTTTGTCGCCGTCGGCCCCTCAAGTGTTTCGAGTTCAATCTGGTCATTAGAATCTGCTTCAGTCACAGCAGTCCTGAACATCTCCAACGAGTCAGTTGAGTCGATGGTTATCGCGCCACTCACGTCTCCCCGTGAGGGCCCAGATACCAGCTCCTGGTCGTGAACACCTTCAAGGTACCGCCCCCGGTAAGCCTTGCCACTCGTGTTGCCGTACGCATTGGCCGGGACCAAACCAGTGACAGCCGGAAACGGTGGCGGGAAAAGGAGGTTGCGCCAGCTTGAGAGTGAGCTCTCGGTTGCGCCATAAATGCATGCATCAACGAAGCCTTGCAAGACAATGCAGGCCTTGTCGATGGTTTGGACTTGCCATGGCGCTGGCTGTCGGCTGATGGTCTGATAAATGCGGACTATCGTAGGAAGCGACCAGACCACAGCGTACGCCAACGGATACAGCAACATTCGACGAGCGAGCTAGCATCAACGGCTGTCAGCATTAACTGAGAGTGCCAATTTCCCCACATCTTACTTGTTGCCGAAAAAAATATGCCTCTCACTACCTTCTTCAGTCTGCGAGGGTTCCTGGCGGGAACTGCGCCTGTGCTCCGTTGAACCGGACCGTTTGTTTCAAGTTGGCGGGAGTGTGAGCAGCTCAGGCCGCCTGACTCTTCGGCATCGAGCGACACCATATCACGGTGCGCGCGAAAGAGAACGAAGTATACTCTTGCATACATCAAGAACATGGCCGCAATAATTACCCCTGTGGTTAACTGGTGTCAGATCCGTTTTTTGGTTATTAAGCAGGGGCTTGGATACGTACATCGTGGGACGAAATTGACCTTTTATCTGTTATTAGAACCTGCGTCGTTTTAAGGGATGCTGAACACGATCAAGTACTCACCAGAAGCCGAACTTCGTCGGAAGTGAACCAACACCATGCTCCAATATCGCCGTAACCGGCGACGCCCAGTCCAATCGCAGCCCACGCAGTCGAGAGCAACCACGGTAATGTCCAGAGAAATACCAGATGTTCCTGGACCCACGACGAGCATTGCTTGTGGTCCGCGAGAATGAAATAGGTGCAGACGGCAATGATCAAAACCCAATAGTCAGTCTGGATGACGAAGACCTGGGTCATAAAACCGTTGAAGCTGCAGAACGGGGATTGCTCTGGCGCCCCAATCCATCGCCCTCCAAGATTCATCGACGACGACGCGAGGAAGTTGAGTGCCATCGCGCAATCGCTGATAGCCAGACCGAAGATCAGGTGGTGGCGGAAACTCCGAAGATTGGGGAATGCCTGAGCATGTCAGAGACTCGGTGTCTGGTTGGCCAACTTGGACTCGTGCCCTTGACACTTACCAAAAAGCTCGCTATGATCCATCCCCCTCCGAGAACCGATAAGATTGAAGTGACCGCAATGACTAGGCTCTGGACGTATATGACACCGACCTCCGTCGGCGCGGCCAGCGCGGCACGTGGAGCAATCTCGAAACCCCCGAGCATGGCCTTCCCGAGCGGATTACCGATGTAACTTTCAGATCAAGGAACAGTTGTCATCTGCCGTTCGACCACCTCGGGGGGGAGATTCGCCTCGAGTATTGTATCAGCTATAAGTCCGCACGCTTTCATCCGCGCAAAGTGACCCTTATCGGGCAGGAATCAACGGGGACATTTTCAATAGCTCAGCAAGAATTGTATTACGCCAAGAGAAACGGCCGCCTTCGAACAGTGATGGAGCAACTTAGCGTATGCGATCGCTCTCAATCCCAGCGGTCCTTAACCTAGAGAGAAATGCGAGTGAAGGAAAAAAAAAAAAGCAACGCTGAGCTCAAAGTTCTTATCGGCAGTGGTGCACCTGGGGGCGGCGGCGCCAGGGTGGGAGATTTGAGATACGACGCTCTCCAAACCAGGCAGTGCGCTATCATCGAGAAATCCTTCAAGCGTTTGGGCTCCAGCTTGCTTAGAGCTGATAGTGTCTTTCTGTTTGGAAGCAGGGTCTGGGTCAGCATTCATGCTGGCGGGATAATCGAACCCCCACGCGGCTTTCTTCCTATCTTGGCCCCTGGCCGCTCACATCATTTCTCTTCGATTTTACTGCTGAGGCTGAGGCATTGACAGGGGTGCTTGTCGAACGGCGTTGTCAGAAGCACATAAGGTTTGAGAACGGCCAGGGAAACGAAACTAGAGCTCTTTTGAGGAATGGGGCTGTCCAATGAAAACGGAGACTGCCTTTTCCCTTTGCCGATAATGATATGGTTCAAAGGCAAGATACGATATCAGACTATCAGTTGAGATTGCCACAAGAACTCGAGATAGACGCGGATCCGCGGAGAAGCTGTGTGCACGGATTGTAAATATAACTGCCCGAGAAAACGCCCCTGAAGAGTGAGGCCAATGCACTCTAATTAGAGGCTGGCTATAGAGATACCCTGGGCTACAAACTATGAACAGACAGGGCCCGAGGATCTTGGCTACTGTTTGCTCGGCATCTTTGCCGTCAACATGCCAATGATGTATGGAGAATGCAGCGAAGCCTGTTGGCGGTTTCAAGACCAGATCATTTGCCTAAGTAACAGCTTGGCCATTTTGCATGGAGCCGCTATCTTGGGGTCGACGGCAAGGAACGACCGGCTCACAGAAGAAGCCTTTAGCGATCCCCTGCTAGCATGCTGGCATCATTCCCTCGCGATTTGGAAATGCACGCCGCCGTCTTCCATCTCTATAATTATGCTGCCTGGGCGTTGCCTAGCAAGCAATGACCAGTCATGTTGCTTGTCTAACCAACTCGGAATTTCCGACATCACTGTACTTTTGGGCCTGGTCCAGTATGTAAGTATGTACCTATGTACGGTACAGTACCCGGCCTAGAAAAGGCCAAGCGCAACGAGCCGAATCTTTGCAAGTGTGCCTTTTCTCCCCGCGCCGCTGAAAACAACAAACTGCCTGGGCGGCCCCTGTTACCCCCCCTAGCCTCTTGCGCATCTTAATGTTCGGCTCTCGCGGCTTATCCGGCTCACCTCATCCCGATCTAAACTTCGGCGATATTGCAAGGCACTGGCCAGTGGCATGACCGTATGAGCTTGGTTGCGAATAAAAATCATGGCTGACAACTATAGAAACTGCCCGGCTAAGCACTTATGTTAAAACTACCTATTTGAACTAAAACGAGAGGCTCATTCTATTTGTTTTTCACCCATTTTCTCGTTCCCCAAATCGACCTTTTCAGTCATTGTTTCATTTTGTAGTTGGTGAGGCGCCATGGCCTCCATTGACGACAAGGGGGGCTTTATGGCCCTCCTTCCCACACTCACACCCGAAGAGAAGATCTCGTTGCTCTCGGGCAAAACCTTCAACACCACTCCGGGCATCCCCCGCCTCGCCATTCCGCAGATCAAGGTGCGTCTGGTCCCGGGCGATTCTGGTTTTCGTATTAACCGTTACTACCTTAGGTTGCCGACTCCATCAATGGGGTCCGACCCTCCGCATTGGATGGCGACATGACAACGGCTTGCTTCCCCAGCACCACTTGTCTCGCCTCGACTTGGGATGCAGGGCTTCTCGAGCGCATGGGGGAGCAGTTGGCTTACCAAGCAAAGTTGAAGAGTGCACAGGTTGTCCTCGGACCAACCATCAACATCCATCGCGATGCCCGCGGCGGGCGGAACTTTGAGTGTTTTAGTTAAGACCCCTTGTTGTCAGGCCAACTCGCAGGCGCCATCGTCAACGGTATTCAGAAGCATGGTGTCGGCGCATGCCCCAAGCACTTCGTCTGTAACGATTCCGAGACGATGCGGCATTACTACAATGTCCATGAATCTCCCCATGGGCGCACACTGGGCGAGATTTACATGGCGGCTTGGCAGCACCTGCTGCGTGTTTCAGAACTCGTGGCCATCATGACTGCGTGAGCATTTAGACCATGTCGAATGTTACAATCAACCGTGTATCTAACTGCCAGACACAGTTACAATAAAGTGGACGGCTCATTTTGCAGCGAGAACGGTGCTTTGACGGAATTCCTGCGCCAGACTTGGGGGTATCGCGGCGCCCTTATGTCAGATTGGTTCGCTACACGTTCAACGACGGCACCTATAAAAGCGGGTTTGGATCTGGAGATGCCGTTTCCGGTTTTCAGAGGAGCCAGACTAATCAAAGAGGTTCAGCCGGGGATGGTAACGGAGGAGCAAATTGACCAACGCGTCCTCAAGATGCTCGAACTCCGGGACCGAACCAAGGTTTGCCATGGAGATGCAGAGGAGAGATCCGAAATCAGCGAGGAAACAAACAGAATTGCCAAGGAGCTTGCCGCGGGCGGCATAGTCCTTTTGAAAAACGAAGACAACACGCTTCCCCTCATCGCCTCTCAGCCCATCAAGGTGGCTGTCATCGGCGAGTTTGCGACCGAGCCAGTCGTCACCGGCGGTGGGAGTGAATCCTGCAAGCCTCAATACAAGCAAAAACCACTCGAACTCTTGCAGCAGGCATTCGAAAAACACGGCACTGTCTGTTACGCGCCCGGTGTCCGGACGCGAAGAATCATCCCCTTGATCCCAACCGAGAAACTCACCACAGCAGACGGCCGTCACGGAGTGGACGTAGCCTACTTCAACGACGACAGCCCTCACGAGCCCATCCTGGCCGAGCATCAGCAAACCTCCCAAGTCTTCATGCTCGGCCAGTTCAAACCCGGCCTCCACGTCCCCGGCTCGCGCCTCGAAATCTCCACCTCCCTCACCCCCTCCACAACCGGCACGCACACCCTCGCCGTGCGTTGCACAGGCGCCTTCACCCTCACCGCCAACGGCGCCCCCGTCCTCTCCCGCCCCGACCAAGCACCCATCACAGCCGAGCAATTCCTCTTCAACCACGCCCTCCTCGAATCCCGCGTCGCGCTCCCCATGACCGCCCACCAGCCCTGCGCCCTCCACCTCGTCATGCGCTCGCGCACCGAACTCACGCGCGGCGAGCCCACGCCCTACGCCGCGACGCTCTGCTTCGAGGAGGCGTATTCCAAGTCCGACGCCGTCGCCGAGGCGGCAGACCTCGCGCGGCAGTCGGACGTGAGCGTCGTCTTCTGCGGGCGCAGCGCGCAGTACGAGTCGGAGGGGTTCGATTTGGTGGATATGAGCATGCCGACGAACCAAACAACGCTGATCGACGCGGTGGCCGCGGCCGGGGAGAAGACGGTGTTGGTTTTGCATTGCGGGAATCCGATTGACGTGGGCCCGTTTGTGGACAAGGTGCAGGCTGTTGTGTTGGCGCATTTTCCTGGACAGGAGGGGGCGGCGGCGATTGTGGATGTCCTGACGGGGAGGGTGAATCCGAGTGGGAGGTTGGCTACGACGTGGTGGAGGCGGTTGGAGGATGCGCCGAGTTTTGGAAACTTCCCCGCTGCAGAAGGGCCGGACAGGCCTGAGATTTGGTATGTGGAAGGGGTGAAGATGGGGTATAGGTGCGAGAATGTGACGGCAAAGGCGAGATGGCCGTTTGGATTTGGCGTGTCATACACGCAGTTTGGATATCACGGGCTCAAAGCGGTGGTGGATGGGGAGACGGTGCGGTGCGGTGCTCGGTGAAGGTGACGAATACTGGGCAGCGGGAGGGGAAAGAAGTTTTGCAATTGTACGTCAGAGGGCCGAACAGTAGCAAGGTGGGAGCTGAAGGCCTTTACCAAGCTATCTCTACAACCCGGAGAGCGTAGGTTGGTAGAGTTGGGTATGAACTTGAAGCTTGCATGCAGCTATTGGGACGAGAACGGATGCACCTGGAGGTCAGAGAGGGGAAAATACCGGGTCCAGGTTGGGGACTGCCCGGGGGAGTTCAGCGTGGCAAACACCATTGAATGGAACCATTTGTAGTTGGAGTAAGTTAGAGGTATAGATTATCCGACTTTTGAACCATGCGTGATGTCAATCTCTAGAGCTAAGGGCTGAAATCTTTGAAGGGTTGAGATCGATATTATGGTGAACACACAACTTGCGGAAGAGCTATAAGTTTTCAAACCTCCGATGTAATTATGTACAGTACATGGTTCCTCGGTCAATCAGCCAACTAAAATTATAACCGTATGTCCAATCATAATTCCATCTGCACACCTAACTCACGGCAAACAGCTCTAAGTTTCTCCTCATCGTATGGGCCTGCTTGGTCCGGCAACACCAAACCCGCAAACGCCTGCCCGGCAGTGTGTATCAGATGCTCGATACCCGCGCCGTTCGTGAACGCAATGGCGCGCACGTACCGGCTGGCAAATTCAAGCGTGAAAGCTTGGCCCGCAGAGATGACAACCGTCTGCCCCTCGCGAACCTCAGCCCAATCCTCCTCCCCTTCCAACCGCACCTTTAGCACGCCCTCCATGACACTGAAGCAGTGATCCACCGTGGGAAATGTGATCCACCGCATGAAGGGAGACGCATCCTTGCTGTACTGATTAGATGACTCGATGTTGGAGATGGCGAACTTGCCGGCGCATTGCGACGCGTTGATGAACGGCCGTGACATGACACCGCCCAGCATCCATCTCGGTCCGGTGTTGGCGCGGAGGAAGTAAGGCTCCAAGGGAGCCGGGAGCTCGTTCTCTGTTTCTAGCCAGTCCCCGACCTCTGGGGGCTTGTAGTCGCGCTCAAAGTGGACGTCGAAGCGATCCTTAGCCGCCATGACCTTGGGGATGAGCAGGGCACGGAGATCGCGGCTGTCGGTCTCGGGCACGATCAGCCCGTTGTAGGTCTCGGCAACGTAGCGGAAGAAATCAACCCAGTCTCCTGGGGCGACCAGCCCGAGAATCTCAGTATGTGGTCCGAGGAGCTCGGGGTTGTGGATGACTTTCTACGTGGGGTCAGAAACGACCTTTCGGGAAAATGGAGCAGCAGAATCTTACCGGCGGTACGTAGGCAAAGTCACCCGGGCCCATGATCCTGCACTTGTCGCCGTTCCACAGCTTCAGAAAACCCTTTGTGACGAGAAAGACGTCGTGCGCTTCCGCATGCCAATGGAATCCTGGAGCATCCGACAAGACGGCGCCGCTTGAGAACACCGCGATGCCGCCATTTGTTTGCTTGGACGAGGCGAGGATTCGAAACACGCCCTTACTTCCAGGGATCGTCAGGCGCTCGCCTTCCAGCTGGTCAATGATGTAGCTGGTTCGAGCGTCTGGCGGCGTTGACCGAATCGGGATGCCCATAGTGTCGAGTACACGAGAGTAGACAATCTCCCGTCGTTATGGGTGCGAGGGATGAATGGCAGTACACAAAGTGGAAGGGTGTTCCTCAAAACTCGAAGATGGAATCACACTCGGGCAGTTGGATGCTTCGCTCTGTCGGTGCATTGCTTAATATCTGACTGTGGCCCCTGATTTCCCCGCAATCCTAGTGGCTGCTAACCCCCCCGTGAGCCGTGGTGTGTGGACCGGCTGGGTTTGAGATGCTCTCCCTCGAAACGCATGGAGTAGCCGGTTTGTCGGTTGGGATACTGCCCGCCGGAATCCCCGAAGCCGGGGCGGGTCGTCGTAACGACACCACGGGCGGAATTTCCGGTGCGCTAAGGGGGAAAGGCCGAGGCCATCAGACTAATCCCACTTGTAGGGGTATTTTCGCATTCACATCCCCCATTCCGGTTTACGGCAGAGTCATTGAACAACAAGCGCTAATCACAGAAAGTTCATTCTGTTTGATTATGCTACCTGGCAAACCCTTGGGAAGGATGGCTTCTCTATCGAGTTTCCGTGCCGTTTATAAAGTGCTAAATGATCAAGAGATCGATGTCGACATCTATCTTCCTAGGCAGGCAAGAGAAAAAAAGGATGCAAGCTATCCGATTGGTATGAACATTGTATGGCCTCGTCCTTCACTCGTTGACACCCAGTACCAGTCATCAACATCCATGGTGGCGCCTTTATGTTGGGCTCGTCCGACATGGTCAATAAAGACCAAGTTCAAGACTGTCTAGACCGAGGCTGGCTCGTGCTGGCGCCCAATCATCGACTGTGCCCCCAGGTCGATCTGCTAGAGGGCCCGATGCGTGATTGCCGGGATCTCCTCGATTGGGTTTACAACGGCGGTCTGCACAGCGCTGTCTCGTCCGAGATGAACCGTACCTACCCTCTGGACCTGGACCACGTCTTTGCTTTTGGCACATCTTCTGGCGGCACGTTGGCACTCAGCTTGGTAAGGGACCGTCAGCCTTTAACTTTCAGTAACTCCAAACTAATCAAAGCTGCTCCTCTCTAGGGCTTCGGAGTTCCCCGTCCGGTTGCTGGGATTTACGACATGTATGGGCCGAGCGGCCTTTCAGACGGGTTCTGGACGTCTGAACTGCCGCGGGTTGCTGCCACACTTCCTTCTGGACTGAACGAGGATTTCATCAATCAAGTCTACACAGAGGACCCGGTGCCCATCCGCGGGAGTGTCTCGCTGGAAGGCCAAGCTACGGGTGCTCCAAACTTTAGCGACCCACGCCAGGCTTTTGCCTTTACCCAGATTGCCCGGGGGTCGGTGTTCAAAGCGGTCTATCCGAGCGGGGACTGGGGGAAGGTTGACCCCCTGAGCAACATCAACCCCACGTTTCCGCCTACCTTCATCGTGCATGGTGCAGAGGATATCATGGTTCCAATCAGGCTGAGTAGGGAACTGTACTCGGCACTGAAGGAAAGCGGCGTTGAGTGCGGAATGGAAGAGGTGCCTGGCGAAGGACATACGTTCACGGCGAAAATGGAAGTGGGATCTCGTACTTGGGAGCTTCAGCGGAAGGGATTTGACTTTCTTGAGAGCTTGATAGGGCGAAGCGAAGATAGTTGAACGATGTTCTCCTTCATCCATGCTCTTACCCACGGCTCTTGGTCAAGGAGTTGAGTCGCCATCGTCGACCCCGCCGTGTTCCGTGTCCTCTTCGCCTTGGCCTGGGAATATCTTGTGGTTCCCTTGCTGTCGACCTTCCGTCCCCCCCGGGAATCCCCATATTACCGAATCATGAGCGGTCACCTCGACGAAGCTCTCGACGCATTGAAACGTCTCTCAGGAGCCCATGAGGATGTCAACACCAGACTCCTGCAGATGTCATATCTCTTTGACAAGGACCGGGCGAACTTTGGTGGGTGGATTTTCATTGCTAATCATGGGGTTGCTCTTGTTAATTGTCAGACGTTTCAGGGATAAAGGACGGACATGTGGGGAGTCAGATGTCATGTTTGAGAAGCGGGTGCCAGCCAGGTATTTCGAGGAGTATAGGCTTGACAACTGAGGTAGAGCAGATTGAAGGATTGGGTCCACTGTGTGCCGTCAATAATAATTAGATCATAGATGTGACTCTAGGGAATGCTTGACAGTCGGACCCAACACGATGCCGGAAATGAGAGAAACGTTTGGTAACCACAATTCTGCTATCCGTCTCTAAAATGTGGCTGAGACTTGCTGTCACGTTATGCACAAACATACAATTCTTCAACTTGGTGATTGCTGTGCGGCTGATGTGCGGCCAACGACTGCCGGTGTGGGGTTCCGGGCCCCTGAAACCGGGATTGGAACCCAGTCCCTGCATCACCACTGCGGCAGCCAAGCTCTCCAAGTAGCCACCATTGGCGGGTCTTTTGCTCAGCTGCCCCAGATTGCCGGATTGCCGGGACTGGGATTCGGCTGATTGCCGCGTAGAGGCCCCTCAGCT
This sequence comes from Chaetomiaceae sp. B2702, assembly GCA_023628455.1. Classification (NCBI taxonomy): domain Eukaryota; kingdom Fungi; phylum Ascomycota; class Sordariomycetes; order Sordariales; family Chaetomiaceae; species Chaetomiaceae sp. B2702. The sequence continues at coordinate 193,961 of JAMAKP010000032.1, read as the reverse complement.
CTCCACGTCGTGACGACGACAGTTGGGGTTGAGAAGGGCGAGGGTAGGTATTGCTACTCCCAACTTTGTACCCTATACATGACGACCTCAAGCGGGCGTAACGGCAATGAATACATCTTCTAACGGAAAGACAAACCCGTGAGACATGGACCGGAACGATCATGGACAACCCGCCGGCCAGAACACGGGCCACAAGGTTCGCCGCCCCCGAGCGGCGCGCGCCTGCGATCTCTGCCGGGTGAAGAAGAACAAATGTGACGAGCTGTATCCTTGTACATACTGCAAGGGTAAGTGAAGTTCACCCAGGAACGGTTTACCTTTGCTAACATGGTCAGACCGCAAAGCAGAATGTGTCTACAGGGGTCAGCGGCGCTTTATGCCAGAGTATGTACAAGATCCCCTCCACCGGGTCTAATTCTGGCCGTTGAGTCGGTGGCTTTCTAGGATGTTGACACTGTGGGTTCTACGGCAGATATGTCAGACATCTCGAGGACCTTGTCCGGCAGCTCTCTGCGGCCCAAGGGCAACAACAGACCGAAACCATGGGAGACGTTTCCCACGTCGGCCAAGAACCACCAGCGAGTCAACATGATGACAGTCCTCGTGATTCCAATCCACCGAGGGTAAACATGGGAGGCATCGACAACATCTCCACCGTAACTACAGGATCTAGGCAAAACGCGGGCCAGGAGGTTTCCGGAGTCAACCGCCACACCCACAACGTCGAGTTTTACGGAAGGTCGTCGTCCGTCGCCTTGCTCTCGCAAGTGCAGCGATCTGGTGTCGAGTCCGCTATAGCGACAGAAGAAGGTACTGACGCCGGCGCCATCGTCTCCAATCTCCACAACCCAGCGTTCTCTCCAGCTGGCCTTGAAAATAACGGCGAGGAGGCGTCATCCCCCACAAAGCCATCTCATTATCCTCAGTGTCGTAGTTTCTTGGAGGGGTTCTTCTCTAGTATTCATTACATACATCCCATCGTTGACAAGGCGGAGTTTCAACGGCAATGCGAGCTCTTGTGGTCCAGGAACGGAGAAGCCAAAAAGAGCTCAAGCTTCATTGCATTGTACTACAGCGTTCTTTCGTTGGGCGCGCTAGTCGGACTAAGGGATGATGAGCCTGTTGGAGGCATCGGGAATGTTCAGTGGAGCAGGAAGTTTTTTGACGAAGCACGGTCCCGTTGTAACAAGCTGGGCACGGTCACAGACCTTCACATGGTTCAGTGTTATTTTTTCATGGTAGGTGGACTTCAACCTCCTTCGCTCTGTAGGAGCTACTAACAAAGTCTCATCAGGCTAAAGTATGTCAGAACGAACTCAATGCTCACTGTGAGTGATGCCAAGCGGCGTCAACCGCGTGTTTCCGAGGAAAAGAGACTGACTTCCAGCAGGGTCATACATGTATACCGGCCTCGCGGTGAGAACGGCGTTGGCCATGGGCATCAACCGGGAACCGAGCCCCGATACCACAAAAGATCTCACCCAACTACAGGCAGAGTCGCGGACATGGTGGTACGTACATCGAGACATTTTCTATAATAGTCAATCTAAAGTGCAGCGACTCACCTCGGTGCATCGTCTAGGGGGCTCTATTCTCTTGAAACGTGAGTCGACCACTCCGACACACCCAGTCGCAAGACAATGGATCTAACCACACACTAGAGAGATATCATTCGCCATGGGCAGACCCGATACGCTTGGCGCAGATGCATATCACAACCGGCGATTCCCTGCGGTCAGGGATGCAGAAGCGTCCAGCCCGGTAAATGCGGGATTAGAGCTTCTTGACGCACCATATTGTGCCATCATAAAACCAATGGTGGACTTTTCCAGGATCACAAGAAAAGTCTGCCTAGGGATATATCTCCAGGACAATTCTACTCCGAGGACAGTTGTGATAGCCAAACAGATTGAGCAAGAGTTGGATGCATGGGTGGACAGCATCCCCTTGCCCATCCGCCCAAGAACGAAGGCCCTCGATCAGCCAGAATCGTTGAAAAGTGCGAAGGAATCAAAATGGATGAAACGGCAGAAGCTAGTGCTGCTCATTCGTAAGTCGGCACAGACATTGCAATCTTCAAATTGTACATACTTACGGATTTAGGATATCTCAACCTCAAGATTCTGCTGTTCGGGTCCGTTCTCCTTACCTCAACCCCAGCGGAACGGGCTAACATGCCCCAATCCGTCGAGGCCATCCAAAAATGCCTCGACGCAGCACAGCAGACCATCCGGGTGATCTATCAGGTGTATCAGCACCACGATTTCTTCCATACATGGTAAGCCACGGCCGATGAGTTATCAGCGAACACGCTCAGCGTCTTTCTGACCGTCAACAGGTTTTACAACACAACCTACACTGTCTTCGCCGCGTCAATCATTCTTGTTTACATCGCCCAAGGAGCAACCCAGAGCGAGATTGATTCGCTCCTCAAGTTTGTCGGCATGGCCATCGAGATCCTAGAAACCATGGACGAGTGCGTGGTGGCTGCGAAGGCAGCCCAGATGCTGCACCGCGCGACCAAAAACGCAGAAAACAAGTTTTCTTCACCAGCAGCAAACGCTATCACCACCAACACCAACCATTCGGTTCCAGCCCCGGGGCAAGAGGCCATGTTCCATTTGAACCAGTGCTGGGGGCCGCTCAACTTCGTTGGCGGTGAGATGGAGCTGGACTTGAGTGTCTTTCATATGGGAGAATGGGAATTGGGGGATTCGTTGTTAGTAGCAATGGGCCAGGGCGAGTTACCATCATAAGTGTACACGCCTGGAACCTGAAGCTATTAATTAAAGCCCCGATGGCGAATAGGAGGCTGGGATGGCCGATCCGGTGAGCGGATGCAACCCTTCAGGCCCACTTCCAGAAACACACCCGAGGACATGGACCTGCGAAGTATGTGTAGGTGGTGTAGTAATTATATCTAGGCACTACCACCCACACTTGCCAGGTGGATTTGCATTCCATTACGCCTTTCCACCGCACACAATACCCACGACCAGTCCTCTACTGTTGTGTTCAAACTATATAATTATTCCACCAATAGGTGTCCCTACAACCATGATAAGGAGACCGATCGGGCAACTCCTCCACTGGCTAAAACCGCAGCCAGCCGTATGGTCTGCCGACAGCGGAGCTTGCTCCCCCACGGCCCGACACTGTTGGAGCTCCACGGCACAGCGCTCGGCTCCTTTTGCCCCGCGTCGAGCTCACCTTACCACCAACCCCTCCTCCCGAAGATCGCAGCAGCAGAAGAAGCCAGAACCAGGAACAATATCAACATCAACCCCAACTTCGACCTCAACTCCAACACGAAATCTAGCACCCCAATCCGCACCACCTTCTCCAACAACAACCGCCGCCAAGATGAAGCTCCTATACCCTACTACCCTCAAACTCGACCCAGCCGCCATCTCGGGCTTCCCAACCGTGACCCTGCACGCCTACGACGCCAAAGCGCCCACCCTCCCCTCCGACCTCCTCGATGCCGAAATCCTCATCACCTGGGCCAACTCGGCCGCCAACCTCTCCTTCGCCGCGCAGAACCTCCCCCAGCTCCGCTGGATCCAATCCCTCGCGGCGGGGCCCAACGATGTCCTCGCCGCGGGCTTCGACACCGCCCGCGTCAAAGTGACCACGGGCTCCGGCCTGCACGACCATACCGTAGCCGAGCACGCGCTGGGCCTGCTGCTCACGGCGGCGCGCCGCTTCCACGAGATGCGGGATTACCAGCTGCAGGGGAAGTGGCCGGGCCATCTGGGCGGGCCGCAGCCGGACCGGGAGCCGGGGACGTTCCGCACGCTGAGGGATGCGCGGGTGTTGATCTGGGGCTTTGGGAACATTGCCAAGTGTCTGACGCCGCACCTCGTCGGGCTGGGCGCTACCGTGCGGGGCGTGGCGCGCAGGGCCGGCGTGAGGGGCGGGGTGGAGGTGTGTGGGGAGGATAGGCTGCCCGAGTGGTTGGCCGAGACGGATGCGTTGGTGATGATCTTGCCCGGGGATGCGTCGACGAGGCATGCGCTGAATAAGGAGCGGTTGGGGATGCTGCCGAAGCATGCGTGGGTGGTGAATGTCGGGCGCGGGTCGTCGGTGGATGAAGACGCGCTGTTTGAGGCGTTGGAGACGGGGGAGATTGGGGGTGCCGCGTTGGATGTGTTTGAGGAAGAGCCGCTACCGGAGGGGAACAAACTGTACAAGGCAAAGAATCTGGTCTTGTCGCCGCATGCCGCCGGTGGCCGGCCGCAGGGGGCCGAGGAGTTGATTGTAGATAACTTGAGGAGATTCCTGGCTGGGCAGGACCTGCGAAATATTATCTAGCCATTGGGGATAGATGACAAACTCCCAAATAAAAAGACACCATCATAGATATTATCACCAGTGAGTGGCTCCTCTTCCTGTCCTCCGAGGTAGCAGCCGTCGCAGTGTCGGTCTTCCTCCTGGTTGTCCTCTAACATCCAATCCACCTAGTCCCCCCTACACATCCCTTACGTCTTCTGGGCTCTTTGTTTTGATCAATTGGCTAATCCGTTGCATGAAAACCCATCGAACCCCTTGCATCTACAGTGCTTTTGGGTTTTCGAGACGGGATTCCAGGAATCACGGCCATGGAAAGAATCACGGTGTCCACTCGGCATCGTGAATTTTAGCGAGGAAATATTAGTGGCAAGCGAGATAGGCATCCCGTGCCTCCAGTACAACTGCCGGATAACCTCAATTCGTTGCCGAGAGCCGGTTTCACTTTTTGAAGCTTTCCAGACCGTGGACCTTAATGATCGGCATCAGGGGAACGGCTGGCGCAACTCAAACTGTTCCTGTCCCTAACTCAACCGAGCCGTTTATCCCCCACATTCTACCGGTATCGCTTACACCCCAGTCGCAAGACAGTTAAGCTGTGGATTGTGGGGGTCAACAACTGAACCCTCAAGTACCGAGTGGGCAAATATGGTGTTCCCGTATCGAGATCCGGGGAAGATGAGGAGCGCCCCTGCGTCAAAATCAAGCTCATCATGCCGCACAGGGGCGAGACAAGGGATGTTCCCTTGATACACTCTCCTATTCGATATTGGATGACAGTTTAAGTAGCCCACTTTCCGTGTTCCTACAAACTCTTGACTGGCAAACACCTCTTTCGAATCACCCCAGCCAAATTCAATCATTACATGGTCACCAAACACCAAACATATTCCAAAATGCCCTCCCTCAACCATCTCCTACGATCTTTCGTGATCCCCTTCACAGCCATCACCGCCGCCCAGCGCATAGGCACCACCCCTGAGCACCACCCGCGGCTGCCTACCCAGCTCTGCACAACCTCCGGCGGCTGCACCACGCGTCAAACCTCCCTCGTAACCGACGCCCTCTCGCGGCCCTTCCACGCCCTCGACAACCCCTCCGTCTCCTGCAACACCTCCCCGCTCAACACGACCCTCTGCCCTGACGAGGCCACCTGCGCGCAGAACTGCGTTCTCGAGGGAATCGACTACGGCAGCATCGGCGTGTCGGCGCGGGGTTCCGCGCTCACGCTGCGGCAGTACCTGTTCAATGGGGAGGGGTATCAGTCCGTCAGTCCGCGGGTGTACTTGCTGGCGGAGGACGGGGAGAATTATGAGGGGTTGAGGCTGCTGAACCAGGAGCTGACGTTTGATGTGGACTTGTCGGGGATGGGGTGCGGGATGAATGGCGCGTTGTATTTGAGCGAGATGGATCTGTCTGGGTCGAGGAGTGAGCTGAACCCCGCCGGCGCCGCGTATGGGACCGGGTACTGTGACGCGCAGTGCTTTCGGGTGGGGTGGATCAACGGGTTGGTGAGTACCACCTTGCCTCTTTTCATTCTTGAGGGCGGTTACGAGGCAGATGCTAACGGGAGACTTCCAGCCCAACCTCAACAACTCGGGTGCGTGCTGCAACGAGATGGATATCTGGGAGGCGAATTCGCAGGCGACTGTGTTCACTCCGCATACGTGCAGCCGCCCGAGCTCGTTCCTCTGCACGGGGGATGAGTGCGACCGGACGCCCGCCGGAGTGTGCGACAAGAACGGCTGCGGGTTGAACACGTACAACCTGGGCGCGCAACGTTTTTATGGACAGGGCCTGGCCATCGACACGTCGCGGCCATTCACTGTCATCACGCAGTTCTTCACCAGCGATAACTCGTCTACCGGCACGCTGAGCGAGATCAGGAGACTCTATGTCCAGGACGGCAAGGTCATCCCCAGCACTGCCGAGACCACCAACACCGCTGTGAGCGGTCTGGCTGGAGGGTATGAGGGGGCCATCACGCAGGATTACTGCACAGCCCGCAACACGTCCGACTTCCTTCGGCTGGGCGGCATGACCGGGATGGGTGAGTCGCTTGCGCGTGGGATGGTCCTCATTTTCAGCATCTGGAACTCCCCCGGTGACTTTATGAGCTGGCTCGATGGCGAGAACAATGGACCGTGCAACGCCACTGCCGGCGATCCCGCACTGATCGTCCAGCGAACGCCGGATGTGTCGGTCACTTTCTCGAATATTCGTTGGGGAGATATCGGGTCGACGTTCAACGCTTCATCTAGCGGGACTACGGGTAACGGCCAGGAGGCCGTGGCTGGAAAGATAGTCACGGCAGCTGGGTCAGGGGCTGGCGGTATGAATGGGTTGCGTGTTGGCGCCACAACGGCGACAGTTGTCGGTTTCGCCGTCTTCCTTGGAGTGTTCCTTTCGTAAGGCGTAATTATATCAAGAGGTGGACGCATGCAATTGCCAGACCCAAGCTGGTCTGAAGTTAGCGATGCATGGTGTACGATGAAGTGGGCGATGGGACCGGCCAGACGTTAGGATCGCATTTGCTAGATACATAGTTTGACACGCCGCAAAATTTGATTATATATGTACACATCTTCTACTCTACCTGCTGGTGAGTACGTCTGTCTACCGTTGAGTAGGTGCGCTCTCATTAACGCAGCTCTCGGCCGTCCTTCGCTCTTCAGCCGCTCGACATCAATAGAATAATCTCAATAATAGCCACCACAATGTCCAGGAATATCCTCGCTCTTGGTTGCATATTGGTCCCTACTCTCCCGACACGCAGGCCTTTTACAAAACTGCCGGTGTTCAAGCTCCTTAAAATGCTGTCGGACCTGCGGGTACGGCAAGTTGGCCGCGATGCTGCAGGGTGTCAGGGGGCATCCCTCAACGCATCTATCCCCTTTGAAGTAGCTTCTCATCATTCCATGGACGCAGGCTCGAGGAACGAACGGGTCCGCGCCATATTGGAGGAGCATCATGACAACCCCTGTAAACAAGTCCTCGCCGTCGGGCATTGAGCTGACCCAATATTGCAGGTTAACGTTGTCCAATAGATGGTCCAAGACGGCTCCAGGCTGACTGTGCCGTTGCTGATTCGGGTTTGCGCCTTGTTTAAGCAGCTGGCGGACAACCTTGGGGCGTAGACACAGGACTGCCTGCTCCAGATGTGTGTAGTGAACGGGCCCGCCGATGGTGATAATCGAATTGGGGTTCGCCATATGGCGAACTAGCTCGACCGCGATGTCGTCATGGCCCACGGAAACCGCCACCGATAAAGGCGTATTCGGAAAAATACCAGCCCATGGGTGATAGCCGTCGGCCCATACGCTGTGGCATGGGAAACCCACAATTTGAGCCTCGACATCGGCTCCGTTCCGCAACAATAGGTCGACAATTTCTCTGTGCCCTCTCAATACGGCCGTGGCCAGCGGATATGTGTATCCGGTGAAATCCTGAATGTCCTTGCCCATGTGGACTGGGACGTTAACATCCACACCAGCGGCAATGAACTTTCCCACGGCCCCCGGAGGGCTCGTTCTGATGCAACGAATGAACCCATCGGGATTGCGCTTGGCAATCTCTCGTCTGTAGAGAATTGGCCAAAGGAGGAAATAGAGAGGCCTTGCGACCCCAATCAAGGAACACAGGTTGGCCTGGTCGACATGCTCGGCGACTTCCAGCACGAGCTCGGGCGGGAATGATGCGAAACCAGCCTGCATGTCGAGAACGGGTTCGGGTTACGAAGTTGGCGATGCGGATGGTGGTCGGAAGCAAGAACGGAAGGGAAAGCCCGTGGCGTTGTCCATGAGTAATATACCGTGCCCAAGTGACGCCCACACTGGTCCAACCTTTATCTTCGGGGCTCTTTGTGGGGCTGAATGTGTATGATTGACGCCATAGTGGCATTTAACCTGTGTGTTGTGTGTCGGAAATCCTTTGTTTGTCTATCGAGTGCTCCGCCCGCCACGCCTCCTTCTCCTTTCTGAGCGACCGACGCACCCAGGAGATGGAAATGGTGGCCCAGATGATCACGAAAACCAGGGGGCTGCCCCAACCTAGAAAGAAGAAAATGAAAGTGTCAGCCTGTTGCTCGCAACGTAACAAAGAGGTGGAGACATACCAACACCATAAGCCACCTTTTCCGGCACCGTCCAGATGACAATCATGGTCCCGATGCCGTCGGCCAGCGCGCCAACAGCCCAAAACCAATTCTGTTGTGCAATCATTTGCCTAAACCGCGGACTTGCCTCGTACCTAGCCAACAAGGAATCCCTATACTCCCTGCCTCCCGCACCATCCACGCCAACAACATCCTCGACCAGGGTGAACACCAGCGGCGGCACCCGCCCGCCTTTTGGTATCGAGCTGATCTTGCAGGGCGCCGGCCTTCCCGTCTTGTTCATCCACCCGCTCCACACCAATTGCAAGCCAATCTGTATAAAAAAGAGCGACACGGGGATCGCCAGCGGGCGCACCAGCGGGTTGTGCGGAATGGAGGCGCCAATCAGGATGCCCGTCATGACAGTGTAGCCAAATGACAGGGTCCAGTGGGTGAAATCAAAGCTCCATTTGGTGCCCCCGGGGGGCCGGTACTTGTCGCCCATGAAGATGAGCTTGATGCAGCGCAGGCCAAACTCGATACCCGTGACGATACCGAAGAAGGACGTGATGATGGCAAAGACGATGCCATGGCGGAGGGTGGTGCCGAGCACGAGGCCGTAGTAGAGTGCGATGGGCAGGATGCTGGACTCGAGCACCAGCAGGAAGATGACAATGGAGAGCTTGACCTTGTACTCGAGGATTTGGTAACGCAGGCGCGGCAGGCCCGGCAGCTCCGAGAAGTCGACCGGGCCGGTGATGGCATGGGAGGTGATGGGTGTCGTGCCGCCGTCGACCGAGGGCCCCGTGTCGGGCGTCGACGGTGGGGGTTCCTTGTACTCGTCCGTGTCTTGGCCTTGTATTTGGTGTGCCATGTTGTTGTTGTTGTTGCTATTGTTGGTTTCGGTATGCACTTTTGCAAGAATGGTCCAAAATCCACTTTGTCGCACCGTTAAAAGGGAAGGGAAAGGACTACATAAATAAAACCAGCGTCATCAAAGACCGTTGCTGGAATCATTGGGATCACCCAAAAAAGCGTGCATGGTACGGTATGATGTGTGCCGCGCCCAAAACCGCAAACAAGGGTCCACGATCTGGACATTCTGGACGAGTGCCGAGAGCGGTGTCATTTCCCGAAATCCCCATGGAAAGCGCCCGTAAATGACGTTGTCCACGGTTTCGCAGGCAGGCATTTGCGCGGCGCGTACTGTGCTGATCTGGGCCTGCGTCAGGGGATGATGTCATCTGTGACTGTGGCAACCTGGCTGAAAGCCACTGCCGCTGCAACCCTGCCGTCGATCACCGCATACCAGCTGTTTACCCTAACCCTCATATTTCACCATGGCGTTCCCCCTTTTTGTATGTACCATATTGAGAATTTGGAGGTGACTGCCCTATTAAACTCTAAAAGTTGCAGGTTTAGCAACGTGGCTATTGAGAAAGGTCCGGAACACACACACACACACACACATATATATATATATTAAGAGTATTCAGTTCAAGCGATAGTGATAACGCGCAGCCTGCAGAAGTGGTGCGAGTTACGATAACCGCTCTCGCTATCAGGATCAACTTTAGTAACGCGGAGGGTACCTTGTCAAGATAATCTATTATATTGCAAATTGTCTAGATTTCAGACTGCAGGGTCAGTTACCTTGGGCGCCCCTCCAAACTGGATCTTCGCGGCCGCAGGCATTTGCTCAGGTGGTGCCTCGAGGATCGTCACCGCATTGCCAAACACCCACAGTCTCCGAGTGTGTTCGAGTGTTATTTTAAAGCCATGCTCGTACAGGTCGACTCGAGAAGCAACCACAAGCGATATATGAAAAAGGCCCACGGATTCACATATTCGCCGAGCAGCAACACGGACAATGGCAACCTGAGGCGGAATATGAGCCCCTCCGCTTCAGCATGAATTGTAAGAGCTCTCTGCCCAATGTATAAAGAGGAAACAGAATTGCCTTAAATTTGTTTTCACCTATCCACTTGGGAAGACGGGCCCTGGGGCTGGAACCGTTCTGTTCAGGGGTGCTCAAGACTTAGATTGTGGGCTGCCCAGTTCAGGGATGCTGCCTACCACCATTTCAAAGAGCGGCGCATACGGATTCTATTTACGCATCTCTAGAGAGATTTCAACGGGCCAGAGGCGGGCGGGGAACCATCTGATGCGCCCAGAAACGTCGCCGCCGATGTGGAAGATACCGGAACAACTTACTCGGTGGCATAGAGTGTTTCTGAGGAAGATATGGAGATGTACCCTACACAGCTTGCTGACGCGCTGGCGGGCTTTGTCTCTTCCAATACACGAAAAAGCACTGCGGACGCACCTTCTTTTGCAAAGAATTGTTCGTAGCCTCCCAAGGCTTCCCAGAGTGTTTGCTCCAGACTAGGATGCCCTGGATCTAGCAAGACTGAAAGGGAGGTGACGTCCTTTATCTGTAAGAATAGATAGTAAGTTAGAACTCACCGTCACCAATACCGGAAGCATGCTCATCTTCATTGTTCCCAGCAATATCGCAACTCTTTTCCTATATACTGTCACGCTAAACTCGCTGAGCTGCGCGCCGGGTACCATATGGTACACCAGCCCGGCCGGGGCCTCACCGTTCAGCAGGTGCCTACGAATTCCGTGTTATCTAGCTGGAGGGAAGATGCGGTGGATCCAGACCTCGAGACGCATGAGGATGGTGCCGTCATGTTAGGGACGTCGAAATGGAAGTGGCCGTGGAACCCCTTTACCCAGCAAACACTCCACTAGGGATAGGAGAGAAGAAGAAGAAGGGCAAGGAGAGGTTACCGACTTTCTACGCGCGAGTCAAGGCTCAAATTTCGCAGATTTGTCCGTGCCGAGTCCTTCACAAGGCACCGCTTCAGCGATTAACTCCAGGGCGACGACGCCGCTGACATCCGTCACTTCGGAGTGGAGTAGGTATGGAACCGGGTGTGGCCGGCACCAAGCGCCGCGGCCAGTAAAGTTCGGGCGGTGAAGTCGAGGAGGGCAGCGAAAATATACGAAGCTGCTGCACAAAATAACGAGAGTACGCAACAGGAATCTTGGGAGGCGGCCGGGAGGAAACTCGACAGAGGCCGTCGAGATAGAGACAAAGCTGGGGGCTTATGGGATTTTTGAACGGGTGGACAGCAGAGTCTATCAAAAGAACGGTGGATCCACGAGGTACGTTCATGGAGTACTAATCTTAAGGGCCATAAACTTAAAAGAGGCCGGAAAAAATTTGCCCTGGGTCACAGGAGAGCGCGGAGTTCGAATGTGAGTCAGCGAGGGCTGGGTAGTGACTATACTGGTTGGCACGCTTGTGCGTCGTCATCTCGGTCGAGTAGCTTTAAAGTGTCGCTAGTTAAGCAACACGGTTAAACGGGACGCCATGCAAGATCTATTATGTTGTATATATTCAAGATTTCCTCGTCTGAAATGTTTGTTCTTTATGGAGAGAGAGGGGGGGGGGGGGGGGGGGTGTATGCCCGGAGTTGATTCCATCTTCTTACGAACTGCCTGCGCCCTTGTCAGGGGCAAATGCCCGAAGGTCCGAGTCTATAGCGCTCAGTACGCTCGCCGTGCTCTCAGCCTGCCACTTCTTTAGCATTGCGCCGACGCCTTCGTTGTTGTAGTCCTCGGCGCTTGCTTGGTCCTTGTGATATTTGACACGGATAAACTTGTCGTCGTCAACGGTTGCCGGATCAAGGGAAAGAGACACGAGGGAGCGGACTGTCAGCGTCTTGGATACCAATTTCGGATGCCATTCCATCTCGTGCCGGAACTGGATGAGATCCTTATCGTTCGTGACGATCTCATGACCGCGGCTCTTAGCTTCGCGGAAGATGTAAGGCAAGCCGAACCACTGGCCTGCGATTTTGTAGCGGTCCGTCGCGTACCCGAGTTCGTCATTGTACACTGCGTCAGGCGTGTATCTCTTGACGCGCTCAACCGTGGCTCCCATCTCGTAGAGGGAGATGATATCGTCGACTAGGGCCTTGCGAGTTGGCGACAAGGGGAGCGATCTGCTCGGGTTTGGGGCGTAATCACCAGTCGAGTCGATCTGGCGCGGCTCGAAGCATTTTCCCGGTAACTTGGGATCTGTAGGGAAGTGGACGGTGCTGGATTCGCCGAGGCTTTGGCCTTGTGAGGCGGCTAGTGTAGCTGTAGCCATGTTTGGCATTTGTTCAGAACGGTTGATGCGGTAGGGACTTGCAGTTTGTTGGGGGAGTTGGAGACACTGCCAGCATTTGGACGATTATGTCGTTGATATTTCCGGTCTTAGACGTCACTTGTGTTAGTGGCGGCAGAGGTCGTTGACGTCAGCGCCCAGTGCATAGTATGACGGATGTTCTCTTGAATCTACCATATTTAATCCAGATTCAATACTTTACATCACCGACAGACTACTACTGATGTCTTGTGAAAACTCCTGCCTGATCAAGTATCACACCGTCGGGTGAAATGGAAACGTGCTCCCAATTTCTCCGCGCAAATCACAACAGCCGCAAAGGCTTTGATTACCCCTGAACTTAAGCACCCTTTGGCTTCCGGTTCGTCCGCACTGATTTACTCCGTTGTGACAGCATGTGGCTGTAGAGAACGTCGAACACTAAGAACAATCCAGATCCCGTGCTCCGACCACCAACTTGTACATACCGTCGACCGCCAAAGATTTCGTACCGGCCACTTCACTGACGGAGTCACCAGATCTTCATATATACACTGTATCCTCCTCTGCATCCCGGTTCCAAATCCTACTTTATAAAGCCAATAGGAAACTCAGCATAAACACGCAGCCGACATGCCCATGCGCCGCCACCTTGCCTGTTACAACACCGGCCCTCCCCCAGGGAGGCTATTTCCACCTGCCTTCCCCCTTACGTTTTTCCTTCTTCTCCCTAATTCAGCGTGGTACTCTGACCAATGGCGAGATTGCCGCATGCACGCTTGTCACGGGGGCACACCTGCCGTGGCGCCCTCATCCCCAGCCGATTATCCACTTTGCAATTCTGGAGTCTAGGATGAGTCGGCCGACATGCCGGTGACAGTGCCCAGCTTTCCTCGTCTGTTTTACATTTTACAGAGCGAAGCAAAGAAACGGCCAGCTTGCAGTCACAAGGGATTGGCGTGAGACCGAGCTTGATCTAGACTCGGGAGCGCAGATGGCAAGCTCACATACGTGCTATTACTTATTACCCGTTCGTGCCTCAGTACTATATCTGCGCAGATGCCATAGCGGGAGTATAGCCCCAGATGGTCAACGTCATGGTTACCGATGTCCACGGTCGCGTTTGCCATCCAGCTGTCTCGAAATTTGAGGTGGTGAGCCAAAAAGGAAAAAAAAAACGAAAAATGGACAGAGTATACTGCACTTTGGCAAGCCTGGCGTCAAGAAACACAAGAGCCGATGCGAGCTTTCTTTTTCCCGAATGTCCAACCTATCCTCATCATGCATGTCTCCCGCAGGGCGTGTAATCATGAGAATGCGGACAGTTTCCACCCCTAAGTCACTCGAGCAGCTAGAGGGCCTCCATGCTGGCCCGTTTCCCACCGCGAAAGTACGCCTGGGGCCAGCCCTTGTACTCGCGGATCTGCAGGCTGCACCCGGGGTCGTCGCGGTACCAGAGCGTGAAGAACCAGCCACACTTGTACACAATCGCCTTGGAAGCTGACTGGCAGTCTGATAATTTCCGTTACATTTTCTTACCGGTATGCATGGACTGTAATGAGTGCCCCTGCCCGCTAATCCAAACCCAGCAGGCCGTTCCTACCAGCCCGTAGTAGACACCCCGCTCTCGGGCGGCGTGTAATACGCAGACCATACCTCAGGGTTCCCCAACTCGTGATAGAGCTCAGGACCAACTGAGCTAGCCCGGATCTTCATCCAGTCCTCCCCCGGAGACACCGGCGTACCCTGAACGAGACCAACATAGCCGCTCCACAACCCTTCGCCATCGACCTTGAGGAAGAACTCATACCTCGCGCCACGCGTCATTATCTGCGTGTCATCTATTATGTCAAAAGTGGGGTTGTCGGCGCGCGCCCAGGCCCGGAAGCGACGCTGCAGTTCCTCGATCGAGGCGCCCTCCAGCGCGGGGTCTTCGATAAAGACAAAGTCCATCCTTTCCGAAATACCGGGCGCGTCCGACCGACTAGCGATGGACTCGCGCATTCGTTGGATGCGCCGCTTGAGGTCATCCCAGCCGCCGTCGAACTCTTTGGCGTAAGAGCACCGGTAGACGACAAAACCCCATTTGTCTTCTTCGCACCATTGGATCTTAGCTTCGGCCGATAGCTTTTCCCAACCCTCCCCACCAGCCGGGCTTTGCTGCTCCTGCGCGGCGGGCCGCGCTGATGACGATATAAAGGGCCGCCGGTCGTTGTGTGAGCGTGGTTGTAGTTGCGGTGGTAGTAAGTGAGTCGTGAAGGGTGCGGCGGCGGGTCGATAGCCGATGGACTCATCCCAGGCTCGCTGACTGAGACTCCGGGTCCGAGGCAGCAGGTGATGGTGGATGATGCTCAGGATGGACCTCGGGGTGGGAAGCTTTGGCCGGAGGGCGGACGAAGCGGTCATTGCTGGGGGATTTTACCACCTCTTGAACCATATAAATGCCCTACAGGGTTCTTTCAGAACTGATAAGGGTTCAGATCCTTTGGACCCGCTGCGAGGTTTAGCGGTGAAACCTGCTGCCATGTATTTATAAACCCCCGTCATCTGCATAATTTACTCTCATAACTAGGCCGTAGGATCAAAAATGGTACGATATTCACGTGAGTTTGTGTATCTGAATGGAGGCTGGAAACTGTGCTTGCCTTACCTACCTTGGCAATATTATTCCCCTGCTCAAATTCTTATTTTGCCTTCAGCGCGACAAAACCCGAAACGCGCGCCTCAAGTACTCCCCCATTTCGGGACGAGTATGTACGTACATGCATGCACGTACATGCATCTCTACCGGCATGCTTGGTTCTGCTGCTCGTCTCCATTGTTGCAACATGGTTCGCCGGGCTGTAGTCAGCTCCTCGTCCGGCCCATCAGGGTCAACCACGGTCGTTGAGGAGGAGCACGATGCATCTCTCAACACGATTAGCGTCAGCAGCAGTGGGGAGCAGCTTGACGACCATGGCGCCCCCGCAACCAGTGATGCGCCCGACCGCAGCGATCCGAACAACCAGGCCCGTCAGGACGTTGTCGGCGACACTTCCACTGACCAGAATGCTGCCCCAGCGGAACGGGGCCAGACGCCTTCAGGGACAGCCGCCGCGCTGATCATGGTCCCCTTGTGTCTGGCTGTGGCCATGACGGCACTGGATCTTACCATCGTCACGCCCGCGATCCCCACCATGGTAGGCGACTTCCAGGCCGAGTCGGGCTACGTCTGGATTGGCAGCGCCTTCATCCTGGCCAGCACTGCCAGCACGCCCATCTGGGGCTCTGTCGCAGACATTTGGGGGCGGAGGCCCATCATACTCACTTCGGTCGTCATCTTTCTCGTCGGCAGCCTGCTCTGTGCCATCGCCACCAATATCGACACGTTGGTGGCCGGCCGCACCGTCCAAGGTCTGGGTGCATCCGGCATCGGCACGACTACCAACGTCATTATATGTGACTCCTTCTCTCTGCGAGACAGGGGTCTGTATCTTGCCATCACTTCCATCGTGTGGGCCATCGCCAGCGCTGTCGGTCCCGTCATCGGTGGGCTTTTCACCATGTTAAGGTAAGTCGGATATCTGACGCATACAAATATCTGTCTGTTCCAGTAACTCAACTCTCGGCTCTCGCTCTTCGCCCCCTTCGGACAGTTGGCGGTGGTGCTTTTGGATCAATCGTGAGTCAGCCGGTTCAAATCCATTCCTCACATCCCCTCGGCACGCCAGCTCACACTCTTTGGCAGTTCCCATAGGCGGCGTTGTCTTTGCCGTCTTGCTCCTCTCTCTAAAGGTCCCATCGCCTGGTACACCCATCCTGGCGGGCCTTAAAGCTATTGACTGGACCGGCTCCTTTCTTGTCGTTGGTGCCGCCCTCATGGTCTTGCTGGGCCTCGACTTGGGCGGTGTCACGTACCCTTGGTCGTCCGCCACCACCGTTTCGCTCATCGTGTTTGGCGTCCTTGTCGTATTTATCTTTCTGTTGGTCGAGTGGAAGTTTGCTGCCAACCCAGTCATGCCGCTGCGGCTCTTTTCGACACCCTCAACCACGGCTGCGTACGCGGTCTTCGCCTGTGATTTCTACGTCTTTACCGGACTCGCCTACTACTTGCCGCTCTACTCCCAATCAGTGTTGGCCTCCAACGCCCTCACGTCCGGCGTACACCTCGTGCCATTGATCGTTGCATCTTCGCTTGCGGCGGCCTTCACTGGTGTCTTTATCCAGCGCACCGGCATTTACTTACCCATCATGTACGTGTCCCAGGTCCTGCTGACCCTGGGCACCGGCCTCTTTCTCGACCTCAAGTTTGAGACCAGCCTCGCCTACTTATTCGCCTTCGAGATCATTGCGGGCATCGGCGTGGGAATGAATATTGAGCCACCAGTCCTTGCAGCTCAGGCCGCCAGTCCCGCGCGCGATACCGCTGCAGTCGTTGCCACGATGAGCTTTCTACGCTCCATTGCGAATGCCGTGTCTATCGTCGTAGGGGGCGTCATCTTCCAAGGCCAAATGGATGCGGCCTATCCCCGCCTGGCCGCTCAGATTGGCGAGCAGAGCGCCAGCCGCTTCCGTGGTAGCCATGCCGTGGCCGCCGTCGACCTCATTTCTACCTTGCCGGCAGATGACCAGGGCATTGTTCGGCTGGCGTACTTTGAAGCGGTGAAAAAGATGTGGATCATGGTGAGTTTAGTGTGTTTCTTAGCCTTCCCTTCGTCAAACGCCCCTCTTGCTCTCCACGCTACATCGCCTCCGGAACTACGTCGTGTTATCACATCACCTGATCGCTAACCTTGAATCGTGGTAATGCAAGTATCTTGCATTCGCAGGCTTCGCCTTTTCTCTAAACCTGTTTGTTCGCTCTCACCACCTCAGCACCGAGAGAGAAGAGTTGGTCTTGGGGGTAAACCGAGACCCGGCGGCGGCACAAGATGCAGTTTTGGTACCTGGGCGTGCTTCCGTCGAACTCGTTAACAGGCGCAGAAGCGGCCATCGCTCGTGAGAGAAATTCTCATCAAACTCGTCACCTCGGTTTTCATTACTCGGATAGCTCAAATCACAAGCCCAGTCCCAAAGGGCGGTGCTTTGCTCAGAACTGCCACCAGCTTTCCCTCGCAATCGATGGCGATCAACCACGGGGTGGACAACACCGACCCTTTTCGCTCCTAGTCTCCCAAGATCCTGCTCCTCATTCTCTTTTCCGATGTATCGATCGCATCATCCAATCCAATCCCCGCCGCTGCCTCCGCCGCTTCTTTCTACTGAATTCGAGTCTGATGCACCGGGTACGGGTTTTTCTCCTCCTTCAGCCCAAACGAACAGATCCCACTCGCCGAGCATAGCCCGCTCAGATTTTCCCCGATTACAAACGTCTCCGTTCCCGTAAACGACCCTTGCTCCCTCGTCAGGTTGAACTGGAGCTTGAAATACGTCAGTGGAGAGGTGCTCAGCTCTGGAGTCTCTTCCGCCTCGAGCATCACAAAGGTCCACCGTCCACCAGGAACATCGGAGCAGGCGTTGATGATGTCGTAGGGAGATTCCTCATATGTCCATTTGGTCCAGCAGATGGCTGGCGAGACAGTGGCGTCGTTCGGGTCTGAGATGGTAATGTTGGCCACGCTCCACGGGGAACTGCCCGGGCGGCCGGAGGGCGCGAAGGTGCTGAGGTGCGAGATCTGCCATGGTTTGCGGGATGGTGTGGCACTTGCAGACAGCGCAAGGCCCAGGAGGGAGGCAGTGGCGAGATGCATTTGCGCAAGCTTTGAGGGTTCTAGATGTTGCGATGGGGTGGAGTTGGGATGAGGACAACCTAAGAGGTACTGACACCTTTATGCTCTTTCTGTATGGTATGTGTATGTATGGCGGCATGCATCACCAACGAAACGTTACTATCAAATGACAGAGCCGATACCACTTGGGGTCTCGTTTGAGTTATTAGACTTCCCTTGCTTCCAATAATAGGCACCCTTCACGAGAATTGTGCCCGTCCCGTCAGTCAGACATGCCGCGGCTAAAGCCCAGTGCAACACAGCATACGCGGCTGGCCAGGGACGACTGCATGGCAACCAGGGTCAGGAAAACCATCTGGCCATCGATTCTATGCTGGCCTCCAAGTCTCGGAAGGCTGTCTTCCATAATGCTTAGTGGTTGCATGATGTTAGCAATCGCCACCATAAGGCAGAGGTCACGGTGATGTTTGGATGGCACCATTCCCATACTTCTACCACCACCTGCTACTAGGTACAATACTGCCTATAGTACTTTCGTAAAAAAAAAGGACTAGGGTTCGTAATTCCGCAGGTGGTGAAGGCAAGTCTCGCCCGCATCTGCTTGTTGAATCTCTTACCCATGGAAGATCTCCTCCCGCTGTGTTGTTTGGAGCCAGTTCCCGAGTCCCCCCAAAAAAATGGGATCTTGTCAAGACGACCGATTGCATTTAAGTATACAATTGGAGGATGGATGCAACATCGGTGGTGCTACAGGGGGTAGGCTCATGTGTTTGCGATGACTCGCGGGAGGTAGGCAGCGACTGATTACACCACATGGGAACTACACGTGTCGTACATCAACTGCGGTCGCATTTTTTATAAAGTTGAATTCTAAGAACAAGCAGCCGAGTCAGTGCATGTGGGGGTGGCGTGTTGGTCCTTGGAAATATGGAATGACGCTGGTGGTAACCAATAAAACTCGCGATGATCATCGCGGTGGTTTGCCCATACCAAGGCACTGGAAGGATGAACAAGCAAATTGGCAAGGGGCTTGGCAGGGAAATGCGGCTGAGCGCCCCGGCTGACCAAATTGGGCCCTTGCAGAAGCGCAGGAATGACGGTGTATAGTAGGATGATCAAAGGCCGGGCATGGATTAACCCGGTGTGCTCAAACGTGGGCTTCATGCTTACTGTTTCGTTTGGCAGATGGGAGCAAGGCAGCTGAGCGACCTGACGTAGACTAGTGATGCAAGTTGCTCAAACCGCATCCAATCACGCAGGCTGACAGAGGCTATCACGTCTCGGGAACCGACGACTCGCATTGGGGGCTGCCAACACCAGCTGCATCCAGCCAACCTGTAGCAGAGCTCGCAGAGTAGTCAAGGGCGCGACGTACATACGTATGAGACATGTTGTGCCCCGCTTCCCAGAAAATGCGATCGGATGGGAGGGAATACTTAAGGGGACAAGCCACGCAATGGACACGAGTCAACCGCCTTCTCGGCTTTCCAACCGAACAACAACTGGAACGCGACTTGGATAACAGCTGAAACACATACCACGGATATCTCACCCTCCGCACCGCCAAAATGACTTCCCACATCTGCTCCATCGTCCCTCCCTACCTCCTCAGGGGTATAGTGGAGAGCCAGGCAGTTGACGATGAGGAAACTCGCCAGTGCGCCCAGCACACCCTGAACCACCGAGCCCAGTTTATTGGGAAGCGGTGCGACCGCTTTTCCACCTTGAGCCAGCCTCGTGCGTCGCGCACCCATTCCTCGGCCGCCACCCAACAGAGTATTGTGCCCGAGATCTTGCTTCGACACATCGCGGAAAATGAAGACGTGGACGAGGAGACGCGATCTCGCGCTAGGGATGATATCGAGCGTACTCGGCGCGTGATATCTGCTTATCAAAAGGGGCTGGCTCCTGAGGAGGAAACTGAGGACTCTGGAGTTGCTGCTGCAGCGAAGACGAAGCCAAAGACCCCGAAATCCTCGGGGTTTTACCGCGCCGTCTACGACGCCAAGAACGACCCTGACGAAGAGGACCTGCCTGGCAAGGTTGTTCGAGTGGAGGGCCAGAAAGCCACCAAGGACGAAGCCGCGAACGACGCATACGACAATGTCGGGAGGGTCCTCCAGTTCTACCTCGACAAGTTCGGTTGGAAGAGTATCGATAATCGCAACATGGTACGTCAAACCCGTGCACTTTAGCACCCTCTCGAGTTGTTTCTGGAATCGTCTACTCTCAGAACGGCGCGCCGACATTTCATGCGCAAGGTTCTCCAGTGGCTCCCGAAACACCCCGAGGAGGAAATATATGACTGACATCGGTATGTACGCAGCATGTAACTTCGACAGTCCACTTCGGGGTTAAGTACGAGAACGCGTTTTGGGATCCAAGCCGGATGCAGATGGTGTTCGGGGATGGCGACAAGTTTCTGTATCGCTTTGCTAGTTGCTTGGATGTCATCGGCCACGAGCTCACTGTGAGTATCTCACACCAACCAACTCTCAAACTTTTTCATTTCAGTCACAATAGTTACTAGCAGAGCTGACCGGAAACAGCACGCTGTCACTGAGCACACCAGCCCTCTCATGTACGAGGGCCAGCCCGGCGCGCTGAACGAGCACATCTCGGACGTGTTTGGCATCATGATCAAGCAGATGTTCGAAGACGAGACAGCTGATAAGGCAGACTGGTTGATCGGAGAAGGCTGCCTGCTGCCTGACGTCAAGGGAGTTGCTCTCCGAAGCATGAAGGCGCCGGGTACTGCCTACAACGACCCGCGTTTTGTAAGTTTCTCTGGCCACTCTGTAATGGGCTTCTCATCTGACTCAAAATAGGGCAAAGATCCCCAGCCGGCCAGCATGGCCGACTACAAGCCTACCACCGAAGATAATGGCGGCGTGCACTTGTACAGCGGTATCCCCAACCGCGCGTTCTATCTCGCCTCGGTTGCCTTTGGTGGCTACTCGTGGGAGAAGACTGGCCAAATCTGGTGGAAGGCTATGAACAGCGGTCAGGTGCCCTCTCGCTGCACCTTCGTCCAGTTCGCCGACGTTACCACTGAGGTTGCTGAAGAACTGTATGGCGAGGAGGCGGCGAAGATTGTCCGCAATGCTTGGAACGAGGTGGGTGTGGCCCGGAAGCATTAGGGATGGAGTGGCTTTCAGGGCCGCGTCGGTTAGGGTTACTTGAGGTTGCAAGAATACACATCGGAAGAGCAAGAATTCCGGAGGATTCATGTCGACCTCGTCTGTCATATACAAATTGGTGGTTTCCTTGCCGGTAGTTCTCGCAAACATAATAGCATGAGGGTTTATTGTATACTACCGGGCTAGTTATATGTCGGGGCTGCATTGGCTGCCATATGAACCTTGTCATTGATTCACCGACGGTGTCTTTCTTTTGCGCATCTCACCAAATGCAGCATGCTAGTACTCGAAGACTATGCAGCCAATAGCCTCGCAAACTACCAGTACATTCCACACAACAAACGGAACTCAACCACACCGCTGCTCGTCGACGTCCTTGGTAAGGTGCTTTACCCAAGCCCAGAACTGTCCACAGGTACTGTGGCAGTTGGCCTGACAACTAAGAGCACCGATGCCACGGCATTCCATCCGTCCCATCTGTCCGACCTCAACAAGCATAACGCCATAGGTTGAACACGACGCATCCCTTTCGCAAGCTAACTTCTACTTTGATAGACCGGAGGGCGTCGGCAAATTTGACCAAAGGAAACAAATTCTTCTCACATTTCCGCGGAATAAAGTACATCACAATGGAGGCCGCAGAAGCGGCCCGATATGGCCAGGTCCGGCACTGGAGGGCTAATAACCCCAACTTCACGTATGAAACTCAGCACCAGATTACCAGCAACGTCGAGGTAACCATGTACATGGCTACTATTGTAGACTCCACTGGACGACCGAAAACCGGATCTGTGAGGATCATGTTCGGTGGGAATACCCATTATCGAAATAATAAAATTTTGTCAATTCCCTGTCCAACCGATTGTGTTACGCAGAGGAAAAACGACTCCCGGTAAGGGAGGGGCGGCAGCTTCCAACCACACAGGTAGACGGTCTCGTGCTATTACAGAGTATCATGCAGCAGGCCCCTTTATTAGAAATTGCCGTGGTGTGGGTGGGGACGAAAATCGGCCAACTGAACTACCCTTAACGTGCTAGAGTCTCTGGAATTTTGCAGAGTTACTCGCCCACTGGGGCCAACATTACCCCCCCAGTGCCCTAGCTGTTATCGTGGCTCGGGGAGGGTTGATATTGGTGCAGTAAAGAAGACCCATATCTGATGCATCCACATCAAAGAAACTGCGGTACGTGCCCCCCGCGCCTCTTCCCATTCTTTCCCTTCTGCGGGGTATTACAAGTCTTGTTGGGAAACGCGAAGGCATCAGATATGCCGATGCCGACCACTGCCGGGGACGGCGAGAATGGTCATGAGATATTCATGTGCAGTGATCACTAGCGTACCAACTTTACCTGGCCCTTATACCATGCAAAGTACCTAGCTACTATAAGTAGGAAGCAGGTAAACTCTGTGTTGAGACTTGGTTTACTTGCATTATCCTAATGCCGGCAGTTCCTGCAAGTCCATGCCGCTGCAACGTTGCCGACATTTCTGCTCTCAGTTCGTTGCAACTTGGCCAATATACAGAGCCTTGAGAGGTCGATAAGTACTTGCACAAGGAGAAAGTCCCTGCCGATATTCCCCGCTCCCAAGCGCGTTAGGGTAGGTTTGCCAGGGAATATGCACAAAGCGCTGTTGGCTGCGGCCCGATATGCGCCCTCCGCAATATGGTCCCCAAGACGCACCCTCGCTGCATGGATCCGCATGCTTCCAACAGCGGGCTCTGCCGGGCGAGCGGATGGGCATATTGATCGTCACGGGATATCTCGATGGGGAGATGCCACGGATGCCATGTATAATGGCGACATCAGGAAAACACACCATTGATTCGAGCGCATATTACGACAGCTGTTTATGGATGATCTTGGCACAACTGGTCCAGTATCATGGAATGATGAGGCGGCGGGATTTCCCTTCATAGATGTATTGCCCGTGCCCACGCAAGTTGGGCCGAAAGCTTTCGGGACATTGATGCCCGAAACACTCAGAACAAACTATTCTGGGGCACCTGAGCCCCGTAGGCTTAGGGGTGTTATACGGAACGCATTACATCCCTATTATTCTGAGCTTGATGCAAACAGTACTGTGAACCTTTTAGTACACGCAATCAGTGGGGTATAATACATGGTTGTGACTTCAAGTTTGTGGCGTGATCGTGGTTTCGGCATGCTCCTTTCGCTCTTTACGTGTAGTACCTGCATATTTCGACCCAAAGAATCTAACCCGTTCATGTTGGAACCCTTTGGTGTACGGAGCGGTCCGAAATCTAGCACATCGCGGAGTGCTGTTGCTGTTAGCTATAGAGGTAGAGAGGAAAAGTGGATGATGCGTCAGTACTAGTGAATAGCAGGTTTAATGCAGTAAGGGGGGTCTGATTATTTCGATGGCTAGTTGCTGCCGCAATCAACAACAACGTGGACAGTCAAAAACACAGCAAATGGCCGCAATGGCGCTTGGAGCGCTAGAATAACCGTAGCCCGTCTCGTCAACAGAAAGTTGTCGAGACCAAGGCATGTGTGCCCAACCATAGGAAAGTTCCAGCAGCGAACAACAGAGCACCACTGAAACTTTTAATCTTGCAGCGTGGGATAACAAACGCCATAGGAATTGCTGAGTATAGCACGACTTGTGACATCATCCCGTTGTGCTCATTCTTGTTCTTGCATTTCTTCATCTGAGCCGGAGAAGGAAGGGAGATACGGATGCAGTTCTACAAGAACCATCGCATGATTCCTGGGCACATGCGGCAAACTGGTACGACCTATTAAGTGCCCATGCAGTATCTGCAGGTGCTTGAGACCAAACCTTCCTTTTTTTCCCCTTCCCGACTCTCAAATCATGTGTCTTCAGGTCACTCATCACCAATGTTTGCCATTATTATTGAGTCCATCCATAACCAAACCACGGTCCGTTAACTTTAAGCCATCAGTCATATGAAACAAGCAAAAGTCACAGTAGCCCTACAATTCCTCAGGTAGGGCGAGTTGTTGGAGACACCCGTCTCACATGCTCAATTTCACTCCAGTCATTTCAGGATAGGCATGGTGTGAAACTGCCGGGCCAGTAGCAGGAACGTTGTCTGCGGGTCGAGTGCGGGTGATCCTGCAGCGGATCATCTCGACTAGAAAGGGAAACCGAGCCAGCGGCTTGCGCGCTTTTCACTGCAACCCCCACCAGGGCGCGCCACTCGTTTGGCTGATTAGCGAGACCGGTGAGAACGCTTGCATGCCCAAGGTACCAAAGTTATTAGGTCCCTGGATACCGTGCATGGATGTCAACAGTACCACCCGCGGTCCATCGACCACTGACAGCTGCTAAGTGCTCTCAAGTGGGTTGCCGGCTTTGCCTCTATGGCGTGTCACTGGTACATGCCGGTCGTACAGGCCTTGGAACCCACAAGCCGTTTCTGTGCAGATCCTCGTTGCAGTTTCCCTTGATCGATCTCGGTGTCAGTGATGGACATCGCGCCAACGGATATCTGTTCTTGAACCTCGCCCCAGACAGCTTTGCATCGGTATTCCTGGCCGCCACTTGGCTGCCGGCCACTCGGTTCAACGCTTGTTTCCATTCTGGCCTTTATTGAGTCTCCTGGCCAATATTGAGAATGGTCGTGTATATAAAAGAATTCAGGAGGCCCTCTTCTACCTAATCTGTCTTCTGAACTCGTATCTCGTAGAACTCGACTTGCCTGCCCACACGCTACTACGAAAACCAACAATTTGCCACCGTACCCATCTCTGTTGTTTCAAATACCGTCGAACACCATGCCCAAGTTCTTCGCTCTGCAGGGCGTCGAGTCTTTCGATCTTGGCCCATTGGCCTCGGGATATATTCCTTTCTTTCCCAATAACGGAGAAGGAATCAGGACGCTTCCGGTGAGTTTATACTCTCCACCTTTCGAATTGCCTCGGCTGAGATTTCTCGAGGTTCCCGGTGTCCGTTGCCCTACGTGCGCTTCCAATGGGGAAGAGGTGTGGGTTGTCCCAGGCCTGGTTTGCGCTAAGTGCCGCAACCCTGCCCCCGACGAGGGACTCTCCACACATTTAGTCCACAACGAGGACTTGCCATGACTGGCCATGACTGGTCATAAAGGGAGTCGCTTCGTTTCCTGGCAGAACTACCGGCCTGCTCTCATTGTTTTTGGGCCACCGCTTCCCCCTTCCACCTCAAACTGGAATCCTGATATCTTTCGTTGATCGGTGACTCCCTCACTTGCATGGCTTCTGGTTGTGTATCAACTGTGGGGTGACGGTAGCGGAAAGGGGATCGACTGTTCATCTCGGCTGTGATGCCTGGGAAGGTCGGAACCAGGGTACAATCGTTTCGGGCAATGGTCCGGTTGGTTCCATCATTGGGCCAACAGAGGTAGTTACTGAGCATTCGTTACAACGTGGCATGCAATTTGGACGTGTCTGCCGGTCACTGTGGCGCCAAGGGCATGGCGCTAATAAGGACATTCGCTGGTTTGTTGTGCAGTCCCAAACTTAGAGCCGTTACGAGCCACAGCAAATCATATATCCTTCGGTGGTCAAGTACAGGGGGTCATGGAGGCACTCGAATCTGACATCGATATTCGTCTAGAGATGGACATAAAACTTGACAACAACTGTTTCCCCTCCTTGGGTGCACTTCCAGTTGTGTCTCGCCCGCTTGGCCATCCTCCCCTAATAAATCCAGCCACGGTAGTGCGCTGCACCACTTCGCGAATCCCGACCGCACATGTCATTTCCGGGCTTGCGGCTTCAGTTACTCTGTGATTTCGCCTTGGTTGACGCCAAACTTGTATAAAACATAAAGTAGGGTTTCCTTGTTGCTGGCACGCTGTGGGCAGAATGCTCCCTAGCTTCGGCTCCAGCTCGACCCCAGCAAGAGGAGGAGGATGATCAATGCGATATCATCCCCTGCAGAGAAGCGCGCTACTTGGGCTGTTCGGGTCATTTTTCGACAAAACGCCCCGCGAGAATATCTCCTGAGTGAACCATGACGTCGGACACCGCAGAGGTTGGTTGGTCCTCAGTTTGGCGCTGCGGCGAATAATACGACCTGCCATAATGATGCATGCGCTTGCCAGGAGGTCAGAAAGTCAAATTGGTCTAGACCGTCTCGCCAATCTGTTTGGGAAATTTGGGTGTTTGCATTGGTGTTAATCAGAAAGCTGAGTTCGTCCGTCTTACAGTCTATTTTGATGTTTTGGGCCTCTCCACTTCTTGCAGGTCGACATGGTAGGTTCTTGGTTAAAAATAACCAATAAGCGGGCCAATTCAACCCTGGCAATACACACAAAATGGCCAACTCGGGCAAGAGATAACCAAAAGTAGCATTTTGGCGACAAGGGCCCCAGGAAATCGTTCCAGTTTTAGGCCTTGGATACTACACCAGGAAAACCATGCTCGTTACGCTCACCGGATAGCCTCGGTCGTAGACGGGGATCGGCTCCGCCGAGATCACCGCCCGGACGAAATCGTGATGTTATCGGCCAACGTTTGGAGTAAGCATTCAACTAAGCCTCGGCCCTCGTTGCTTTCGAAGTTGGCTATAAGAAAGGTGTTGTGCAGCCACCCAGAAAACTTTATCATCCAACCATCCTACCCGCCATTCCCAGCAACCCAGGGCAACCAGCACTTGCACCGAAGCATCTCACACGCCAGATCTCGGCCGGTAGCCACCTTTTCCGCCGCCATGCAGCTCACCAACTTGTTCCTCACCCTAGCTGCGGCCGTCTCCATGGTCGCTGCATACCCAATCACCGGCGACAGCGTCAACTGCCGCACCGGCCCGGGAACCAGCTACAAGGTTGTCAAGTCGTACAAAAAGGGTGTCGATGTCAAGGTCACATGCCAGACATACGGCGAGAACATCAACGGTGACTCGCTTTGGGACAAGACATCCGACGGCTGCTACGTCGCCGACTACTACGTCAAGACAGGCACGACCGGCATGGTCACTAAGCAATGCGGTGGCGACAGCTCCGGCGGCGGCACCTCTTCGTACAACGGCAAAATCTCGCGGAAGGAGATCATCGCCCGCGGCCAGTACTGGGTCAACCAGCATGTCCCATACAGCATGACTGCCACGCATCCCGATGCTCAGGGTCGCAAGTACCGCACCGACTGCTCCGGCTTTGTCTCGATGGCCCTCCACGCGACTTCGCCGGGCTACAACACCGTCAGCCTCCCCGAAATTGCCAAGGCCATCTCCTGGAGCGACCTGAAGCCCGGTGACTTTGTCGGCACTCTCGGTGCCGGCACCGCCGGTGCTGCTGGCCACGTCACTCTGTTTCTCTCGTGGGCCGACAAGGCCCACAAGGAGTACAACACGCTCGAGTGCCGCGGCACCTACGGTTGCGTCAAGTACAAGCGTGCCGTTGGCTGGAAGAGTGGCAGCTTCACGGCCAAGCCCTACCGGTACATCCGCGTGACCGACTAAGCTACGACACGGTGATGGGAACTCTTGGTGTAGCGATGGGATGAACGCGGGCTGTATACATGTATAGTATCTTGTATATACGGGGGTTTACAAAGGGAACGCCGTGGAGCTGGTTAGTGAGTTTTTTGGAGCTCGGATTCTGGGGCTTTTTTGGGGGTCGATTCTAGCCGCGACGAGTTACTAGAAATTTGTATTTGAGAGTATGCTCGTTAAATACTCGCATTAACCTATTAACCGCGCCCTGCTGTCCCAGACTCAGAGCTTTATACTTCTCTTCATCACATTGTGGAGCGCAATCACTTCCTCGATGCAACACAACCACCCAAGAACGACCAAGTTAACATTGACATAGACGGGAGATAACGAAAGGTCAGCTTCGCACCGAGTAGGGTTCAAGGATGAACAAAGAGAACATACACAGACACCGAAAGGAATTCGTAAGACTCCCGTGTTTGTCATCATATCGAGATGAGCTAGTTGCTCCGAGCAGCAATTCCAAGCCGAAGTCTACATGGGTATCTATAATCCAACCGTGAAGCAAGCGTCCGCCAGCTTTACACCGCGAAACTACAAACGTGACCTGGCATTCCCTCTTTTTGGACTGTAAAATGACTTCTCTAACTTTTCCTTTCACTATCGGTATCCGCCGCCTCCTCGGTAACGAGCCATGTTTCTTTCAACGTCTTTAAACCCTCATGTCCAAACCCTCCCTCCGCGTCCGCTTGCAACAACATCCTTACAACCTCGGCGTGGCCCGGCTTCTCGTCTCCCTTCTCAAGCGAGGCAACCACGGAGCCAAGTGGCGTGGTTCCATCATCAGAAGACACACTGACATCTGCCCCAGCGCTGATCAGCACCCGTGCAACATCCGCATGGCCACCTGCAGCAGCCCAGTGGAGTGGTGTCCGGCCGTAGCCGTCCCTCGCACCGACATCCGCATCGCCCTCCAAAAGAACTTGGGTGCAGGAGACGCTGCCATGAGCGAGGTGCAGCGCAGACACAGGATGCCTAGGTTTCTTGTCCCTCCCGTCCCGCGACACGCTCCCGGGCCTCCTTTTCAGCCCCTTCAACCCGCCCTCCCCCACCGCGCGGTCGTTCCCCGCGGCATCAAAAACCGCCCTCACATCCGCCTTCCCCTCCTCGACCAACACTTCCACGCACTCTGCCCAGTCCGCCAACACGGCAACATGCAGCGCCGTCTGGCCCCTCCCAGCCACACCCCGAGCCGCCTTCCCAATCCCCGCCCCAGCCGGCAACCTCGCATCCACCATTGCTCCCCTCCCAACCAGAAATCTCACCACCTCCGCCGCGCCCATCCCGCACGCCATGCTCAGCACGCTCTCCCCGGCGCCCGTCACGCGATCCACCCGCGTCGCATCCACATCCGCCCCGCAACAGTCCACCAAGAACCGCACCATCTCCAGGTGCGCTTTCGGCCGCACCCGCGCGGCGGGGGATCGCACGGCCGCCATGAGCGGCGTCATGCCGAGGTGGTTGGGCGCGTTGACGGGCAGTGGCGGCTGCAGGGGTTGGTCGCCGCCGCCGGCCAGCACGAGGTAGCGCGCGACCTTGTCGATGTCGAGGTTGGCGGCGCCTATGCAGAGGTCTGCCTGGAGGGAGAGCGAGGGGGCGGACGGAGGGGGCGGGGTGGGGGAAGAAGGGGAGGACGAGGGAGAGAAGAGGCGGGTTAGCGTGGAGAGGATGGATGTTATCCCATTTGCAGTTGAGGTTCCGGTTCCTGGGCGTGGACTGGCAAGGGAGCGTTTGGTTTTGTGGCGGGTGGTAGGGAGCGGCGGTCGTGATGATGGTGGCGGTGGTGGTGGTGGTTTGATAGATTGGCTTGAAAGAAGGGTTTTGGAGAGGGAGGAGATCTTGGTGGCGAGGAGGGTGTCCTGGACCTGGTTGTCGGTCTGGGTTTGGGTGCAGCGGCACGCGCAGCCGTGGATGTGAATGCTAGGGAGTGAGTTTGTGGGGTTGAGCAGCTCGCGGCACTCTGTTTTCCGGAGCCGTTTTGGGCGGGCGGAGGCGTGGGGTGTCCACGATATCCTGTTGGAAGGCTCTTCCTGGATGGTCCAGCATGTGAGAGCCCGTGGGTCGCCCCGGGAGTGGTGTCGGACGGAGAGCGTGGTGATCTCGGCCATTTTCACGTCTGCAAGTCTGCGGAGTTTGTTCGTCCTCTCAATGTGTCTTTGAGAGATTGTTCCTCTCTCTCGGGATGGGCTTTGGGCTTAAATCAAGTCGGCTCAACACCCGAGTGCAGCCATCCCTACATTGCTCAGGCTGATCACCGCATTTCTGTGTTCGATAAGCCACCCACCATTTGCTTGGCACTCGCCTGCCATAGGGCTGGGACACGTCGTCTCGGGCAGCTACCGGCCAGCTGAAGCAGCTAGTGCTGGTCGAGACCCGCTCAGGGGCCGCAGTCCTGCGCTTCTCTGAGGCCACCGCCTCAGCCTCCGGTTCCGAATCGGGAAATCGGTGCGAGACATTGCGCGCCACATGGCTTTCGCGTGCTGAGTGCCTGCTGGAGCCGTTCATGGTGGACACGTCAATTTTAAGCCGCATTCTCTTTCAATCGAGCCGTTCAATCCAGGGGCAACGCTCAGGTTAGGCCTGGATTAGGGGCGTCTTCCCGAGCATACCTCCTGCTCGCCTTCTATTCTTACCACTAGACTGTTTAAGGGAAGCTAAATGCCCAAGCCGGACCATGAAATGAACCCATTCCATAAGCGACTCAGGCCAGATTCGTCCCAAACAAACCAGCACGCAAGGGAGGCTCCCGAGTTGAGGTGCATAACTAGGTAGTTATATTCATCGGCCAGTTGGCGACGGTTTATGCCAAGGCGAGGGATAAGGACTGGCGGCGCTATTGAAACGAATGCAAGGGGGAACAAACGCCAAAAAGACCCAGAACCGAATGCACAGGAGGGTTAAGGGATCCAAACACTGATATGAGCGCGTTCCTCTGCGGTGCATTGTATCAGGCAGGAAAACGGTCCGTTAGATAGTGCAATAATGGGTTCCCCGTCCCAATTGCCAGCAGCTGCCGTTACCGCTTGCACCCCCTTTCCGCGGACTGATCGTCAGGAATCGCCCCTGAGACTCCACAACAAAGAGCATTGCGTCGAATGTTGATAAGCAAGTAAGCGAATACCGCCGTTGGGGGCTGTTCGAGTAGAAGAAGAGGGTCATATGTTGGAGAATTCAAGTGCCATCAACATATTAACTCCTACGACCTACAGGAGAGAACAATGAACGTGATAGTTCTCGAAGCCTTCTGTAATAACCTTAAATGCAACATCCACACGGCTATATTGCCGCCACGAACCCGCCTTTAACAGCCGATTGCAAATCCGGGTCAGCGATTTCCTTGCCATTTGCGGAGATACCCCCTCTCCTCGGATTTTGCGGATAACGGTGACGATTAGCACTCAAACATCTAGATGGGTTGGCCGAAAGGTGTCTGGCCTATATCGACGAAGAGGCCGAGGGCGGGGCTGCAATGGGTGATCGTTAGAATATATTAGACCCGTACATCAACTTCAACCGAGTCGCGCTGCGTGCGATAGGCTTGCCCAATAAAATGAGAGGCTGCTTCAACCTGATTTAACCACCCAGCCGCGCAATATACGGCAGTTCATCTGAGTGGTACTGGTGACTTCCGGCAAACCCGATGCCACTGGCGCGGTTACTAGGGCATGGATAACAAGATTCAGCGCGGCTAGATATAAGCGATGGGTGCCATGCCTGTACCCTGCTTGGTACTTTTGTCACTTTCACTCTTCCCCAATTCCCAGTTGAGCCTCTTGTCCCCTTCATCCGCTTGTGGTCTGATCCTACGTCAAGTGATCAGGTTGTACTCGAATCATAGCCAAAGCGGACACGACAATGAAGATCTCACTCCTTGCCACGGCGGCAGCGCTTTGCGCCCGTCAAGCTGCTGCTCAATTTGCACAGGCCGCAATGATGCGCTTCCAGTGCTCGCAGCTCGTTATCGAACGCCTAGATCCTTTGGTCAACCCTGGCATGGAGCCCTCAACGCATCTCCATCAAATCGTCGGCGGCAATTCATTCAACGCTTCGATGACCCCTGGCGAGTTCGACCCCGCAGAAAAGTCCACCTGCACAACCTGTTCGTTCTCAGAGGACTTCAGCAACTACTGGACTGCGAACATATACTTCCGTGCCAAGAATGGCAGCTATAAGCGTGTGCCGCAAATGGTCAACTTAGGGCTCAGGGGGAAGGGCGGCGTGACGGTAAGTACAAGTAGTCTCGATTCCCTAGCGAGTACGTACGTCACTAATATAGAAAAGGTCTATTATATCCCGCCCTACGACGGCAAGACACGCGTCACAGCGTTCAAGCCTGTGAGTAAAGGAACCATTCCTTGCTTCTCCTTGTAAATACTAACAAAGCCAGGGCTTCCGTATGCTTGTGGGAGACGCAGCCCTGCGGGATCGGAAAGGCATGCAGAAGCAGATCTGCCATCGCTGCGAGCACAACATCGAGCAGAGCCCCTTCGGCGGCGCGCCTTGCACAGGCGATGACACTGCCGCTTTCCCCAACAGAATGTGCCCCGGTGGTATCCGGACGACCATCACCTTCCCCACGTGAGTCCCCGTGATGATACCCAGACCTTGAGAACAAACACTTACAGCAGCGCCTATTCAGATGCTGGGACGGCAAGAACCTCGATAGTCCCGACCACAAGAGCCACGTGGCGTACCCCAGCAGTGGTAGTTTTGAGTCGACTGGCCCATGCCCTAACAGCCACCCTGTCCGACTCCCACAACTGATGTACGAGGTCATGTGGGATACCCGCGAGTTCAACGACGAGTCGCTCTGGCCTGAGTCGGGGCAACCGCTCGTCTACTCTATGGGTGACGCGTACGTGGAGGCCAAGATATGCCCAACCATCTCCGATATGACAATCCGGCTGACAGTAAGGTAATGAATAATAGCACGGGATTTGGACAGCACGGCGATTACGTTTTCGGCTGGAAGGGTGACGCCCTGCAGCGCGCCCTCGACGCCCGCTGCACAGGCGACCGGTGCTCAGTTCTCAAGACGCAAACCCCCGAAGAGGCCACAGCATGCTTGAAGCAGCAGACGGTGGTTGAAGAGACGGAAGGATGTAAGTGGTCCGTCTTAAACTCCTTCTACAGAATACTGATTGCGAATCAATTACCTAGGGCTTGACGCCATTCCTGGCGGGTTGCATCCTATGTAGGCGATACAAGAAATGGGAGCGTTACTTGCGCTCACTTCAACTTCCTTCTTACCGACTAGATTCCGTCTTAGATAGGTGCTCTTGAGACTATTAGTACCTTAATTGCCTGAGAGTATACATACCCTCCGCGGCACCTCTTAGGTTCCCGTGCCAGTTTAGAGGTTCCAGTTTGCATGGACAACGATTGAGGGCTGTGTGTCGCGTTGGCACGCATTCATCTTGCCTAGCCGATTAGTAGCCTTATTTTCAATTGAGAACCGCAAATTAACCTACTGTTCGCGGCGTTGAGTTTAGCATAGTGTATAGAGTATTATACTGCGGTATCCAGGGATTTGAGTAAGACATCAAACTACCAGTATCCATCATTCCGAGATAAAAAGACACCGACATCATGTCCAACGAATGTCCATCTGAAGAAACCCAAAATCTCGAACTCAAATATAGCGGATCCACCACCACACCACATAGCCAGTCGGTTGACAGTTCGTCACCCGCCTCGTCCCGAGCCTGCCATCACGGCCAAACATGTTGATGGGGTTCCTAATGAGGTCCTGAAGATACTGTCCCCAAAGTAAGCTGCGCCGGCGAATGGTGTCCGGTCGATGAACTTGCAGGTTCCAGACCTGGTTGGATAAGCTGAATGTGAGTCAGAGAATGAAAAGATGTTGACTGGCAAGCACACTATTAAGGCGCGTCGATGGTTCCGAAGTGATGAGGCTCAATGTCTGGAAGGCAGTTTCCGAAGAGTCCATATAATGAAAGTCCAGAGGATAATTTAATTAGTAGGGGGTTTTATAGTATAAGAGGTCGGTCAACATGTCAAGGGACAGCGGCAGGGCATCCGGCTCTCATGATGATCTACGATGGTCCCGTTGGTGATACCCAGCGTTCAGCTTGATGCACACACGGGCCATAGCAAACCTGCATCCTTGCTCGACTTTCCTGGTTCTCTGGCCAGTAATGCCTTGGTACTGTACCTCGATCGTCACGAGATACTTTCCATTGGAGGCGAGGCGACGGTTGCGCGGTGAATAGTCATCTTAGAGCCCAGTTTTGAGAATGGGATCAAACATTGTTGATAGCTTGATTCACGTCAGGAATGCCATTGACGAGAGTGAAATTTTAAAAGGGCCTGGGGTCAACGAGGCAAAACCAGCTGACTCACGGCTAGCCGGCCATCTTACCTCAAACCTCAATACTCATCAGTGCTAACGCCTGCACTTGCCCTTGGCGACTGCTGGTAATAATATATATTTATTTCATCTCTTGAAGCTGCTTGTATAAACTTTACTCTCAAATTCCCAGTTGTGGATTTACTACACAGCGCCCACCAGCAGAAAGCTAATTCTCATACGGTGGAGACCCGGGCCCGAGAACTTGCCGGAAGAGGAGAGCTATTTATAGCATGCTTAATCTATGGTTTTCGCGGCCCCAGAACTTTGACAGGTCTGGTTTTTTTTTTTGGGCGAAATGGCGCCCCACATGGGGAGAGCATTATACTGCCCTTGACAGAGTACAACCTACAGAGAGGTTCAAAAGGCAAGGGGATGCTCCGTTCCATAATGTATTTGACGGCTTAATAATGATGCTTGAGCCGAGGCTAGCAGCATACCTTGAGCGACCTTGAGCGACCTTGAGCGACCTTGAGCGAGACAGTCGGGATACGTTCTCCGCCGATACAGCGAGTCAACCCGGCATCGCCCTGCATCCTGCGCATCGTAGCTGTCGCAAACGGATATCGTAGGCACTTGTATGTACATACTCGTGCCCATTGAAGTGAACAAGCCGTTACAGGGGGATTGGCATCAAAGTTAGCCCTGCCGCTCCAGCTTGATCAGCGAATAGGTGGGTGAGTACGTAGCTATAGTGTCACGTATTCCAATGGGCGTGACGAAGCCAAAAGCACGATGTATGTTTCTGTCTTTTTTCAGCCTTTTATCACCCGTCTGCTCATGTTTCCATTATGATCGAGGTTCTGAGATAACCCGGTGCAACGCGGCAATCTCCCAGGGCATCCTTGATCGCCCAAAACGCAAAATAAATCGTAAAGAAGCGCTCTATGGTACAGAGTCTATAAATTAAATAAGTATACTACAGCCTACGCGCCCGCCGGTTTCCTCTCCAACCACCCTTGAAGAGGTGCTTCACCAGAGCGGATTCGGGGATGGTCCCATCATTCGTGCTGTTCGAGTGCGGCTGTCCCATGCCAAATCCGTCAATGGGGAGAACCAGGATGTTGCCGAACAGCGTCGGCTCCGTCATGAAGGACAGGTCTTTGGGGTCGGTCAGAGACGAGTCGTACTCCTGCAACTGATGGAAAACGACCTCGGTAAAGGCGGCAGGTCCCGTCGAGTTCATAACCTCGAAGCTGGTCGGTTTCACCTTCTCGATGGGGACCTGGTAATGCTCGGACAGCGAGGTCAAGGACTGGAGGATGCGGGCAACCATCTTGCCAAAGACGGGGTGGCCCGGCGCGGCGGCGATGGTCCACTGGCAGAACTGAACCCAGTGCGCAATATCTGCCCAGCCGCCGCCGTCGCGCCTGTCGAACTCGATGCCCACAACCACGGCCACTTTGTCTCGGAGGTCGGCGGGCACCCACAGATCGATGGGCTTCAAGGCGACGGTATCGGTATCGGTGTAGACGCCTCCCTCGGCCGACAGGAGAAGGTAGCGGAGCAAGTCCGACTTCATGCCGACATTTGGCATCTTGTTGTATGCTTCAAGGATCCGGGGGTCGCTGCCGAAGTGGTTTCGCACGAACTCGTCGCCTCCTTTCTGGCTCACCAGGGTGCTGCGACACAACGTGGTTAGCCGAGTCCGGTCTCACAACGCAAGAACGTAGATGGCGGGAGTGTGCTCACTAGGTGTAATCGGTGTTCATGGCGAGCCACGAGGGCGTGTCCTCGAGCATTTTGGGGTTGGCGACAAACTTCTCATCGGATGGCTTCTTGGGCAGCAGAATCTGCCAGATCTTGGTCGGAATGCCGGGGCTAATATTGGCCGCGGGGTTGTGCGTGGAATGGCGCCAGTCGTCGTTGGATGTGTCCGAATTTTGGCCCTCCAACTCCTGCGTCGTTTGAGGGGCACCTGCGCCATTCGTCGTGGTTGCGCCATGCGTTGCCGTCGCCGTGCTCGCTCCTCCGGCCACGCTGCTCACAGCAATCGCGGTATTCGCACCGGCCACGCCATTCGCACTGGTCGCGCTGTGTACCGACGGCGCCAACGGCTCTGGCGGGCGCGGGACGGACGTGGTGAAGTCTATGCCCGTGGCGAAACCGCCATAAATCCAGACGGCGACCGAGAACAGCACCA
This sequence comes from Chaetomiaceae sp. B2702, assembly GCA_023628455.1. Taxonomy (NCBI): domain Eukaryota; kingdom Fungi; phylum Ascomycota; class Sordariomycetes; order Sordariales; family Chaetomiaceae; species Chaetomiaceae sp. B2702. The sequence continues at coordinate 157,598 of JAMAKP010000032.1, read as the reverse complement.
GGCCAACACCGATGACGCCATAGACCCTATGGCGGCGGCAGGTGATGTGATGGAGAAGCTGCGCCGTCAACGAGGACCCCGCTTCATTTTGGTGCATCGTGAGCGCGAAGAGGAGCAAACCGCGATGGCGACGCGATGGGCGAAGACATGGAAAGTGATGCGCGCACTGAATCTGGGGAAAGATAAAATGAGCCACGTCGAAGGGGGGGGGAGATCGTGGGCTGGACCCGCACTCATCCCATGCAGAATCTTGTGTTGGCTAGAGGCTGGCCCCTGCAAGATTGTCCAGCTGGGATTAGTCGGGCTTGGATATTTCGTATGGCGCAGCCAGTCTCACCAGAAAGGGGGTTGCATGGGGTGTGGATCGCCGGATCCAACGGGACCCTGTTCCCTTTGTCTCGCCCCTTTTTTGGCTTCATTGAATGGATGCCTGGTTTTGCCCAGGAGAAACACGAGGAGCTTTCTGCAACTCTCCAACTCGAACGTGACGCAAATGCTGTTTTAGAAAACTCATTTGAACGCGAGACTCCGAGCCCATCACTACCATTGAATGAATGCCTTGTTTTAGTTTCGTGGAAAACAGTTGCGCAAAGAAAAATTATCGAGGGGCCTTTTCCCAAGATTGAACTGAGCATGAGCATGGATCCACGCTCGCTAACAAAGCAGCAAGCCGTTTTCGATGCGATATGCCGGTGCCTCGGCGAATAGGAGCCTCCCTCGGCGCTCCAAAGTCCGGATGCGCCAATCACGCCAACGGCGATTGCTGCCATGCTCCCGCCCGGATTTCTAGCCCTCTGTGCGACCGCCAACCAAGGCTTCAAGGGCTGGGGGCGGCCGGTCCCACCTAGCAATGAAAAGCTGACTGACGCATCCATTGTCTTGCTATGTATGGTACTCTGTCTGTCAGCATCGCGCATGTGCTACTGCATCGAGAGATCCCTCTTCATTTGACAGCATTACGCATACGCCACAACCGTGCCATTGCCCATGCTCGTCTCTATCTATAATATTGTGCGTATGGCAATGAAACATTTTAAATCGTGGGCAGTAACTACATGCAAAGAGCAGCCAGGCTGTTCGCCCCGACGTCAACCAGAGGTCAAGCGCCGGCTGAGAGCTGAGGAGAGACATGTTTGTTCGCTGAGTGCATGTAACAAGAAGCGCCTACTAAATGAAGGTGCAATTACCGAGGAACATGAAAAATGGGGTTCAGAGAATGAGGTGACAAATAAAGTAGTAATTAGTTTGAGTAGAGATAAAAAGCGGGAAAAGAACAATGAAAATGAACGGGAAAGGACGACCACAGCTTTTCCTATACAGTTTCACACAGCCAACCGCAACAACAACAATGTCAGCCTTAGAAATCATAAAGTCGGCAACCATCATCCGCCTACGTGCCAGCCCCACGTTTCTGCTCCGGTTGGGCAAGCTGCCTGGTTAACGGGCCGCGATGTCCAGGCCCTAGGGTCTCGTGATCATTGAATGGTATGCATTTCACAGTTGCCGCCCGCGCCGCCACGCTCGAACGATTTGGAACTTTCCCCGCGGCTTCAGGCTGCGGCACGTCACGGTATCGCCAACAGATAGACGATGACCTGCCGTCCAGAAACTGAAGATGCAAGCCAACAATCATTTTGAGGTCCGGGTAGGGTTGAACTACAGGCTGTTGATTATTTGCAGCCTCGCTTGGGGACTGCGTGCCGGCAGTAGCCAACATTCAAACGCATATGGCACGCGTTTGGCGGAGAGGGTGAGAGACATCCCAGCGAAGTCATGGACGGGGGCGTCAGGACCGACGTTGAAGTTCCGATGGTCGAACATCCCCGCCTCCGCGCAATAAACAGCATGCTTGCGATGTTCCTGCAGCGTCGTACTGAGCGAAAAAAAATAAAAAAAAAATACTGAATTCCCGATCTCAGTGCTGTGATGTGATAGAGCGTGGGAACGGGAAACCATGGCCCACTCGGCGCCGGTAAGGATTTGGCTTTCTCGTCACAATGTCAGGAATCATCAACGGTATTCTATGAGTTCCATCTTTCCAGAGTCCCGTAAGGTGTGTCACGTTATCTTTGATTTGGATGGCTCTCGCGATGCCCCCGAAGGCAATAGCCCGGTCGGGTTCCATTCTCAGATCGCTAGCACAGTGCTGGTATGTACTCACCATGGCCTTGGCTCGTAAGTTGGCAGCGATGCCAGTTATCACGGTAAAGTTCACCTGTAATTCAGAAATGATGGTTATCGGGCCGCAAAACCTCATTGATATTTAGTTCTATTCCCTTCGCATAATCAACATACCAGTCGAGGTACAGTCTACTAACTAGTCTTCGTATAGGCTTGTTTAGACATGGAGTCAAGTCTGGTGAATTCCAGACTAAATGCTCCATAACATCTCACTAAGCTCCAGTCGGATCGGTCTACAGCCTACAAGAACCCAAGGGTTTCACTCAAAGCCAACTGGAAGCCGACCAGACACATGGCGGAGTTCCCGCGTTCTGATGTGTGCGGCTGACTGTCAAGCGCGTCAATCGCAGCCATGTATAATTCGCCATTTTAAAGAGCGCCGCCAGCAAGAGTCGATCATACCTTACCGCACGTAGTCCTTATTAACTTCAGGCCCATCTCTTGTTCGTCGTGTGCGATCAGCCTAGCTCGATAGCATCCATGGCAACCCCGTGGCTGAGCAGGCCCCAACAACCGACAAGCAGGTCGGCTTGCGCGGACATTGCGTTGTCAATCGGGCACAGCATTCGCTTCGCTTTGCATGATGGTGCAAAATGGTTGGCTGGGCCCTTTTCCGCAGGATTCCGCTGCGACTCTACCCCACCCGACACACGTTCTCTCGCCTGGCCCACAGCCACCCAGCCGTGCCAGCATCTTTTCGGCCAGTTATGAGGATTATTATTAGGGCTGAGACTTGGGGGCCGCGACAGTCGTCATGTAATAATAACCGGGGAAAAGAGGTGTTGGGACCAACAACGTCAAAAAAGAAAAAAGAGACTCGTCGAAACGCCTCGATAAGGCCTTGTTTCCCACCGTGTTTTTCCTCGATATCCTCGTCTGTCTACAGTTTAGAAACTCATGCTGTGTACAAATATAAAAGGGACTCGCATCCGCACCTTTCTTTGGTCTGTCTCTGTGTGCCTTGGTTCTCTATCTTGCTCATTGCTACTGGAGTAGCGCCAGTGATATCCAGCGACCAAACAAAATGCTGCCAATCCCGGCCCGCGAGCTGTTGCCAACGGCAGTGTTCCAGCTGCTTCGCCGAGACAACGACTGGGACGACGGCGAGAGCAATGACTGCGTGCCTGATACGCCCGGCCCCAACGGAAATGTACCCATCACAGCCTGTAATTCCTACTACAATTACGACCCTCAGTTTGCCCCCGCTGTGGCCGTAGCCGTGATATTCGGCATCTTGACTGGGGTGCATCTGCTTGAAGGCATCATGTTCAAGAAGGTAAGGTCGGTCATGTACCTCCTGTCACCGACTCGAACCTCCCGTGCTGACATATCCAGCGGTACACATGGGTCCTCATTATGGGCGCCCTCTGGGAGACGACCGCCTTTATCATCCACTCGGTGGGCTCCAAGGACCAGCAGCAGGTCGGTTACGCGACATCGTGGCAGATTCTCTTCCTCCTCGCCCCTCTCTGGATCAACGCGTTTGTGTTCATGACGTTTGCACGCATGGTGCTCTACTGGCACCCAGAAGGCAAGGTCGCGGGCCTCAGGGCGACCGTGATAGCTCGATGGTTTGTCCTCGCCGACATCCTCAGCTTTATTATCCAGGGCACTGGCGGCATCATGGCCAGTCCAGATGCGAGCGCCACCATTGTGCAGATAGGTTTGAATATTTATCTGGGGGGCATGGGTCTTCAGCTGTTCTTCATCGTCTTGTTCCTCGGTCTCATGGTTGTGTTCCAGAGACGGTGCAGCGGAGCCGAGTGTGTTGGAAACAAACGAAGTTGGAGGCCCTTGCTATTTGGACTCTATGGTGTGTTGGCGTGCATAACCGTGGGTCGTCTCTCGTTTCTCTTTATGTTGATGTGCTGCTAACTCTTCAGGTCCGCATCATCTATCGAATCGCCGAGTTTGCAGGCGGTATCACCCCCGACAACCCGGTGCCCTTTCACGAAGAGTACTCTTATGCGCTTGATTGCTTTCCTATGATGGTTGCTCTCTTGATCCTTATCGTCTTGCATCCAGGCCGCTACTTGGTTGGCCCCGAGAGCGAGTTCCCAAGACTGTCGAGAAAGGAGAAAAAGGCACTCAAACTCGAGAAGAAAACCGCGAGACGCGAGGAGAAGGAGGCCAAGAAGCGTGTTAAAGAAGAGAAGAAGGCGGAGGGGAGCAGCACGGATGATGGCGGCTATCAAGTTTAGTGGTGGAAAGGCGCGGACTGTCATTTGATGGCGAGTCATGGATGGTTTATAGAGGTTTAGACAAAAGATTTCCATTCAAGCTACGAACGACCTCGCAAAGGTTACGTTTCCCCGATCATCTTGAGCAACCTCTAATCTCAAGGACTACGACGGTTCCTAAGCACTACAAATTATAACCCAACACGGAGCCGCGTCTGCCAAGTGAGTAAATAATTGAAGGAATTCTATAAGCCCGACACAGTTTCCATGCTGCCTACAATAGGAATTTCACAGACTGTGTCTCAAGTTTTGCGCTCAGTCTTGCTCTTCTCCCCATGGTAGAGACTACGAGCAATTTGGAAAAATAATCACATGCTTGGTAGTTCGTATCATTCCTCTTCAATGACTTGACAACGCGATGGTTGGAGGAATGGGCGCTTTCGGAGCAGCGTTAAAGTCTCCATCTTATCACACCGAATTTCAAAACCACGACTTGGCCGCGCAATGCCAACAAATCATTGTGAACCAAACACGGAATTCGCTTCCAGCGGCCGCATGGCTCAAAGCCGGTTCGGATTCGGTTACCAGCTACAACGACCAGCACGACAAGAAGAACCCCAGCTATCTGTCTCAGGGGCAGCTTCACTCTACCCAGATGACCGAGCTCAGCCCGTCCTCCTCTCCGGCCCTGCCCTTCTGACCAACTTGGATGTTGGCGACCAGCTTGCCGAGCTTACCGGTCGCGGGGTCGCGGGCAATAATGGCCACGTTCGATGAGGTTTGTCCGCCAACCGCCACCAGGGTGCCGTCTTTGTTGAACTGGAAAGTCCGCGGGTAATAAGAGTACGAGTTGGCGGCCTCGAGCCAGGCAATGGCGCCCGTGGATCCGTCGATGGTGTAGGTGGCAATGGAATCCTTCTGCGAACCAAACGTCTCGTCGGCGCGGTTGGACGCATACAGGAAGTTGCCGACAACGCGGATCTCGGCAGCCTTGGTGGTCGGTCCGCCCTTCTTTCCGGGCGCATAAGAAGACAGCGTCTGCGTCTTCTTCAGCGTGAGGCAGCCGGAATCGTTACTCGGATAAGCTACGTCCCAGGCGGAAACCGAGTTACCGAGCTCGTTGAGGGTGTAAGCCTTTTGCACGCCGCATTCGGACTTCCAGAACTTGATGTGGCGCGGCCCATCGCCCGGGTCGGCCTTGGCCTCGGAGCATACTGACAGCTTGCCGCTGTTGGAGTCAATCTTGAAAATGCGGATGAGGTCCGCCCCAAGGTCCGGCACGAGGATAAACTTTCCAGTGGGGTCGAGGTGCACCTCGTGCGGGTGAGGCACGTCCTGCCGTGGGTTGGGGCCTTTCTGCGCCAGAACAAACTTTTCCATCTGCTGCACGCGGGCGCCCGAGAGAGGCATCTTGTATGTGGTGACGGTCGAGGGGGAGCTGAGCTGTCAGTCGTTGCTTGTCCGGATGGGGGTCCATTCCATCAACACTCACTACTCGGCCGTCGCCACGAAGCTTCTGCCGTCTGCTCCACCATACAAGAGGCCGTGAACACTATTGCCCGTCGTCTTGACCTGCGCGGTCATCGAGAGGCGTCCATCGTTGGCCACGTTGTACTCGGCGATGAAGCCGCTGCCGGTCCACGACTCATCAAAGCAGTACAGCTTACGAGAATCAGAGTAGAGCTCGATCCAGCCGGGGGTGGTACCGCAGCCGGTGGCCTGGGACGTGATGGCGAGCGTGCCAGTGCTATTGGCGTTGGCCAGGGACAAGGTGTAGATGCCACCGGCAAAGTGAGAGGCGATCAGCGTGGCGCCCAACACGCCGGGTGCCAGCGCGGTGCCGACCAGAAGTTGAACAAATCGCGACATCTTGAAGTGACCGTGTGCTTACAAGTTTCCGTCACCATCGTGACCTTGGCGATTTCCCTCCACTAGCTATATACCACAACCACGGGCCCGGCGGGAAATCGTCAGGGGCACCATCGCCAGGCCCGTTTTAGCCGGAACCAAGCATTGCGGAGTTTCCCCAGGCTGTGGAGCCGGGTTGTAATCAGTTTCAAACGGGAATTAAAAGGCAACGCTCCCCGCGTTCCTTCTTGGGATCGGAACTGGTAATAGCCGGATCGACAGCGGCTGCCATGCCGGGCTGCCCCACGGGCCGGGGTGAATGCCCACCCCTTGCAGCTGCGACTGAAGAAGGCTGTTATGGTAAAATGTGAGCCATGATCAGCGTTCGCTCCCGCATTCCACTCTCCCGGGCTGCAGCAAAGCCGGGCTGATGGCCCCTGGCCATGCGGTGCCGCGGCCCCGCGACGTCAGCCGGCAGACAGACAGGTTCGGTCGACGCTCGGCTCAGCTTCGTCTAGATCTGGAATTTGAAGACTCGTCTCCTCCAGGCGGCATTTTACCGAGTAAGCTATTCTCCGCAAATCCTACAGGAACCCCCTGCGGAAAACACCCGGGTGAAACCCCGGGATGGCTCTTTCGGCTACAGGCAACAGCCAACTACTGAACGCCGTTGCTGTCATTGGCGCGGCTGAGGGAAACCAAAGCTTTATTTCGGCTTCCCCTCGTTGAGTGTTCCAAGGGTGACAGGCAAACAAGGTCCAAGTTGATCAATCCAGCGACACTATTGCGGAAGACGTAGGCTTGGTCAGAACCTCTCTCCACTGTCCCCCTCAAACCAACTGTGAACCCACCCACTGCCTCCCATCCGTATCGCGATTCGCCCGAGTGACCCCCGCTTGTGCAGAGGTATCTTCTCCGGCAGATCCGAAGAAAGCTGCATCAGCCAGATAACCACACATGGGCATTCAGAAGAGTTGGGTATATAGACAAGTAACTGCTCTGGGCACCAATGGACTACGCTTGAGCTGTGAGATGAAGGCTTTGCAGGCAAAAGGAAACGCAATGTAAGCTAGTTTTTAGTCGAGCCAAGCATACTGTGCCAATTCATTGGCCATCTCGAAAGTTTAAAGGGTTCCCATGGATCGATATGCTGGTTTCAGAGATGTGTCTAGCATATCGAGAACCTACTGGATCAAATATGTGGTCTTTATTCACTGACACCGAGTGTGTGACATATAATGATCGTCAGCTGTGATGCGATCGTCTTAGTGTGGAATACGTATATTTCAATTTTTTTCCGTTCACGAGTACTGCTAGTGTTAATGTTTGAAAGAAATGAACGGGGACCACAGCTCGGCGGGTGATATGAGATCTACAATATCCTATCCTTTTCCGTCTTGAAACATAATAGCAACTGACCCGCGCCCCCCTACTAATAATTGTCGTGCCAGAACGGGAGTGTCGGGTTCATCATGTCATCACCGGGCTATGACACCCCGAACCGCGCTGTCATGAACGATGACCACCATCGGCCAGTCATGGCCTTGTCGGTGCCAGCTACATTGGGAGAGGTCCGTGAATACGTGGGCTAGAATCGAACGATAGCACACGGCTGACTGGAAAAGTCATCAGGGAGACCCTGGAAATACCGAGCGCTGCTGCGTCATTCTACCGTCTTCATCTGATTCCATACACTCAAGATTTGCTTCCAAGAGACAGACCTAGAGACAACCTAGACGTCATTCAGCCTAACTTCCAGTTGCTCAGGCCCTTGCATGACTCGATCTAAGCTCTGGTTGGAGATAACGCACCAATGGTGGATGCTGACATCGAGAACATGTCGTCAGGTGCGCAACAGGTCACCCATAGCGACAATCCGAGACAATCAAAGCCCCGCAAACGCCCATTTCGATAAATTCCGTTTCTCAATCGGTTCCATTCCCTCCCCCCAGCACCACACAAAGACTACGGTAAACTGGATAATCTTTTGGAGCAATAAGCCGCAGCAATGGACAGCAGAGGCGGCTTCTTCAGCGGGCGCGTTGCCCGGATGCTGTTGTGGTTCAACAACTTTGTCATTCTCTCCTCGTCGATTATCACCACGGGAATCCTCGCATATTTCCTGCGCCACTGGGGCCGCCGAGGGACACACTTGGTCTACAATATGATCATCGTAGGTTCGCAACCCCAAGACCTACAGGCGCGGTCTAATTGAGTCTCAGGCTGTCATCACCCTCTTCTTGTACCTGATTGCGATGGCCCTGCCGGCCATGAAATCGTACCGCGGATACATGTTGCCGCTCAACCTGGCACTGACGTATTTGTGGCTCACGTCCCTCATCTTCTCGTCGCAAGACTACAGCGGTGGAAGGTGCCGCTACTTCTCGCCGAGCTTCGTCAACCGTTGCGGTCTGAAGCATACGGTCCAGGCTTTCTTTATCATTGGATTGTTTGTGCACTTCTTGACCCACGTGCTGCATAAGTGCTGACGCGACAAAACAGTTCGTTTCTCCTGTTCAATACCATCCTAGAGGGCCTGATGTGGGCAAGCCATCGGAGAAACCGGAACCTTGGCATCAGCGACCCTGAGAAGGACCGTCCCCTTACCACCACCACCGGGACGACCACGGGTGGGGCAGACGGAGACCGTATCGCGCCAGCTGCGGTTTGATAGCGACCGCAAAGTGCAGGGCACTGGCAAGAGCCAGGTTGGCGCGGGATAGGAATATGCAGTTTGGGAAGGAAGGACGAGAATACCCTCGAATGTGTTGAAGCTGGAGGTTCCATCACGCAGGAGCTCGCCAGGTAATCGAATCGATGCTGAGACTGGGGTCGACTGGCTGGCGGTTTGGGTGTTGTCTCGTGTATTTATGACTGGCTTCTTCCATAGTAGAATGTGGCCGGATATGGCATTTTGTTCGGTCATCGCCTAGTCCGTGTGCTGATCATCGTCGGCCGCTGGTGTGTGATAGGCCAACCTTCACACTGGACTGACTTGATAAACAAACATTTCAAGGCTTCCTCACTCATCCCGGCGCATTTCACAAAGTGCTGCCTGGCAGCCAATGTGATAGCGGTGCTCTCATAGGTACAGCTTTTCTTCTCTCGAATACCAGGGAATTTCCATGACGTGGCCAACACGCAACGCGGGCAGGCAGCCAGATTTCATCACCCATACTTCAACCCCACAACCGTCAAAGGTAACACAACCGCCTGTACCCATCCTTTGCGCTGATGAGCTGACATAATGAACGGAAGCCAAAATGTTTGTGGACGAGAAGACCGCCTTCGAAAGGGTCAAGAGGAGCACTGGCGGCCAAAGGACGACTATTTCTCCAAGAACTGGGATGCATTATGCAGGAGGCGAATCAACGTGGGACGCCTGGCTGACACAACCAGCACCAGCACGCAACACCAATCGCTCTTCTTCACGCAGCTGCCGCTAGAGATACGGTTCCGCATATACTCGCTCGTTCTGCCGCGGCATCGGCGACTCTGGGTGCGGCCAGTCTCAGAGGATGCGGATGGGTGGCTTGAACACTTCCCCTGTAATAAACCACCGACAGACACAACTTGGAATCCAACAGCAGGGTTCCTTTGCTGTATTGCGGTCGACAACGGCTTCTTTGAGTACGTGCGGGCGGCTGGCATCCAGCCACACCCAGATTCGCTCGCGCTGATGCAAACCTGCCAGCAAGTGTATGTATCGGCCCTCACCGACTCGTCAACACGCGCAGCATTGAAGGAATTCCACACTAACAAGCGCAGATACGTCGAAACTTGCCGTCTTTGGACTTTCTGCTTTGACGAGCTCGCGACTCTCAGGGCTTTCGCACGGCTGACCCCCCACCTACCTGTATGCCACGTCCAAGTGATGGTCTACGCCCACCACAAACTGTACTGTGACGACCCAAAGGGGCACAGCACCACTGCAGGGTGGCAACGCAGCATGAATGCGTCGTGGGAGCGGAAACTGTGGGAAATAGACGCTTTGTGTCGGACCATCCCGGGGCTCAGAACCCTGCTGCTGTCGGTCCACGCAATACCGCGGTTTGGCAGATTAGAAAATGAGGATGCGGTGATGGAGTCGTTGGGAATGGTCACGGCGGCGCCACAAGTGCGCGTTGAACGTCTTCGTCTTCGTCTTCGTGGGGGCGCAACCATGACAATGCCGCACCATGCTGGCAGTGTTTAAGCAGAGGCATGCATGCCTCGAAGACAGTGCCTCTTCAGACTGCCGTAAACCTGTCAGTTGTGTGACTTGTGTCAGATATCGAAAATGTGGCAACAGAGTTCAAATATTATTATTAGGGTAGAACACTTGGCGCCAATGTCCAAGGTGCGGACGATTTTTGCCCCGCAATTTCCTCGAGCAAGGGGAATGACTGAGGACCGGGGTTGATGGAACGGATTAGTCGAGAGTCCCGCGCCGCTTCCTCGCATTCGCATCCACGCCAACCTGGTCGCTTGTGATTGGGCGATTGGGCGGCCTACGTACGTGCTATGTCCGAACTGAACGCGACTGCACCGAAGTTTACGAGTATAAAACAAGGCCACAGTCGTGGTTGCCTAGGTAGGTAGTGTTGAAGAGACAACTGTCAAAAACTCCACAACTCAACCCTCACTCTCTGCAAACGCACTGCCGGCACATCAATCCAGCAAGCGCCGCTTCTACTGTTGCAGCAGATCATGGCGCCCGCCAGCTTCAAGGCCATCTTTGCGCCAACCGAAAAACGATACCGCGCCCCGTCTGCTGGATTTGATGTATGGGTTTTTTTTTGGTTTTTTTTAACCATTCCTCCCAACTATCTACAGGGTCGGTCAATTAATAGCCAACAGGGCGTAATCAAGGATTCGTTCAGCCTCGCAACCCTTCTCGTGCTGGGCGGTCTCGCGCAGACCCTTCTCACTCTCGTGCTCCCTCCGCGCTACGCGCTGTTGCCGCTTGTCCTCGTGCTTCTACGAGCCGGCATCCTCACGATCCTCGACATCAGCGCTCCGGCAAAGTATGCTTCGAAACTCGGCGTCATCCCGGGACGCGCCGCAGCCCAGCTACCGAACGCAAGCTACGACCCGGCCCGCCCCGGCAAGACGTCCTTGTTCGGCTCCACGCCGGCAGAGAAAAGCATCGTTACTTTCCACCTGGGTGCGCGCTTCAACCACCCGCTGGGCGCACTATGCCCGGGCGGCCAGGAGTTCGTGGATCAGTTCTTGGCCTGTCACAAGGACTTGCTAAAGCGAGCGAAGGAGTACGGGTGTCTGGGCGGCACGTCGTTCCGCGGCGACGAGGCGGCGTCCCACAATACCTTCCTAACCGTCTACTACTTCCGGGACCTGGAGGGGCTGAACCGGTTTGCCCGCGACGACATTCACCGGAAGGCGTGGGATTGGTACAACAATGAATTCGTCAAGAAGCGGGGGTATTCGCACATTGGTATTTTCCACGAGGCGTTCTGTGCCCCCGCGGGTGCTTACGAGACCATCTACATCAACATGCCGCCGGCGATGATGGGCGCGGGCAGTGCGGCCGTTGAGAACGAGGCTACTGGGAAGGACGATTGGGTGCGTACCCTGGTCGATGCGTCGGCTCCAGTGTGGCGGAGCCAGCACTCGCGGATGGGCAGAGGAGTGAAGCAGCAGGGGGAGGCCGACAGGAATTGACATGAACACGGACGGCTGGCGATGTCGACGATGCAAGAGGTAATGAATACATTAACGATAGATGGTGGTGGTATCATAGAATATAGTAGGAAGTCAGTATGACAAATGCCAAGGTGCAACCCGGCGCCAAACTCCAGTAAACCCCGTCGCTGCAAACATCAGAAAAGACTGTGACAGTCGGAACAACGTCAGAGAGCCCGCCCTGGTAGCTCGTCGTGGTCGCGGTCCATGGCATAGATATCCTTCTGCACATCGTGCATGTCAATGTTGGCAACCGCGCCGTCGCCGTCAAAGATGCGCGCAATCTCCTCGAGCGTTGGGCCTTTGGTCTCGACGTAAAAGAACCACACAAACACCAGCTCGAACAGATCCCAGACGGTATAAAAGAGCATAAAGTTCCAGTGGTGCGGCAATCGCTCCCACGCGATCTTGTTGGTTTGGCTGAGCAAAGTTGTTGGTTAGCATCTGATCCTCTGCCATTCCGACGAGGATAGGAGACGACGACGACGACGACGTACTTGGAGATGGCTAGCATAGCCTGCACGGTAATGTTCATAATCATCATGCCCTTGGCACGGAGGTGGAAGGGCAGGATCTCGAGGGCGTAAGCGACCAGTAGACCGGAGAAGCCAATGTCGTAAAAGACGCCAAAGATCCAGATAAACACCAGCTGGGCGTAGCCGGCCTGCACATCGAGCTGGCCCGAGTTCTCGTAGACGGCGCCCGTAATGGTCCAACAGGTAAACGACAGCACCATGCCGACCATGGAGATGAGAAACAGCGGGCGGCGGCCGAAGCGATCGACGTTGAGCGCGGCCGCGATAGTGACGAACAGATCGAGGATGGTCTTGCCCGTCGACATGGCCAGCTTCTGGTTCTGGTTGGTGATGCCGGCGCCGATGTAGATGGCGTTCATGTAGTTCGAGAAGAGGGCGTTGCCGCTATATTGTGAGATGACACCGAGTGACACGATAATGGCCAGGCGCCAGCGGTTGCCGCGGGTACGGAAGAAATCGCTGTATCTCGTGGCGCGCTCCGTCTCCTTTTGGATCCGGATCGTCTCCCTGATTTCGCGGAACTCGAACTGGACCGTCGCGTTGTGCGGATCGCCGCCGGCGTGCCACTTGGTTAGGATGTGCAGCGCCTCCTGGTGGCGCTCCTTGTTGACCAGGTACCGGGGCGACTCGGGAATCCACCAGATGCCGGCGAGCTGGATGACGGACGGCACCACCTGGATGAGCGTGATGGATCGCCACGACCAGTCGTTCTTGATGTTGGCGGTGCCCCAGGCAATGCACGAGACCAGCAGCGCGCCGGCGTTCCACAAGCAGTTGTAGATGGCCGTGACCGGACCGCGGTGTTGAGGGTGGCAGATCTCGGTCAGGAGCAGGGGCGACGCCATCTGCGCGAGCGAGTTGCCGAAACCGAGGACAAAACGGCCACCCATAAACACTAACAAACTCGTTAGCACAAGCCTGACCCGGCCATCGACAACGACAACGACAACGACAACGACAACGACAACGACAACGACAACGACAACGACAACGACAACGACAACGACAACGACAACG
>JAMAKP010000032.1:0-144057 GCA_023628455.1 Chaetomiaceae sp. B2702 | reverse complement strand
ACGGCAAGGACCTTGGCCACTCACTTCCGTAGCCGTTGCAAAAAGCCGTCAGGAATCCACCGCCAATCATAAATATGCAGCCGATAATGATGGCTGACCGTCGCCCAAAGTTATCGGCGATGTAGGGGGTGATGAAGAAGGACACAATGGAACCAATGTTGAACATGTTGACGAGGATGGCGAGCTTGCTGTCGAGGACGGGATCCTTGAGGTCCGGGTTGTCCTTGAGCTCGGGGAAGAAGAACCAGTTCCAGGCATCGATCTGCTGCGACGTATTCACAAGCATGCCGTCGTAGCCCGTCGTCGCCGAGGCCACCATCAGGATGATGGTCATACCATACAACTTCCGGAGATGCGGTTCCCTCATCCAGTAGACCCTCTGGAACCGGGGCGTCTCCTGGACCACTTCGAACTCCGCCGAGGCGGAGTCCGGCCTGACCTTTGACGCCATTGCGGCCTCTACACACGACACACAGCTCGCTATCCCCCCTCGATGGTAGGTTGTGAACGCCTGGTCGGCGGTGTTGTTTGGTTTCGGGTTCGATTCGAGATCGGCGGCGAGTCGACGAAGCGGCAGAAGGAGAGCCTCACTCACCGGGGCCCTGGGCGGACGGACGAGGAGGGGATATTACATAGTAATAACCGGCGAGGCATGGCCCGGCGATCCACTGATCCCGGCAACCTTGGGGTCTCATGGTTGCGGCACCACACCCTGGAGCTGGACGGCAGGGATGTCCGTTGGGTCTGCGCTAGCCTGGGAAATACCCTTGTCCCCCAGGTCTTGAAGAGCAGGGGTGGGCGAATGAGCGAGAGGCATGGGCGACAGACGGCGGACCGAACTGGGGACGGAGTCCGGGGTGACACTGCAGGACTGAGGAATGGAGGGAACCCATCCTCAATGCGCTCTGGCAGAACCAGTAGTCGAACGGCGGATGGACTTGGCACGAGGCCGAAACGGCGATGCGGACAATCCATCCCGAGGTCAAGACGCACCTGGTTGACCCGCTGGAAGGAGTTGGTGCGCCGAGTTCCATTGCCACTCGCCAGCCGCTTCAAGAGCCGAGCATGGGAGGAGTCTCGACTCTCGACTCTCGAGATGGTGGGTATCATATCTACATGGCACTGAAAGGGTACGGAAGGAGGTGGATCAATTGCAGAACTCGGCCTGTGTCGAACCCGAACATGCTCTCTCATCAACGGCACCTGGCACAACGTTGCACGCCAACGGAGACGGGAACTCGTGTGCGGCTGGCGGGGATGCCCTGTTCACGGGAGTGGCGCCTGGGCGTGCCTGGAAGTCGGGAAGAAGCATGCTTGGCGGAGAAGCAAAAACGGCTGCGATGCGATTCGTTCCCCCACAATGCTTGACCGATCACCAAACCCCCGTTTGACACGTGAGTAGAGGCGGCGTTCGATAGACTGCATGGTAATCGAATCTCTGAAGCCCCGATCGGCAGCATCATTGCGCCAGCCCGCCGCGGCCATTCCAGCCTTTCGATAGTGATTTTCGGATGTGAAGCGAGTCTGACGCGCATACTCATCCCGATCCCAGCGAGACCGAGTCCGTCCGGTGGTTAAAACGGCAAAATGCAAAGAATCTTCTCTAGCCAAAGCAGCCAATCACCAACAGCCCTACGCCAGTCGCTGCAACGGCTCGGCGGCGGGGAGTTGGCCACCTGACGGGCTGGTTCTGGGAACGATTGCGGAAAGGTTGGAACGAGGTGGAGGGGTCGATATTGCGCTGTCCTGCGATCCTCCGTGGGTGACTCTCGGTATGCTCGCGGGCTCGTCTTGCAGCTTTGAGTGGCCGTGCTCGAGACGAGAAGAGAAACGCTTTCGCCGTCGTCACTCGTCAAGCAGAAACCAGCAAACCGTCGCATGCTTGGCGAACACGAGCAAACACCCATGGATCATGGCTTGCAGACACTAGCGCAGGGCGTCGATTGGCCGCTGAACGCCGTGCCACATGCAAGTGAGCGAGAGAGCGACAGAGGGTTCTGCAGGGGAAAGGGAGATGACAGCTGCGACTTCGCTTCGTCGCTGGTTAGTTGACATTGTTACAGAGATGATTGTTGGTTGCATCCTGCGCAGCAGCTGAAAACTCGATCGGGATGCAGTTGGCAGCGACGCGAGATGCGCAGTCTGCAGCGTAATACAAAGCCTCTCCAGGCTCTCTTTCAAACCGGGCTCGGCATCCGGAACACGGGCTGGGCCTCTCAGGGTCGGGAAGCAGGGACGCTGATCCGGGGTCCGTTCAGGTACCCCAGTAGCCCCAGCGTGCCCAGGCAGGCAGCGGGCCCGCTATCGCGCACTTTTAGAGCCTTGCAGGATTGCGACAGGCGTCAAGCGTGCACAGACGCAATTTCCCAGTTCTGTCACCAGTTGCGGCCCTTTTGGGCAGATTAGAACAGTCCGACACCGCTGTTCAGCTTCAGCACAAAACCCTTTTCATCAGCAGCCTTGCCTGATCAAGGCCAAACACCGAGGTGCGCGAGGCCGTCCACGGAAAAGAAATGCGCACCACGTGGAAATCTCGGGTCGAGGGCCGCTCTGTATGACCTCGCAGCCAATGGCCGAACAGCCCGCCTCTGCATGAAATAAGCTGTGGGGCCAGAGCCCCGCCCACGGCGTCCAAGCTCAAGAAATTCCTGGGGAAAGGAACATCGTCCCATTCCCTCCAGGGCTCCCGACGCTGTTTTGTTCCAGAAAAAGGTCGTCTGATGGCACCGTAGCTGGAGCTGCCTGCTGAACCCTGGCCCAGCTGCTGCCACCATGGCACCGAGGGATTTTCATGGCGCCCTGTCAGCAAGCCGTGCCCTGTCATCATTGTCTGCCATCGGGATGCTCGGGTTACGGCCTGGCCGTTGGTATGTCGTGTATTTGTAGGGAGAGCCTTTTTGGGGGAATTGCAGCCCCACAGGCGCCAAAGGCCAAGCAAGAGCCGAGAGCCAGACCTTGTTCTGCCTGGCATGGGTCGCGTGGTCCTGGAAGAAGTCGAACAATTTTATATACTATACTTCGTATACCAACAAAAAATGTGATCTGAAATTGCTCGGACAACCGAGTAGCCCCCCTCTTCGGCCACCCCAGCAACATCAAAACGCAATCTCTGGATCTGGCTTTTCGAGCGGGCACTCGAAACCCGGTTTGGGAACCCCATCTGGGTTTCACAACCGTCACCGGCATGGCGGCTGATGGTGTCAGTGCTCCGCATCCGTGGGCGGCACGGGAAGCGACATGCGGGAAGCGCACGGATCGCGGCCCATCACAGGCGGCTCGCCCACGGCGCCGGAATGGCGAGCTTGGCTCCCGTGCGCCGAAGTCGCGATGCCCAGGCGGGAGTGCGATCAGCGCAGCGGAAGCGAAACAGCCACCTCGCCCACGGACTCTCTGCCCTGCGAGCGTGGTGGCTGAGGTATGCTGGGCCACGCAGACTAACGTCAACTGGAAAAGTCATTGGGCCGCCCGCGATTTTGGCGCGGGTGAACACAACAGGATTCAATTAACTGTCAAAACTTGCCGGTTTTTTACGGATACAGACGGGTTGTTGAGTTGTGCTATCCGTGCAATATTCACCAACACACGCCACCCACCAGGACCTACTTCTTCTCCACCGTCGGCACGAGAATAGCGAAACCCCAGTCCGGTGTAGCCTTGTGCGACTTGGTCAAGTTCGCCTTCATCCAGCACGAGTGTGTCGGCCCCTTGTCGCCGTCGATGACGCCCCATCCGGCCCCCGTGCAGTTGCTCCGCGACGCGCACGCGTCGATACATGCGTCCATGTTGCGCGTCTTGACGTTGCCAATGTCGATCGCCTCACCCTCGCCGCCATAGTCGAGTCCGCACATGCGTCGGAACCGCTTACCGCCCGTGCTCGCTGTGTAAATGGTGCCATTGACCTTGGGGCACTGCACGTCAGCCGCCACCGCCGACGGAGACGGTGTCGCGGCCGTTTCAGCGGCGGTTGGTGTGGTTGTGGGAACCCTATGTTTGTCCGTTAGCCGTGCGCCGTGCCTGCGCCGTGTGATGGTAGCGTGACATACACAGCAACCGCAGAAGAAAGAACTGTCTGCGCTGCCTCCAAATCGCCCTTGACCTGTCGCAGATCTCGCTGGCTGACCCCGAGACCGGCGCTAAGCCCAATGACGGCGACGAGCAGGAAGATAATCACGCCCATCACGCTCAGGGCAACACCGCGCGTCACGCTGATGATGGTGGGCGCCGGGGCCGCGGGTTTGACATCGCCGTGGTGTGATTGGTCATACGCATGTTGTTGATATTGGACCTTCTCTTGTGGCGTGTCTTGGAAGTGGTATTGTGCTGGCTGCTGGGCTGCCGAATGTGTATCCATCTTGCCTACTGAGGAGAGGACGGTACGCGTGATGTCGTAGCCCCAACCAAGTGCTTTAGTTGATTGATTCAATTGTTCTGGCACGGGGACTCCCAAATAGAAAGTTCAAAGGTCAACCAGGAACTGGGCCACGGACCGGCGGGGATGCCTGATAATAAATTTCGTCTCGGACTTCAATGCACGACGACGGTCCATCCGTGCCGCTGGCAGCTGAAGGTGCCGACAGGGGCCATCTCACGTCAGCCCTCAATCTCAACCTCCCAAACCCAGTTCTACACGACCCTCTTGGAAATCCAGCTGGTGTTCAAAAGCGCGGCACGCACCGTCCATTTACCTCGAGCACCGCGAGAAGATTCGTCGACTTTGAACGCCATTTCTACGGCAGGCACATGGCGGACAGATGCGTGTTTCACAAGACGGCAATTCTGCGTGGGTCTGAGTAATCAACAAGCCATCTTAACGATTCGCGGTGTTTGATTGGCGAGTCTGTCGAGATTATTGAAGTGGCTGCGGCACAGCTGCGGGCAGCAGCCGGAAGTAACTCGGCTCCCTACCGCAGATTGCTGTGATCGGGGTTCACAGAGAGCCCCACCAGCAAAGCTGGCCCGGCAATACAGATAGTTACAATCAAAACAACACCAAAATGGATCAAAACTAGGTAGGTAGCTAAATGTAATGCTCGGTTATTGCTGTTCTTAATTCCATGTTAGAGGTCCACTGCAACCATCTCGGGATCTTTGAGAATTGGTGGAAGAACAAATCCAAAAGAATGTTGCACATCGCAACTAATCCTAAGAAAAGCGACGGTATGCGAGTCTCAATTACTGTATTGTAAGTACGTAGGTATGTACAGAGGTACATACCTACGTAAGTCGGTACCAAGAGAACTGGCTCACCGCCCAGTTTGGTTCAGCGGTTCTGCCGGGCAGAAAGAGGCCTGTAAGCCGCTAGACTAAAATAGGCGGTGAGCCAGTTCCTTTGGTACCGACATCTGTACATGCCTGGTACCTATATACATACATACAATACTGTAAGGTATTATATTTTGCAGGCCTAGGCGGGGTACACATACCTGTAACTCGGGACGGATACTGCAGTTGAGTACCTAACAGAATAGTCCAACAACAAGCATGCAATAGCACCCTGGGACAGTCGCTACAGTATCATTCACCACCAAGCCCAAAAATCGCCCTCCGTAGTCCGTACAGATGAAAGTCGTCCAGTCGAAGACGCGCCTATACCACGGGAGCGAGCTTGGTCCAACAAACCGCAGCCGGCATGCCCAGCAGCCAGTGCGGACTTTGCGGCACCCCGCACCCGTCCCGGGGTCTCGTCTTGTCGCACCGCTGCCGCTGGCAACCACACAACCGCTTGTTGCCAAAGAAAGACGCCATGGCCCATTTTACCGACATCCATATCCCCGCTGAAATCCTACAACTTATCGTCCGGCAACTCGATCCGATCTCGGTGATCGCCTTGTCCCAAACATGCAGACCATGGCGCGCCTTCATCAGCCCGATCCGCCACGACCACATCCAGCGGCTGCTCGCCCTTGAGTTGCTGCCCGAACAGGGCGGCCTCGTGCCGCAGTTCGATGAATTCACCCAAACGCTGACTCCCCCATGGGAAAGCGACGAGTGGGTGGCTGCCAGGTACGCCTGCTGCGGCTGCATGAAGCTCCGTACGCACAAGATGTTCGACAACCACGCCATCCTCCGCCGACCCTACCGCAAACCGCCGCCGGGGAGCGTCGAGGCAGAAAAGGCTACCATCACAGACTGGGAGCTGTTTGAGCCAAGTGCCCGATGGAGGCGTATCCAAGAGGCCGCCGCCAACGCAGAGAAGGAACGGCAGGAGAAATGGGCGCGGGCGGCTGACTGGCACCGCGATTATGCGCTGCGAAATCCGCCCTCTCATCCATTTGCCCGGCCTCGACCCCCAACCGACGTCGACGATGAGGCCGTAGAATTCTCGATTGGCATCGCGCGTCAAAAACGCCGATGCATCGAATGCCAGCGTCGCCGTGGTAACTGGTCCCGGCGGAACCCCCAGGGCGGGCTCAAAGAGGCGCCCACTGTGAAAAGCCGGCAACCCAAGTTCCCAAACACGTGGGAGAGACACTTTCCTGGCCTTTTGGAGCAGTTGCCGCCCGAGACGCTTCCAAGGTACTGGCGGTCGATTCGACAAGCGGCCGATGGCATGTGGCTCACCCTGTACATTGTCTGCTGCCCGTCCTGTGGCGTGTGGCAGGATTCGGGCGCCTTTCGGGAGTGGGAGCTGTTCACGTATGGATATTGGAACCCGGCAGAACTTACTGGCCCTCTTCTCTGCAACGGCTGCCATCTCAAGACTCACCGCGACCCCGCCTTGCTTGCGCACGAACTGTCTGCGGGCGCTCTCAAAATTTTACGCAAGCACCGTGAAGGTATCCTTCACGTTCTGGGGTTCGGCTGGCGACACGTCAGGCTGGATTTCATGAGCAGCGAGCTCAGCAAGTATCAAGATGTTCGTGACGAGATCCTGGACGGGCTCAAGTGGGCTGACCCCAGGAGCTGCACCAAGGTCGCCGTCAGAGAGTCGGATCTCCCGGATCTGCGCCGTCGTTTTGACCGGTATCGGGAGTTTATCCGCACCAACGTTGATGCAGCCATAAGAATGCGTTTCCTGCAGAGTTGGTTTCAACTCTGGTACGAGGACTACTATCTGTCCGAGGACATGTATCATTGGTTGGGCCAGCAAATCGCCCGGCTGGAGAACGATCCGAATCTGGTTCTCAACTACGTGTTGGAGCGTGATCCGTACCGAATCTAAGCCCTTCTCGGCGACTGTCCTGGTGTCCAACGCAAAGTACGCAAAGTCTTGATGACGCCGAGGCCGGGTCTCTCCACATTAGAAGCGTGATAGAATCCTGGCGAGAGAAGTGAAACTCGCAAACTAGAATGACCCCGGAACGGGAATCCCACGTTGTTGCGAAGGCTCAGGTGACACCGGCTGGACATATGGAGCCATCACTTGGGGGTGACGTCTGAACGACACAATGGGGTCGGGGGGGGGCGCGAGTGCCACTTGAATTTCACTCCGGCCTTCCCCTCGGAAATACTACCACTAGTTACAGACAATGCGAACCTCAAGAGTGAAGCTTTTCTTTTCTTTTTTTTTTTTTTTTTTGCATACCACAATGGCTGAAAGCACTGAGCAAACCACCCCCGACATGGGCATTCCTCCTTCGCCACACACCGTTGATGTCTCCATCATCGACACAACCGCCACGATCCGGGGAATTCCGGCGCGGTTGTTCTTGTCCCCCCCTGTCAATGGGTACGATTTTATGGCTGCCCCGATCTTTTCATTCCTAATCCAGCACTCCGGTCTGAACCGCTCCATCGTCTTTGACCTGGGCATCCGCAAAGACTGGGAGAGCCTCAGCCCGCGGGTGCTATCTCAGATGAAAGACATAGGAACGACGATACATGTAGAAAAAGACGTGAGCGAGATTCTCCAAGAAGCAGGGATTGGCACCAACACCATCGAAGCCATCATCTGGAGCCACCATCACTTCGACCACACCGGCGACCCCAACACATTTCCGACAGGCACTTCGCTCATCGTTGGGCCCGGATTCAGCGCCATGCTCCCAGGCTACCCCACAAACCCCGACTCACCCATCCTCGAACGCGACCTGGCCGACCGGCAACTCATCGAACTCGACTTCAACTCGGGCCAATCCAGAAACAACAACAACAACTCCCACTCCCACTCCTACACTACCCTCTCCATCGGCCGCTTCCGCGCCCTAGACTACTTCGCCGACGGTTCCTTCTACCTCCTCGACCTACCAGGCCACGCGACGGGGCACATCGGCGCCCTCGCGCGGGTGACGTCAGAACCGGCGTCGTTCGTCCTCCTCTCCGGCGACGCCATCCACCACCCGGGCGAGCTCCGCCCGAGCCAGTACCTCCCCCTTCCCGAGGCCGTCCTCCCGGACCCGTTTGCGCCCGACCCCACGCCGCTCGAGTCACACTACCCGTGCCCCGGCGCTATCTTTGACTGTCTTTTTGCCGGGCGGGGCAGGCCGGAGCGTGGGCCTGTCTATGACCCGGCGCGGGCGGTCAGCGAGAAGGAGAAGTTCCACGAAGATGTAGACGAGCTGGTGCAGACGGTGGAGAAGTTACAGGAGGTGGATGCGCGTGACAATGTGTTTGTTATGGCCGCGCATGACGAGGCGTTGCTGGATCATGTGGTGTTCTTCCCCGCGGGGAAAGTGAATGCGTTTGTGGAGAAGGGGTGGGCGAAGCGGGTGCGGTGGCGGTTTCTGAGGGACTTTGCGGACGCTGTTGGGAAGCGGGACCATGAGCTTGATAGGAGGGCATGGGGCCCCGAGGGTGAGAAGCTGAGGAAGTAGACGGGAGGGCTAGCGTTAATGTTTGTAGCTTTGGGAGTCGAGTTTGCAAGGGACAAAAAGGCCGCCGGCCGGCTACGGAAAACAGAGGGTTGTAAACATCGACTTGCCCAAAACATAACCACCTAGCGCCCCAAGATTGTATTCATTTAGCAATCTTGAAGTCAAGCATGTCTTTGTTGGTCATGGTGTTGCTTTCTCGCCCCGACCATTTCCCAACAGCCTTCAACCATGGCTCCATAAGGCCGCCGTCATTCGATTCCATCTTATCATCTACATGCACAACATGCACAAACCCATCTTTCAGATACGACGTGCTTCTTTCGCTCCCGCGCGAAGAAAAAGAGATAGCAATAACCAGATAGTGGCCGTCAACCATTGCCAAGCATGTCCCGCAGCTCTGATAAGTGATGGCCCCCAAGTCTTTAGGAACATGAGCCGGCAAAACCACAAGACCCAGTATATTAGACATGGAAGTATCCAAGATGCGGAGAATGCCGTCTCGGGATGGTTACCGCTTTTTAACGTTCCATACTGCTGGCTACTATTGGCTTGGAAGATATAAGAAGCATATCAAAGGCCGCCGCCCACCACCACCTACCAGTACGGTCTTTGTCAGTTCACCGAAAGGCTGCAAGGGTGGGCTCATGTTGCCTTCGGATGGTAGGTTTTCCGGGTTCCTGGGTTGCAACTGGAGAAGTCTATTCCCTCCATTCATGGGACAGACTCTGTTCGGATTACCGAAACTGACGAAAATGGTGCTACACCACAGAAATATTGCCCTCATGGCTTCGACATTGCGACTCCCAAGGGTACCGCAGAGTCGCATTGTGCACGGTTAGAGAGTTGCAAAAATGGCCGAAACGGCTGGTATGGCCGCATCGGATATCAAGAACCCGGAGGGGGGCAATCTATCTCTGCGTCTGATCCATTGGACACCCCGCGGCGTCGATTGGATTGAGCCTCTGGAAGGTCCGTTCACTGGCCAGTGGCCACCTTGGCGGCGACGACAGCGACGACAGCGACGACGGCGCAACATTTAAAGAAGCGAGCAATTCCCGTTGCTTCATCATGTCTCCATAGTCTCGGAGCACCTACGATCACCAGCAGTCAGGACCAACAAGCTGATATCCCACACCACACCATGCGCTCCATATTCATTTTCCTCCTTACCTCTGCCGGCTCGGCGGTCTCCGTGCCTCAGCATGGAACCACAGTCTTCCGCGCCGAGCCCCGCGCCGGCCATCTAGACTGGAACGCGCCCCGCGATCACGGCGGGTTCCTGTCCAAGAGATCCGGCTTGCACACCGAAGAGTACTTCAACAACCCACCGGCGGTCAAACGATCCCCGGGCACTTCTTCAGCCCGCTCGGTGCCCCTGACCGAGCCGTCCCTCTCCGGCCGCGCCACATCCGGCCAATGGGAGAACCTCGAGGGCAGCGCCATGTGGCACCCCGCACCCGTCTCCTGGGGCGGCTCCCGGCAGGACGTCTACTACATGGACAAGGACCGCACATGCAAGCACAAGAGCCGCGACGGTGGTTCCAAGTGGGGCTCGTGGGAGGACATGGGCGGCTCGCTCGATTCGGCGCCGGCCGTGTGCAGCCGCAAAAAGGACAACATGCACGTCTTCTGCAAGGGCACCGACGGCCAGGCGTGGCACCGCTCGTACGACACGGGCGGCGGCGGCTGGGGCAAGTGGCAGGGCATGGGCGGCAGCATGAAGCACTACCCGTCGACGTGCTCGTGGGGAAAGGACCACGTGAGCGTCTACGTGTCGTCCAACGACGGCCAATGCTGGCACCGCCGGTACGACGACGCCCAAGGCGGGTGGTACAGCTGGGAGAACATGGGGGGCTACCTCGACGGCCCGCCCAAGGCAGTGACTTGGGGCCAGAGCCACACCAGCGTCTTCTGCAAGGGCAACGACGGGCAGGTGTGGCATAAAAAGTATGAGTCTGGCTGGGGCGATTGGGAGAGTTTGGGCGGGTCGCTCGACGCGGAGCCGGCGGCGTGTGCGTGGAATGGGCGGATGGATGTCTTCGTCAAGGGCTCCGATGGTGCGTGCTGGCACAAGACATACAAGAAGAACACGGGCTGGGGTGGCTGGGAGAATATGGGCGGAAAGATGAAACCTGGAAAGGCCCCGGATGTGGTTCAGTATGGCGGCAAGATGGAGGTGTACATCACGGGCAATGACAACGCGGTGTACCGGAGGGTGTGGGAGAATGATAAATGGACTCCTGATTGGGAGTACATGGGCGGCAATGTTGACACCAAACCAAATGCTGTGGCGTGGGACAATGGCAAGGTGGATGTGTACGGGACTGGGCCTGATGGGAGCTGCCGGAGGTGCTACTGATGCGTCTCGCTACGCGGCTATTACTACTGTCTCTCAATATTCACTCTACCAGAGGTTTTATTCCCTACCTGAGTTTCCTTCAGAGCGTAGTTCAACCAAATTTGACCAATATAATCTGTTTCTTACTAGATGACACAGGTCAAAGGCCGCCGGTCTAGGTGCTAATCGTTCTCGGCGAGTAAAGTGACTACAGCATGTCACCTCGCCGTGGACTAAAACTTTGCTCTCAGCTGGATTATTTGCGCTGATTACACTTTTCGGGACGACACCTAGCGTACATACGTACCAAGGCTATATCTGCGGTATCTGCATTGAAGCCGTCCTCAGCAGGACTCGACCTGTAAGGGTACCTTCATCTACTACGAGTTGACGACGCCTCGCGGAATGGATTGAGATGATAGACCAACTGCGAAACGGCCTGCCGGAAAGGCGTGAACTCGCTGGGAAGGACCCAGTAGGCTCGATTCCCCTGTAGCGGCGCCGGACCCCGTTACCGCCGTTTCGTTTCGATTCGGTCGGCGGTCGAGTTGGTACTCCCTTCATGGCTGGAAGCTTCCTTGTCAGGTTCTGGTGTTGTGAAGAGCCTCACCTAAATATCCCCGACGCCCGCCAATATATCCCTGTCATAATCGGTAGAAGCTCACTTGTCGACATAAGGAATTATGGTATTGTATTACATCCTCATATATCTTGACCCGACGCCGCGGCCGCTCGCTGATGGTCGACAAGGCCGCCAAATAACCGTAAATGCCCAAACCTGTATGCTCCGTGACCCAAACACCTGGCAGAACGTTAAAACTCGCCTGCAAAAACGATGATACAAATCCCCCTGCGGCACGCGAGGCAAAACGCATTTCCATGTCTCAAACCCATCCCTTGGGCTTGTCGAGAATCTGCGACCCATCCAACACCTTGCCACGGTAATCCATGACAATCTCAGGTTGCCTGTATGCGGCCTGGACGAGAAGCGGCGCGAGGGCGTTCATGACGTTGTGGTTGAACTCGCGGTTCGTGAGGTGCTTGTGCGCCCAATAATGGCGGACGAATTGCCCCAAGCACCCACACCCAGATACCTCGGGGTAACCATTGGCCTCCTTGCAAGGAAGCATGCGGATGTACTGTGGATGCGTGTCAATGCTGTAGCCATCGAGGAAGTCGTAGCGGACGTGGGAGCTGAAGGCCGACTGCTCATGGAACGGCTTGTCCTTCCAGACGGCACAGCCCGGGTAGCGCGTCTCAGAGGGGCACTCGGCCCAGTCTTTGAACAGGCTCTGCGTCTTCTCGCCGGCCTGGGCAATAATGAAACCGGAGTTGATGTTGACTCTGTGGCGCGCGTCAAAGTTGGGATCGCCGGCCGGATCCTCGGCCATGGCCACCAGCGTCTCCGGTCCAATCTTCCAGTAGTTGAGCAGCCACTCAATTGGCACCTGGGGGGTCGAGAACATGGCGTCGTAGTCCAGCATGATGACAATGTCGAACTCTTTGAGCAGTTCCTTGGTAAAGATGACCTTGGCCCAGTGCGGCGCGCGATCAGCGTACTTGGGCGCGCGGATGAACTTGTACGAGTAGCCATGGATCATGGCGTAGAGGTAATGGCTAAGGAAGCCCGCAGCCTGGCTCCCCAGATTGTCCCACAGCGGGAGCTGGTCGGCAAAGATGCTGCCATTGCTCGTGAAATCGCGGTTGTCGATATCCAGAATGCAAATCCGCTTTCCGAGCGACTTGGTGTGGACCAACTCGCTGGGGTCAGGCAGATGCTTCAGTTCGCCATCGATGGTCGTGAAGTTCGGGGCGGTGATCGGCAGGACGAGCGGTTCCCACAGGGCGCGGATCATGTCGGGGAGGCTGTCCAGAAGCGGCTTCCCGGATCCACAGTTCTGGTGGAAGGGGCTCGAAGATGCGGAGGGATTGAACACCACCTTGGGTCTGTAGGGCGTGGTGGATTAGCTACCGATCAAATGGCGAAACCCGAAACCTGGATGTTGAAAACTGGGAACGGGCGCTTACATCGGAGGGGTGGGGATCGACCCATTGTACAACCCGGTCGCGAGGATCAACGTGATAACGAGGACAGGCAACAGAAAGACCGCCCGCCTCCACGACTGCGAGAGATTCTGTAGGACCGCCATGCGAACCGACAGTGGGGATTGTGCTGGACGCCACGGGGCCAAAGAGGTTGAATTGTAGTCGGTCGGGACCGGTCGGTCGCGAGAGGCTGCGGCGCACGTCGGCGTGGTGTCCTATGCCACCGACCGACGGGGAAGCAGAGACCAAAGTTCTGTGATGGCCGGAGAATGCGACGAGATGGCGCGCAAAAACAAGAAAGAAATGCCAGCAGGGGGGAGAGAAAAAAAAAAAAAAAGGTCGAGCGCGAAAAGGAGTGGATGGGTTAGAGGGAAATGAGAGAATCTTGACAGGCGTTTGACGTGCATTGCCAGTGTCACCAACCAAGTCTCAGTCTGCGAAAAGAACGGGGGTGGCCAACCAAAATGGCAAGTTCGCAAAGACTCGCACTGGGGCCAAGCATCGCGGGACAGTGCAAGTGGGGATACGAGGCGACGCTAATTGGGCTGTCCTTCTCGGCTTGTCGGATCCATGCTCGTGCCATGGCAGATTTCAGAATTGACACAGCAAAGCAGGGCCGTTTGCCAAGCGTCACAATACGGTCTCATTGGATGCCGAATGACGACCTCCTTTTCTCTTCAGCTGGATGCTGCGCCATTCTCATTCCGTGCCAAACCTGTTCCACGAGGCAACGACAGTGTCGAACTGAGGTTCCCCCGCTGTGACCTGACTCATTGAGTGGCCCAGCAATACGGCCGAACGGGGCGCACGCAGTGCCAGAGAGAATCATCTGCATTCATTGCTATTTTATGGAGCCGGATCATCTGAAGGGATGTTCGCGCCAGCGATTGACAATGGAGATCGCCGCCCAAGGATCTGGACTGGAACTCTTTTTGGAAGCCCAAGTCGAAGCCCCTTTTGTGGGGGCCGAGCAAAGTTTGCCCTGCGGCAGCCATCAGCAAGCGCCACAGGCTCGCACAGGCCTCATTCCACCCTGCCGCCCCCCTAACGGCCCCGCGATGGGCTGCGTCAGCAATCGGGTTCGTGCAAGTGGAGGTGCGGTTCATGCATCATGATCCCAATGGAAGCATCGTTCTTGTGCACCAATACTGGTGCTTACAGCTGACCAGCGGGATAGTGGGAGCTGCAGTGAACGTGTTCACGAGCCCCGTGCAATTCTTGGTGTATTCTTTAGCAAAAGAACAGAACGAAATAATGCTTTCGATGCGCATTGTTCTTCCTTTGGCCTCCGGTGTTGCTAGATAGCGTCCAAGTGTCGACCTGGCGCTACGAACAACTGCCGACCACCACTTCATGCTATCTCTTTAACAATAAGCTCTAGGTAGTATAGCAGACAATCGATGCTATATCAATGGTGCTTGATCACCTGACGCTGTAGCACAGCCGCCAGGATGCGATCCCGCTTGCCAGTGCTGCCACCCTATCTCGCTCGTCCAACGGTCCAACAGACATGAGCGGCTCAAAATGAATGCTTGTCCGTTCCACCATTTTGCTGTAAAAAGTAATTGGCGAACTTCAACCTCCTCGCCCGCCATGGACGTGAATCTGGTGCTCGAACGCCCGAACATCGATACACCGTTGCTCGGGGATGGAGCTCGCAAGGTTGATTACGCAGACATGGCCCGACGCATCAACTTCAAGATCGACTTGGCACTTTTGCCGCTGCTCTCTCTGCTCTATCTGTTCAACGGTTTAGACAGAGGCAATATCGGGAACGCCCAGACGCAGGGTGATGGCCCCTGATGCAAGGAAATCGAGAGTGCCGTGCTGAATTTAGACCGTCAGGGTTCACCGACGACATTGGCGCGCGTCCAGAAGACCTCAACTTGGCAGTCTCACTCTTCTTCGTCACATTTGTCCTGTTTCAGCCGCTGTCGGCGGCGGTCGGCTGGCGGCTCGGTGCCCGGCACTGGATTTTCATCATGATGGTGAGCTGCGGCCTGCCTGTGAGGGTTGTTTCGTCTTGACGGCTCACATGGTTAGATATCCTGGGGCGCCGTGACCATTGCGCAGGCGTTCATCCGGGGGCGAGGTATGAATACCCGGTAACTGGAGCGTCATCGTGGCCTCTCCCTAATCTGATTTTCCATAGTCGCGTTGATTGCAGCGCGCCTGCTCATCGGGGTGCTCGAGGCCGGCTTTTACCCAACAGCTGTCATGTACCTGGCATGTTTCTACTCTCGATTTGACCTCGCTCTCCGCATCGGCTTGTTTTTTGGCCAGTATGCCATCGCCAGCGCCTTCTCCGGCGCCTTGTGTAGGATTGTCCACGTCGTCTGCCTGACCAGTTACCACCAACCAAGCTAATCTAAGTTCGACCAGCCTACGGCATCTTCCTGATTCCACATGCAACTTTGAGACCCTGGCAGCTCCTCTTCATAATCGAGGGCGCCATCACCTGCAGCCTGGCCTTGGCAGCTTGGTTCTGGCTCCCGGCAGGACCAGGTACGGCATGGTTTCTCACTCGGGAGGAACGAGCGCTCGTAACGGAGCGGCTCATGTCGGAGTCTCTAGACCATGGTAAATCGCGCGCGCTCACGAGAAGAGACATCGTTGAGACGGCCAGGGACTGGAAGCTCTGGTTTGCGCTGGCGTTTAATATCTGCGCCAGCGTCCCTGCCAGCGCCTTTTCCGTGTTTCTGCCGCTCGTCGTGCAAGGAATGGGATACAAGGCAATCGATGCAAACCTGGTACGTCATGCTCCGATTGCGCCGTTGCGTGGCATGCAACCATGCACCCTCCCTCCGCAGAAGTGATCGGCTGAGCACAGCCCACGCAGATGTCGGTCCCGCCAGCAGTGTGCGGCGCCGTTGGGCTCTATCTGTTCGCATTGAGTTCGGATCGCCATAGGGAGCGGGGTTACCACATCACAGCTGCCGTCATTGTCTCCCTTGCCGGGCTGATCGCGGTGGTCACGGCGTCCACGGGGCCGGCCAAGTATGCGGCGCTCTGTGTCTTCCTTTTCGGGAGCTACGTGCCGCCCCCGCTCACGGTGGCGTGGCTCAGCGGCAACACGCCGGTTGCGGGGAAGCGCGCGCTCGTGCTAGGCGCCAACGGTTGGGGCAACCTGGCCGGCGTTATTGGGTCGCAGCTCTACCGGCCCGAGCATGCACCCGAGTACCGGTTGCCATTCCTGGTCACGCTGGGCTTCGTCGCCGCGGCGCTGGCGGGAGTCTTGACTTACAGGGCCGCGCTGCAGGCGGTAAACGGACAGCGGGCGGCCATCATGGAGTCGAAGACGGCCGAGGAGATCGAGGCGGAGCAGATGGACGATGTGCGGTATGCAGACCGTAAATGGACGTTTGCATACGGGCTATAACTGGAACTTGACTTACTGGACCAGAAGTACGAGTAAGGTACCTTACAAGTACTGGCCTGCCTTAATACCGTGCATGTATGTATCTGGGTATGTACATACATACATACATACATACATACCTACATAAAGAACAAAGACACATGCAGCAGAGGAGGGTGTCTCGTGCGTTCAGTGGTCGATCAATGCCTTACATTTTATTTATTTTATGTACATACATTTGTATGTACAGTACATTGTACATTGCATTGCGCACACGGACGGCCCATCCCGTACACTACGACACAGGAAGGATCCCGTCGTTCCCCGGACCATGGCTGGGCGAAGCGTGGGTTGATTCCCTTGCCTTGATGTTCCATTTCTTGGGGTTGCCGCACAGCACGCCACTGTCTCTGCTGCAAGGGAGGCACAAGCCACTGGGCAGGCGTGGGTGGAATTGTGCGAGGCATGCAATGGGACCCCCACTCTCGCGGCTGCCTTCCGCAGCAGTCAGGCCCTGCTATCGGTTGATAACAGGCTGTTCGCAGCGAGCCTTGGCTCGATTTTGGAGCGTGGCCGGCCAATGAGCAGCGCTGAATTACACTGTTGGGGGGCAGGTTGCATGCGTGCAGGGATCGCGATGAGCTGTTGTCCCGGTTGCCCCACCGCCTAACCTCATTTCCCCCCGCCAGACACCCGACCTTCGCCCCGTTCCCTCCTCCACCACGGGTACAGACACCGAAAAGCTTAAACCCCATCTGCCGCGACCACATCGTCGAGAGCTCTCGATTTGCGTCCGTTGTTCCCCCTGCGACCCCGATGCCAGAATATGCCGAGGCCACCGAATCCGTCTGCGAATCTGGACATCTCCCCGAACTCGGCGCCGTCGCCGCTGCATCGCCTGCCTGTCAATCCCCGCAGGAAAAAGGTCGCACCCGACGAGCGGAAGCGTGTGGCCACCGCGTGAGTGAAAATTGCTCATTTTTCTGTCTTGAACGTTGAACTCCTTTGTTTCGTCCTCGTTCCTTCGCCATAATTCCCCCCCTTCCCCCCCTCCATCCCCCCGTCCCCAGCACTGACGACTTGCTATTTCTTCCAACCGCAGCTGCAATAGCTGCAATGTGCGCCGCATCAAGTGCAGCGGCGACCGCCCGTGCCGCCAGTGCACCAGCGCCCAGCGCGAGTGCCTGTACCCGGAGCCGGTCGAGAGGGTGACCATCCCCAGGGCCGAGCTGGAATCGCTGCAGCGGCGGTGTGCGTCGCTGGAGCGCCAGCTGGCTGCCACGGAGCGCCGCCAGGAACCTCGGCAGCAGGCTGGCTCGCCGTCGGCATCCTCCCGCACCGACACCATGGACACGCTGTCGTTGAATGGCGACATGCAACCCACCATTCGGCCGGGCGGCATCGACGGTAGGATGCTTGCCGACCCGGCCGGCACCTCGCGCTATCTCGGCGAGACGTCCGGGGCCACCTTTCTCGACACCCTGAAGGAACTCATCGTGACCGCCACGCCTCTGGCGATGGTGCTTGATGGTGATTCTGGTGAAACTACGGCGGGCGCCGCTTTCCTGGGGTCCGTCGGCCAGTATCAGACGCACGATTCCCGCCCAATGGTGTTGCCCCTGGGCGTTGATCCGCTCGTGCTCCCGCCCGAGGCGGATATCGCCTTAGCACTGTCGCAGGCCCGCTATTTCATCCAAGACGGAAACGGCAACTTTGCGAGCGGTGGCATCATGTTCTGGCCCTTTGAGGATGTGCAGAGCATCGTCTCGCTGGCGTCCCTCCCAGGCATACCGTGCCCTGATGGTCTGACACGGCCCGGACCACACCACCGCGCGCTGGCCCTATACCACACCACCTTTGCCATTACCCGCCTGCTAAACCTGAGGGAGCCAGGTTCTGCCGTCGACGGCCAACTGGGCGAAGACTATTTTGCGAGGGCCCGGTCGTTGCTGGGTAACTTGTTGGACCGCACTACCTACACGATAAACGACATCGCAGTGCTGGCGCTCATGGCGCTCTACTTGATAGAGAACAACCGGAGAGACGCGGCCTACATCGCCATCAGCAATGCCATGACCATCAGCGTCATGCACGGCCTCCACAAAGGGGGTTCGGGCAATGAGATTGGCGTGAGGACGTTCTGGACGGTTTACGTTCTGGATAGGTAAGGTTGCTTGTGCCTTCATGAGCGCTCAAGGTACTGACTGGTCTTAGGTGGCTTGGCTGTGTTATGGGCCGGCCACCCACAACCCCCGATGACGCCATCACGCTTCCACTGCCCCGGGAGTGCCCGTAGGTCCTCTAACCACCCATTTCATTTCCATTTCCTGACAATTCCCAGGGGACTTCCGTCTCCGGCTGGTCTGCGTGCGCACGTGGAGCTCTGCAAGATCTCGGACTACATCGTCTACAGCAGCTACCGGGAAGCCGGCCTGCCCGATCTTTTGAACAAAGCCACTGTTCGGGTTGACAAGGCACTGGAAATGCTAGGAAAGTGGCGCGCAAGCCTGCCCGTCCCCCTCCAACTCCGGGAGGATCCTCTGACGCTCCTCCCGGTTGACCTCTTCACGCAGGCCACTTCGTATGGGCAGGGCCCCGCCGGTGTGTTGAGCGGGGCGGCCAACTTCGGCCAAGATCGGGCTTGTTGGGCGCTCCATATGAGCTATAATCAGGTATGCCCGTGGCACACATGCTGGCATAGACAGGCCCACTGACACTCAAAACAGCTTTTGATCCTGGCAGTTAGGCCCGCGATGCTCATGGCGGTTTGGAAAGCCGTTGCTAGCATCGTTTGTGCTGACCAGCCCTTCGACATCGAGAACCACCCGCAGATCGAGCCGATCAGGGCCTGTAGCGATGCCGCAAGACGAAACCTCCGCCTAGGCCGGCTGATGCGTCTGCACAGCCCGCGGCAAAAGCTTTTGCTGTCGGATCTCCACAACATCTTCAACGCAGCTATCGTGCTCACGATGCATCAGATGGTCTTTGTGAACCTGAGAACCCAAGACCTTGACGATGTCGGGTGGGCCAGCGAGGTATTTGAGACAGAGGCTGAGACGGGCAGCGAATACGCCAAGGACTGCGCGCGTGTCTTGCAGGACCTCAAGTATCTCGCCCAGCAACTGCGGAATCCCATCCACGACCCGGATACCAAACAGGTCCTCTTGTCGGACGAGGGTGTCCTTCGTGATCTCTTACCAGATGAGGTGGCGGCGGTGGAAATGATGGATGAGTACAATGACAACCCTAATGCTACTAACGCGGAGTCGGAGTCGTCAAGACGCCAGGGAAGACGGGATTTGCTCTACCACAGGGTGTCAGCCATTTATCAGACACTCACTTGCTGGTGGAGGGCGGACGAAATGCAGTTCTACAATACGTTCCTTTCTTAGTTGGGCATGGCTTTGGACGGTGTTGTTCAAATTACGCAACCTAGATACCACGATCTTCTCTTCACTATTACATGTACCGGGATCGCTGTTTTTTTTTGGTTGCCTACAAGCTTCCGAAAAGCCGCTTCTCCTCAGCCGCGAGTTTCTCTGAGTGCTGCGCGATCTGTTGACTCGTCCACTCCCCAAACTCTGTCACATACGTGTCAATCAAACTAGCAGGAACCCACTCGAAGAAGACATTGCGGATCTCCACCCTCGTTTTCTTACCCGCGTCTGACGAGGAGTCTGCATTCTGGAGCGCTGCTGTTGCATTGCGGACCCTTTCACTGTTGTGCTCTGCTTGCCAAGCACGGCTCATCTGGATCGGATCGTTGTCCTCGATAACGTGATCCTCGGGGCGTCCAGGTGGTGCTATCTTCTCAGAATCGCCGAGCACGACTACCTTGGCTGACGGGGAGACGTGCTTTGCGCTCAGCACGGCGGGGAGTGACCCGGTCTTGTTGCTGACGGCGCCCGAGGCGGCGATGCGATCGGCTCCAAGCACAACCACGTCGATGCCCGATGATGCTAGGGCCGCCGAGGCGTCGGAGTATAGGGTTATATGTGCTTGGGGTTCCGTAGGGGACGGGCCAGCGGTGAGGTCCTCGGCGATACCACCAGCCAATGACACGCCCTCGAACAACGGACGGGATTCAAGTATGCGGAGGTCCAGCACGAAGCTTGATTCGAGTACCGCGTGACGTAGCCCTTGCCGAATCGTTGAGCTTTCAGACAGCGTCAAGACGGAAATCGGCTCATGTGATGCCAGCTTCGACGGGAACGTCCTCTCGAGATACTCTGCAAATGCCTGTGAGACTCGCTTGGCTGACTTCTGCCGCGCCGCTATCCGGGAGTCCAGTTCGTGCAGGACTGCATCCCTCCATGAACCCACCTCCTGACCCTTCTGCATCGCCGACGCCACCCCCGCCAATGCATCCAGCAACGCGCTCATGATGGCAGCGCCCATGCTCTCCCTCCCGTTCTTCCACAAATGCCACGCCGCAAACCGCACCTTCACCCACCACTCGTCCGTCGGCCCGTCGTCGGGTTTATTATGGCGATCACGGTCGACTTCAGCAACCACTTCCCTCAACGTCTGCAGCGCTGCCCCAGCCATCTGCCGCGCACCACTCTCATGGTCATGCGCGAGGGCCTTAAGTCCGTCAGAAAGCAACGTCCCCGCCGCCGGCCCCAGATCGGTCTCGAACCACACCCGCCTTAGACTCTCAGCCAGCCGCGGCACACCCTTCGCCAGACCCCCCGTGGTCGCACCCCCCCCGATGACGGCATGGGGGTCATGCCAGCCCCACCCTTCGTGCTCCCAATCGATCCGGATCTGCTGCTCGTCCGCGGGCGTCCTGAGCCAGAACAGGAAGGGGAAGACGGTCCATTCGCGGCGGACGGAGGCGTCACGGAAGGCGTAGCTCTTGCCTTGGCGGAGAAAGGCCAGGGAGGCGGGCGTGAGGGTAGTTTCCTCCGAGATTTCGCGCCATGCCGCGGCGAGGGGGGACGAGTCGGAGGGGTCAATGGTGCCGGATATCGGGGCGAGGTGGTGGCTAGAGGGTGCGGCGTGATGTCAGTTTGCGTTTACCTATCCAACCGCCGGCGCTCCCGGAAGTTGTTTGCTGGTTTGAGCTGTGCTCCCTCCCCTTCCCCCCTCCCCTCCGTCCCGGTCCTGACCTACCGGTATGTCGACACCTTGTCGCTGCGCTGAAAGAGCGCAACACGGGGCTTTCCGTCACCATCGAGCTTCATGATGAAGGATGAGACAACTGAGCGCTTTGTCCACTCGTCGCTGATGCCCGGCATGGTGACCATCTTTCCAGGTTGGGACTACCGAGAGTACTAGAAGGGTTGGTCTACAAAGTGTTCAAGCATGTGGTAATTGCAGTGTGCACGTCGTTGGCCACGGCTGACGGCACTCCGCACCTTGTGCTGGCAGACCCAATGCCGCCGGCTGCAGCCAGCTGACGGGTTCGCTCTGCTCCGGCGGCTTACACGCCGGGTACATACCTAGGTAGGTAGGTAGGTAGGTAATTACACCGCTGCAGGCGCTAGGACTGCACAAACAGCGGCACTAGGCATCTCTTTGAACGCACCGATAAAATTAGAATGATGGTTAAGAACCGAACGCCAATTCCATGGTGTAGCGGTGGCCGGTTAAACAGGGCATATCGGATTGGCGTCGCGAAGTGCCTCGGCCGGGACGACAAGGGTAAGTAACAAGATGGGCGAGACGATGTCAAGGGCGAAAAGATGCGGTCCTATGGTCCTGACGAAGATTGTTTTCTTTTCGTGCTGTCGTCGGTGCTTTCTGTGCGGGAGACAGAGAAATTGACACAACAGCGCCCTTTCGTTGCGTGTCCTGGTTTGTCGCAGTGGGATCTCCGCTAACCTCTGCGTGTGAGTCTGTAACACAACATCGGTCTGGTTGTCTCTACTGCATGCCATCCATGGGTGTCTTATTAGCCTACAATTCTTGTGCAAGTCCGCTTTGTATGTACACGACAGGGCGCCGGTGCACACTGTTCTGTACGACGAGGCGTGCGCTGGGTAATACAACACTACAGGTGAGATCACGAGTGGGAAGCGTGATATGTGGCTCGTCAGGGTGGATCAACGCATCCATTTGTCTGTATTGTATGTACAACAGTACTGTACATGGCCATCAACTCCTCGCCTGGAACGCCAAACTCCCCTTCCAACCCAGATTGCAGAATGCAACATAACAAGCCGCAAAGAAAACCACCTCTGGCATGCCGCTGAAACTCATCCCATCGTACCATCGTGTTGCCGAGCAAACATATTCTCCAGTATAGTGTGCATCCTCCTAAGACAGCCCGTATTTGCCGCCCTCCTTGTGGACTGGCTTGGCTGCCGCGGCGCCAAAATCGCTCCGGCCCTGGCCCGGGCTGCCATCATCGCGATCCCCGTCCGAATTGACCGCGCCCAGTGTCTGGCTCGTAACGGATCCGCTGCGCCGGCCGGCGGCGGCGGTGCGGGCGTTGCTGAGGTCGCTCTGCTCCGCGCGGCCGGGGTTCTGGGCTTCGCTTGGGGGTGCGACTTGAGGCTGGCCGTCGCTCGCTGCGCGTCGGTCGGCGTAGGGACCCCGCTTTTGGGCGTCGTAGGACTCGACGGTGGCTTGTTCGCGCCGCTTGGGGTTGACGGCGTCTTTGATGGCTTCGACAATGTCAGACATGGTGAAGGGATGGTAAATTTGGGTGTGTTTTGGTCTTGTATAGTCTGTTCTTTTGTTTTTGTCTTTCTAGAATTGAAGGAAAACCGTTTTATATGCCGCTGGTTTGGATATCGGCGCCCATGGGAAATGATGTCATTGGCAGTGGGGTTGCAGGAGACTGCCACAACATAACTGACCACTCGAGTACTTGGGGTATTTTCGGCCATTTTGATAAGATGCATGGGATAATGCCATTTAACGATGTATTTAAATTCCT
Organism: Chaetomiaceae sp. B2702; assembly: GCA_023628455.1. Classification (NCBI taxonomy): domain Eukaryota; kingdom Fungi; phylum Ascomycota; class Sordariomycetes; order Sordariales; family Chaetomiaceae; species Chaetomiaceae sp. B2702. Next base: position 120,676 of record JAMAKP010000032.1, on the reverse strand, counting down.
ATATACCTGGCCTACAGCGCAATAACCTTGACCAACTGTAACCGGAGAACACCGTAGCGCTTGGGTAATAGTATGTATGTATGTACATACATACAAGGTAGGTAGGTAGGTAGGTAGGTAAGGTAGTATCGCATCGCTAGGGTTGTGCACAGTGCCCAAAGTGGCCGTTGAAGCTGTGCGCCCATTCTTCGAAGGAGTGCTTCCGAGACACCAAAGACGAGCACCGATGATGTCACTAGGTAGGCGCATAACCCCAGATGCACGTGCCGCCACAACCAAAGTTATATGTACTGTACTATGTAGGTATGTATAGTGCATAGTTCAAGTGAAGTGCCATTTCTACTGTGCTCCATACTGTAACGTTATCATATTATCCGGCGCCCGACGCGTGTCCGGGGTGTCCGGGGTGTCCGGGGTGTCCCTATGGACGGAGTGATGACGAGTCGCCCGCCCGCCTCCGACGGACTCACCGTCGCACTCTGCTGATCGACTGATGAAGGAGCGGGCTGTAAACCCGCTGAGCCCCTGCCTGTCTGATCCCGAACCGCCGTCTCACCAATGGTAGGCACCCGTTAGGATAACAAGTCTGGACAGCCAAGCGAAATTGGGCCGCATGATGGCGTGGATCATGCTGTGTAGCAGCGTTTGGTGTTACACCGCCCACCAGTTGCGCCCAGGGGGCCGACTTACGCAAGCGGCAGCCATGACTGCAACTGCAACTGGCAGAATAAAGGACCTGCACTCTTGCTTGCTTTTATAGGGAGTGAACCTGACCATCAATTTAAAAAAAAAAACCCCGGGGTCCTCTCTGAACGGCGCAATTCCGGCACTCGAACGCTACCGGTAACAACGACTACACCGATCCAGATTCCAGAGTTCCAGAAGTTGAATAACATTAAGGGTTCTCGGTGGGACGACTACCAGCGACACGTTTATACCCACAGCACTCCAAATCCAAAGTCGAACGAGAAACATGCAACGACAAGAGCCAGCACCCGGCCCACATGACATCGAGGCCGCACCGCCGGCGTACTCGCCGCAACCAGCGGAAGGCCATGAAGGTACACCAGTCGGCTCAGCACCGGGCCCAGTGAAAGGCCTACCGCCCGACGTAGACGTGGCCCAGAAACAGATGCCTGCGATGCCCGTAGCACCGGAACAACGACATGAACCTGTCCCAGGGGTCACACCGCTCAACCAACTCGTAGGGACCCAACCTCAATGGATCGACTGCCCCTACTGCCAGCGACGGACCCTGACTAGGGTTAACAAGGAGGGCACGCCGATGCAAGTGTGAGTCCTTCTTTCTTCTTCGTCTTCTTTCTTTCTTTCTTTCTTTCTTTTTTTTTTCCTCCTTGGAGAAAGTCGTATTGATCGTTGGGGCAACTTGGCTGATTTGCTTCCACACAGAGTCGCCGGGGTCTTGTGCTGCCTTGTGTGTGTCTTGCTGGCCTGCGTCCCCTGCCTCGCCGGCTGGTTCGAAGAGACAAACTACTTTTGCTCGCAGTGCCACAACAAGGTGGCCAAGCGGCCCGAGAACGGTCCCGTCATCGTGTATGGTCCGGGGGCTGTGGTGCCGTCCAAGTATGTGAAGACATAAGGCCAGGCTTGGATGTGGGCATGTTGGGCATAAATATCATGGTGATCACATGGGGGTTGTGATGGAATTTCATATCTTTTATCAAACATGTCGTTTCACAGCCTTCCTGCTTACGTGGACAGCGTCGAGAAGCCGGCGAGAAGCCGCGGGAGTCGTGTTTCGCATTCTGGATTTTACACAGTACTTAATGTACGGATTTGTACAAATTACCGCGCAAGCTTATTGATCAAGATTAGTGAATGATCGGCGATTCTTCGTGAAATCGTCCAATAGGAGTCGAATACGAGATACGTGATGCCAAGTCTGCTTTCTTACCTCTGTTCACCAAGGCGCGGCGCCACTTGAGACGTCACCTTTGGCCGATCGATCGTATTCCTCGGTTGACCGAACACTACAGTCATTAACTTATTATTGGGTAACAAAAACTTTTGTAGGATACCTCGAGCCACCATGGGAAAACATCAAGCCGGCCAACCAATGTCGACGTGTATAAGATTGCTGCTCGTTCCCGAGGAGTCGGCGATCACAACATGATTCAGACATAGAACGACAAATTTGCAACGTCCAAAAATGGCCAAACTCTTGAGCTTGCTGGCCTTCACCACGGCGGTCTTGGCCCTGGAATGCCGTCCCGGGGGCCTGGTTTTCCCTCGGCCGCGCAATCTTAATCAATCAGAGACATTCCGGAACGCGCTCGACAACCTCACCACAACCCTCGATGCTGCATTCAGCGGCGAGATTCGCGCCAGTTGGGATAACCGCAATGTATCGTTGTCGGTTGCTCTCGTGGGCCTCGATCAGGCCGATGCGTCCAGCCCTCTCTGGGAGTACCACCACCTGGCTTCGGGCAACGTCAATGGCACCAAATCGCTCGACAAGCATTCGCAGTATCTGATCGGGTCTGTCTCCAAGGTTATCTCGGATGCAATTCTTATCCGGAGTGAAGTGAACATGGACGACCCGGTTACCAAATATCTGCCAGAACTGAACGACAACACCGCGTTCATCGACTGGAACAATATCAGTTTGCGGGCGTTGGGAGGGCAGCTGGCCGGTATACCTCCGAACTGTGAGAACGCTTTCTCCGTGATAAGAGAGTTAAGATGCTGACTTTTCCCGCAGATGGATTTTCTGTATGTCCAATGATCTTACCGTCCTTTCAGCCTCCCGGATGCCAACGCGGCGCATGTGCTTCCCCAGCCCCTGGCTTCCAGAATCGCTAACTTTTGCTAGGAATACTACTACATCAAAGACTGGTTCGAGGCACTGGGATTCCCCCACCTCAACGACAGCAGCTACCCTCCGTGCGGCGTGATAGGCCTCGGCAAGGAATGCACCAAGTCGCAGATCCTAGCCGGCATGCTCACCTCCCGCCCGATTGCACCCCCGCAGTCCCGCCCCATCTACTCCAACATCGCCTACACCATCCTCTCCTACGCCCTCGAGGCATCCACCGGCAAGAACTACTCAACCCTCCTCCGCGACCTCCTCACCCTCCCGCTCAACATGCCCTCGACCATCCCCAGCCCAGGCAACGACACCCTCGCCGTGATCCCCCCGGGCGAAAGCACCTGGGGATCCAACTACGGCGACAACGCGCCCGGGGGAGGCCTCGTCTCCACCCTCGCCGACCTCACCACCTTCCTGCACGCCATCCTCACCCGCAACCCGGCGCTCGCCACCGAGACTCAGATCCTCGAGTGGCTGCAGCCGCGGGCCTTCACCGGCTCGCGATCGAGTTTCGTCGGGTTCCCGTGGGAGATCTTCCGCCCGGAACCGGCGCTGCTGTTCCCCGCGTACAACGAGACGACGCAGGAGGGCGGGCACACCGTCACCATCCACGCCAAGGACGGCGCGGCGTACGGGTACCATGCGCGGATCGCGCTGCTGGATGAGTATGGCGTGGGCTTGGTGCTGCTGACGGCCGGGGACCAGGTCGCGCTGGGCGAGGTGTACGATGCCGCGTTGAGCGTGCTCGTGCCGGCGGTGGATGCGGTGGCGGCCGAGCGGGCTGCGAGCGAGTATGCCGGCGTCTTTGGTGGGTCTTCGACCGACGAGACGGGACACGTGGATGTCAATGCGACGACGGAGGCGGACAGTGTCTCGCTCAAGCTGACGGGCTTGCGTCGAAATGGGACGGACATACTGGCTAGCTTGGACGAGTTGTGGAAGGCTACCGTTTCCGGATTCTTGCCCCCGCTGCAGACGGCGGGAGCGTATCGGCTGTATCCGGCCGAGATTGAGCGGAAGAGAGTGCTGCCGAACGGGAGGGAGGTGGTGGAGGAGGATTGGAGGTTGTTGCAGGAGGTGAGAATGGAACTGGACACGGAGATGCCGGGGAAGGGCATCAGCGCGAATGACTGTCTATATCCTTGGACCCTGGGTGATTGGGTGCATTACGGCTCCGAGGCAGCCGACAGGTTCGTGTTTGTGAAGGATGCGGAGACCGGCAAGATCATCGGGCTAGATGTCCCATTTTTAAGGACCCAAGTAATGGAGAAATCCTAGGCCTGGATATGCCAGATGTCGTAGTGTCGCAGCCACAGTAAGGTGGCTACTAAGCTCCTGATAGGGCTGGAAAGCTTGGTAGAGCTGGGGAGTCTCATTTATATATAAATACCCTCATTTTTCTCTTTATTAAAAAGAGCTCCACAATACACTCTATAATATCTTCTATAGTCTTTAACTATAATATAATAGTTACAAGCCCGGTACTCTAGACTAGCTACGCAGCTCCCATACCTTAATTGCGAACCAGACTTTACAATAGTCTCTAGTAGCCTTGTACTCCCACTGCCCTACCTCGAGCCTTCGGCTGACAAATATAGCTGCTTGGAGGGTCCGTTAATACCTTTAACTAACTAAGGGTATTGGGTATAAAGTTTAATCTTCTAGGTAGGTAGTAGACCTTAAGGTTATACTATAAGAGATAGATCGATGTATTGATCAAACAACGATTAGCCCTATTGGTTAAGCCAGTATCTGGAGGCACGGAACATGGGTGAGGTGGGTTTCGAAGCTTGCAGGCGGCTGCAGTTTAGGATTCAGAGGATCAGTTGTCGGCGTTCTGGGCCTCAGGCATCAGCAATGAGGGACCGAGGGGTAGGACCGCCCGCCGATATGTATTAACCAAGCACTCCTCCTTCCTTCATCACAATCCAAACTCCAAATCCCATCCGCATGCATTTCCACCTTTAGCCTCGTGGCCTTCATTACTACCGGTACACATGATGGTTACCAAGCTGGTTCTCCCGTCCTGCGAGCGGGACCCCACGCACCCCAACCACCCCCCCCCCCCCCCCCCAGCTGCAAAAGCCGCTGAGAATCCAGGTTATGGGAATGAGCAAACATATCGACAGCTTGTTCAACGACGGCGCCAAGATACCGCAGGAAGCCGTGCAAACGCCAGGTGTGGATTCGCCTGGAGCCGAATTCGACGAAACCGGTTTGCGGTTCGCCAAGATGGCTTTCAACTTGCTCTACGGCCGCGACCCAAACCAAGATGTAGTGGCCGATTTTGTGCCGCGGCACCAACACAGCACATTCCCAAAGGTCGACGAATACGAGCCGGGGGACGCTCCGTATGTTGTGTCTTCGGCACCGAGCATGAAAAATAGCTAACGAATTCGGGGGGGCTGTTTGCTCCCATGGATTTTTGAACAGGGTTGAGGGATATTGCGTTACGTTCGACCATCTCGTGGACCCGGTCGACGACGACCCGGAAACGCTCATGATGAACCTTTGCGATCCTGCCGATCCGCAGTCGGCCACCTACTTCGAACTGGACCTCGCTCCGTATGCAACCGGCTCGGCGGCGCCGGTCGTGCTCCTCGTCCCGCGGTGCTGCCAGCTAAGGAAGGGGACCACCGACCGCCAGAGGATCAACGGCGGGGTGAAGGAGGCCAAGGAGGGCTTTCGCCCACCCACAGAGTGGGAGGAGGTACAGTAGGGATGTTGAGCCAGGGCTGTATTTACAGACGTCACCTTTTCGAGGTACCAGCCCCTGCGCGCTATCGTCGTTATGGTCAAGGCCAGGGAGTCTGGCGACTTGGCCTGGTGCTAGGACGGCATCCCCGATCTCCTCGGCGACCTTGTAGACATCCGAGGCCACCGAGCTGGCTCCCCTGACGTGACATGACGATGCCTGGGAATGCGAGTACGCTAGGCGCTATTCCGAAGATGTTCCAAGACTGATCCGATTTGAACCAGTCTCGATCGCTTCTTTTATTGGTCGGAGATAATTAGACGGAGCCCCCGCCTCTCCTTTTCTCACTACGTGAAGCGCCAGATAAAATCCGCATTGTGGTCTTCTACGAGCGGCTGCGGCGAGCGGCGTGCCGGCATGGCGGTGACGTTGAATGTCGAGGGTTTACCGACTCCGACAAGGATGGTCGGCAAGCCGGGGGCGAGGTACTGTAATGTGCTCTACATACCGCACTGTCGAGGTACCCGAAAAAGGCGGCACTGCCCTGCCAAATTCGGCAGTTAGAACAGCAAGTTCCTCTTGATTTTTATGCATATGGATCCTCGACATCGATCGTAGAATAGATAACCTCAAATCTCTCACACAGCACTATACTCTCCTCCCCAAACTGATCTCCATTCTCCTGCTGTCGATAAAACGCGATATGGCCCGTCCGATAGGCCTCGTAATCTCCCTCAGCCTCCGCCAGCGCGAAGTCCTCATCAACGTCACGAAATTTGCACTGCACAAACGACGTCGTCCGCATCAGCGCCCTGGGCGCGCCGCTGCCGTCAAGAATGACAGACAGGTCTCCTACGCCCCAGTACAGTGGATCTGGCACCGGCCACGACGTGGTGGCTGTTTTTTTGCCCTGCACAGCCAGGCGGAGAAACTGATCGGCAAGTGTCGGCGAGGAACCACCGAAGTTGAAGACGTCCTTGGGTGCGGGGAGGGCACGGCCCAGCGTGGAGGACGCCGTGGCCATGAAGGCGACAATGTCTGAGCGATAGGGGTCGACGGCGGACATTTTCAAAATTTGGGGTGGTTGTTGGCGTCTTGGTGTCTGGGTGTCTGGGTTTGAATGGATGTTGATAATAATGAGCTGAGTTGAGCAGCGACCTGTAAAGTTGACGCGGCATAATAAGTTTTCCGGCTCATAAACCCTTGATCTTTAGCCCGATCGGCGAGACAAATCGGGTGAGCGCTTGAGTCACCCCGTAATACCGGACCCCAAGCCGGACCCCACTCCACCGGCACAACCGCGAAGAACAATAGCCGAAGTCAAATGGATCGAAAAGGGGGTTGATATTTGCGTCTTGATATCTCTCTAGCAGGTGCGCATGAGGGTATACAGGGGGCTCAAGTTCGCGCACGACACGAAGTTCAGGTAACGGAATACACCTAAATAATACTATGCATATAGCACGAGAGCAGAGCCGCGAATCGAGTAGAACTTTGCCTGGCGTGAAGTATATAACAGTATCAGGCGGTCCAGCCAACTTCAAATGCAAAGTTGGCCTCGAACAATGTGGGAATCTCCTAGGCATAGACACAATCTCCCAGGTTCGAAGTCGGGAGCAAATCATTATCCGGCATGCAGCCCCGAGTGCGAGTTAGAGCCTGCTTCAGGAGTCTTCGGAGGTAGTGGCTGTGTTGCCACGCCCTGTCGGACAGCCATCCCAGCGTCTGCACCGCCCTGCTGGACCATCCCGGGAAACTGTTGAGCATGTGGAGGTGAATGAAGGGGCGCTGGCGCCTGCACCGCCGTTTGTTGTACCTGCGGCGGCCAGACTGTCACCGGTTGAATCCCCCCCGCGACTCCATAGGCTTGCACGGGATAGGAATAGCCACTGAACGGTTGCTGACCTGCGGCCGATAACGGCGGCTGGGTGTGGGCAGACTGCATGTAATATGTTGGTGACGGGGAGACTGGTGCATGGGAATAGTGGCGGGCAGGCGTGGGTGTTTGCGGCAATGTGCTGGCGCTGTTCATTGTGCTGACCGACGGACGTGTCAGACCAGAATTCCGCGACGATCGGCGATTCCTCGCCCCCGTCTCCGGGTCCTCGTCCAAGCCAAAATCATCCGGCCGGTCCGAGCGGTTACGCGCGCGTTCCGAGTCGAGGCCCCCGCGTGCCCTCGCCATGTACTTGTCAAAGGACGTGACGCTGTGTGCAACGCCCTGAAAGTGGCGTTCCGTCAAAACCGTCACCGCCGGCCTTCCGTCACCCGCGCTGTCATCCAGGTCGCCGCGCGCTAACGCTGCAGCGCTGATGAATGCGTTGCGGATCTGCCGCCCGTTCCATCGACCCAGCTCGTCGAACTCGTGCTGCTTCCAGTGCTTTTCGGCAAACGCCAGGATGCCTCTCTTGTCGGCCTGGAGGTACCCTTGTGGCGGGTCCAGCCCCGCTCCGCGTCGTTTCTCAATCAACTCGAGTCTGTCGATGTTCAAGCGGAAGATCTCGAGGGTTTGTGAGAGACTCAGGGTCCTGTAGAGGAGTGCGCTGTGGACGCGAGACTTGATGGCCTCATCGAGCTGGCCGGGTCTGTTGGTTGTGAGGAAAAGGATCCCATTGTAGTACTCCATGACTCGCAGGAAGACTGTTGAGCGCGGTGTCAGTAGAAAACAAATACCGCCTGGTACTCTGCACGTACCTGAAACGACGGCATTCCTTTGAAGATCGCTCTTCTCCCGCTCTTCTAGAAATACATCTGCTTCGTCAAGCAAGAGAATGCATTCCCATACGTTTGCCAGGTGAAAGATCTCGTTGAGCGAGGACTCAACGGCATCAGGCGTTGAGCCTAGATCTCCAGACGTGATGGCAAACAGGGGCTTCCGATATTTCTGCGCTACTGCCTCGACCGTAGCTGTCTTGCCGACCCCCGGAGGTCCATGAAGCAGGAAGACAAGGTTATGTCCCTTTCCCGGAATTGGGTCCTGGCTCGGAATCTCGCGTGTTTTCCTTGCCTGCTTGGTGTTGAAGTGGTCCATTAGGAGGCAGTGGATGATGCGCTTGTTCTCGGGGTCTATCTGTAGGAAGCTGAAGGCGTCGAACTGTTCGCGATTAACTTCGACGTGCTTCACATCCAGGAAGAGAAACCTGCGTTCGCGGAGCCCATAGCCGTACAAGCGTCGCGGAAGCAGGACAAGGTCGTCGGGCGGCGGTTTGTCGACGCCGTTTTGCCCATAAGGATGCTTTCGACCAAACTCCTTTCCTTCGAGGTAATCGATATCATCGTCAGACACGACGATGTGAGGCCACTCAAATAACAGTTTGGAGCGTGAGGCATCCGACCACAGAAGAATAGGAAACTTGTCGCGGCCGGTTATCACGTCGCTGGGCCATTCTTCGGATCGAAGGCCGTAGTCGTACTTCCACGCCGGATGGGCGTTGAAGGCTTCCTGGAAGTCGATGATGACGTCTCCGTCGATGAACTCCGGGCCGGTCACGGCCCGTCCCTTTTTGTTGTACTTGTACCTCAATCCCAGGGGCTCGATAAGAAGTGTCCAAGCCTTGTACGACACGTGTCGCTGTTCGATGCACTCGGTAAACGTTTTGCCCAGCTCACGACTGATTTCAACCATGGCCTCGCTGTCAGGAGCAAATCGTAATGGAAAGACATCCAGGCTTCGGATATCCTTTTCGCCGTCGAAATGGTCTATTGTCACGGTGAGCGGAACTGGCTTGTACGCAGAGCCATCGTAGTCGACAAAGTAGAGTCTGGCCTTCGCCTCCCAGTCGGCTGATGCGCTTGGGAGCATGGGAAGTTCCAAATCACCCTGGTGTGATGAGAAGATCTCGAGCCTCCAGATCGTTTGGTGAATGGCGTTCTCTGGAAAGGCTTCATCTTGCCCTTCCAGCCTCGGGTGCTTCAGCAGCGTTTTCCGTGGCATATAAACGAGATCGCCTGGCTTGAAGAGGTACCACAGATCCTCGTATCTGATACGCTTCGGATTGGAGTGATTGGCGTCGGCGAACTGCTCGACAAGGGGTAGGAGGTGCTCTTCGACGAAAGAAATGTAGCAATGCAAGTGCTCTATCGTTTTCTGGCTACTAGGATCCTTATCTCCCGCTGCTAGGGCCGTGGCCTCGAGGGATTTGAGTTTTTCCTTAATGTGCGGATGGAAATGAATGAGATGCCCAAAGGGTCGCATGAAGGTATGCGGCTCGGTTCCCCAGTTATACCCGCTGACCTCGGCAAGGGCCTCGAGAATCGTGTGGGACTGAATACGCACTGCCTGTAGCCAAGTGCCGCTTGACAGGCCACCGTCAAACCGCCTGCTCTTATATTCGATGGTGTTTTGGTCTTCGTAGCGCTTGACCTTGGCGAGACGTCGCCTCGTCACCTCGCGGGCCATCTCCAAGCCTAACTCCGTCCCTGCCTCGAGATACTCGATAGCACAACACCCTTCTTCAGGGGAGAAGCGGTTGACAAACTGAGCAAATGTACATGCTCGTGTTCGAGGGATGATGGGCACATCCGGTGGAGCCTGCAAGCTAGCTGCTTCTTCTGTTGCTTCTTTGCCGCTCAACTCGCTCTTCTTGATCTGAGCTAGGCTCGGCTTCTTGGGCAGTTGTTCCGTCCGACGATTGTCCACCTCTGGAGAACCGATCTCCGACTCAGAGCCGCTATCTCCGTGACCTGACTGCACAGGAGAGGGAGGCGCCCGTTCGTCTCCATCAACTTCGATGGGGGAAGGCGACATTGTGTTGCGTGAAGGGCGAACAACAAGAAGGTTGGCTACTTCTCGAGTGGTGGCGGGGTCTTCCAATGATTTATGAGTGTGGTTGGCAGATTTGATCACGCGGGAGCTGCCACTTCGCGCTCAGGAGTGCCCGAATCCCTCTCGCATTGACCAAACAGACAAACATGCGTGAGGACACTTATTAAGTAGATCACGGTCAGGCTGATTAGTTCAAGGTGCAAGAACCCAGATAACACTCTTAGCACAATGTTGTGGACGCGAGGCGCCGCTTGTTCTGTATGTTCGGTGAAGAACGCATCGATGCCCAATTGCAATCTCGAGGCGTCGAGCAGATAACCAATAAAGGGGAGTCAGGACCATAATGGTCGCACTCCAACACGCGGGTGTGTGGCACAAGGGCCATGGTATACCAATCAATCATCATCACTACCGCTCAGCTCGTTGTCAGCCCTGAAGATAAACCTCGCTCAGCCACCCTCCTTCTAATCCTGCAGGTGCGGGGAACCACCAGAGAGGGAGGATCTTCTGCCGATGAGGACGAGCCGGCCCGGGTGTGTTGCCGTTTCTGTCAGCGCAAAAAAGCCACCTGGTGCGTCATTTGCAGTTTCAACGGCCGCAGCGAAGGCAGTGTCCCATGGTGTCCCATGGTGGGGGTGAGCGCAAGCCAGTGGTGGTTGGCAGGTCAGCTGTGTTGTCGCTTGCCGCCAATCCGTATTTGAATCTGTGGGATTTCATACAATCTTGTTTTCATAGAGCCTCTCGATTTCTGCGCGATTAAAGAGTTCCTAGCACATGCCGCAAATATTCTATTCGGGTAGCTTAGGCCCTATCCGCAGCTCAATCGTTCATGTCCAACCTCGGCGACCGGTAAAGGTCTTCTCCTATCAGCGCGGAAAGCCCAACTAATATGACGGATTCGGCGCTGGGATGAAATGGACCCAGTGCAAGTCGTGTGCGATTACAAGCCCGGTCAGCCGTACCAGTAAGCCCTCTCCGAGATTCAGCAGGATGCCCGCGTCCGGGCAGGGCGGCTTGGAGGTTTGCGATCGTTGCACGCAGGCTCACTTTGCGCAGATCTCTGATCGAGGTTTTGCGCGACGTCGAAGTCGTCGACGACGACCCCCGGAGTCGCTACTGTTGCTGGCAAGATGTCATCGACGCCATAGATGCGGCTAGGGTGCAGGATAATGCCAAGGCCGACAAGTCGTTCGTGCGAGCCCGGCTGAGGAAGTCGGGGCCGGAGATTGCGATGCTGGACTCTCTGACGAGTATGATCCCGGATCAAGACGGCCTTAGCATTCTCCGTGGCGGTTTAACGACCTTGTTTAAAGTTAGTGCTGTTCTCACTCGGCTCCTCCACTCCCTTGACCGACTGGAAGCCCTTCCTTTGCCTTGACACGGGACTGATCCGGTATTGTCCTCGCAGATGGTCTCCTTACGACTGGAGATTCGTGCAATGATCCTTCGGGCATTCGAGGCCATCCCCGAAATATTCATGGATGCGGTTGAGGCTGGCATGCGTTTTCCAAATGCCCCGGACCTGTTGCATGCTGTTAGACAGCTGTACGACACCTTGGTCGAAAACACAGCGGTGTTAATCAGGATCTTGCTACGCAGCCACCCTCACAAGAATAAATGCAAGCGCATCTCCCTGAATATGAACGCAATGATATATAGCTGACACTGCGATATAGTGGTTCGATTCTGGAAACAACTCCCCGGAAGAGAAGCTGAAGTCGTGCGAAGCTGCCTCGACGAGGTTTCCCGCGCCACGGAACGCGTGAGGCAGTGCTCGAGAGCGGCGCTCGAGCGAACCGTAGGCGAGATACAGTGTACGGTTCTTGCAAGCACCAGCCTTCTCAGTGCCGATGTAAAGGCAGTGAAGTGCGGGGTTGAAGCCATACCAGCTGCGATAGCCGACGGCGTAACGCGGCTCGAGTCACGCCACGAGAAGCAGTTCCAAATGGTAGAGGAGAGTAACCGGAGGATTGTGGAAGTTGCCGATCAGATTTTGAAAGATATTCAAGGTCAAAAGAACGATCTTGGCTGGTATCAGCAGCAATATCTGAGACTCCATGGTGAGTTTGGTTTTTGTCAAGCAAATTATCGGTGGCGAGGGAGAAATTTCCTTTTTTTTTTTAAAAAAAAAAAAAAAGGAAAAAAAAAAAACAGCACTGACCCTCCAGATCGGCTAGGCCCTCAACAACAACTCGCATTGCCTTGGGTACAAGTCGCGACCATCACGACACCGCGGCTGCTGGCGGCGACACACTTGGCGCAGACTGAGCCAATGCCCTATGAGCCGCTCTCTCCGCCAATATCTCCTGGACGCGTGGTAAGCCACGACGACTTGGTGCAGATGCTCGAAGTGCCGGAATGCGCGGCGGCAGAAGCTCTGGCGCGCGTGGCGCGTCGGAGTTGCCATCTCAGAGTCGAGGCCGGCCGGCGGAGCAACCGCCTTATGACAATGAAGCGCTTCAGGAATTGGCTCGGAGCTGCAGCATGGGCGTCGGATCTTGTCCTCGTCGACGGCCACTGCGGAAATGCTGCCGCCGACAAGGTGTCCCCCGTTTCAGCAATCTGCGCTTCCCTCGCCGAAGTCATTATGAATGCGCAGGCCAGCAGCGGTCATGATCGGCCCGCTGCCATCATTCTCTACCACTTTTGCGGTCAGCACATTGCTGTTCGGGACCCCCTGAGAGGACCGGAAGGTCTCATCCGATCCCTGGTACAGCAGCTTTTGGCAGGGACTATCGACGTCAACGATGGTTCGGCGGGTCAAGCACTGTCGTCAGGCTTCGTCGACGACGAGCTTCTGAGCGGCGTGAATGAGCGTGATATCCCGAGCCTTTGCCGTTTCTTTTGCGAACTAATTTTCCGCTCGAGCCCAACACGTCCTATCTTCTGCATCATTGACGGGGTCTCGGAGATGGAGACAGTTTTGGACGGCTGGCGGGATGATTTTTGTATCATCATCAGCACTTTGCTGGACTTGGTCGATCACGTCCGTGTCGGACCGGCGCTCAAGGTGCTCCTCGCTAGCTCGACGCGGAGTACGGAACTGGCCGAGTCGGTTATCCCAGCTGACAGGCTCGTGTCTCTCCTGGCGGCGGATGCGGTGGGTAAGCAGTCGTATTACCCAACCCTCTTCGAGAGGGACGTCGATGAACTGCTGATGGTCGGCGAGCCCGAAGTTGCGTTCTCCCAAACAATGAGTACGACTGGGAATGGCTTAGAGCGGCAAATACTGACTCGAGGAGAGTGAAACGCAACCTTGAAGGGTGCAAGCCATTGAGGAAGGCTGGGAAGAGTTGGGATACTTCTCTTGTTGGTAAACTGCCGGCGTGTAAGAATTGTAAATAGTCAGAAGAGGCAAAGAGGGCGATTATTGCATTTTTATACTGGACTGATTATAATAGTGAAGAATAAGGGGGTTTTTTTTTCCTTCTTTTTTTTCCCCTTCAAGCTGCGAGGTAACAAAAAGTGTTTCTGCCATATCAAACACGTCGTTATTACCGACAGTTTTAGGGTTTGTGCGATGTTCGAGGCATGCTGTATCGAAGTGCCTCCCGCCATACCATCTTTGGCGGCTGGCAGCCGGGCCGATGACTCAGGGCTGGTCCGACAAAATTTTTTTTTTTTTAGCTTGCAGTGCGATGAAACAGCCAGTTAGCGATTGCCGCATCGGCCACCGCCAGGCACCATGCTCCGCGATTCCTCAGCGACGTAACAACCGCGGCTCCTTTTTGGGATGCGCAGACAAGCGTAACAGAGCTTATGTGCATACTGTATCGTCAATGATACGCGATGCTACCCGACGAGCACGATTCCCCTACTCCGAACATGGCCCCGGGCGTGGTCAAACCGCTGTCATCGCGACTACAGCCTGAGTTCTCAGCCATCGCGTCTCGGATTCCGCAACGCCAGTATGCGGCCATGGTGCAGGCCGGAACAAACTCCCTTTCCGATGCATTTCCCGGATGCAGTCCGGCGACACGTTCACCGACAAATCTCCGGTGCTATAGGGGCAATACAGAAATAAGAGCTCTTTTGGAAGGAGACGTCGGATCACGGGAGCATACAACCGGGAGACGCGGCCTTTGGACGAGGTTCAACATCCAATGGTCCGGCTGGGCGTCGCTGGATTAGGCAGCTGCACCTGGCATCCGGATGATGTGGATCAGTCCGGCCGGGCCGTTGCATGACCCCGACATCTCTGCCGTGCCAATGATGTTGGCGAGACATTGCACAGGACAAAGGATGGTTGCCGTTGGACCCGGCATCTGGCGACTCTGAACCAACTCGCCCGGCCGACAACGTTACCCCGTGCCAAGCGAGATCATGTTTTACGCCGTATTCCGCTTTGAACCAGCTGTCTGAGACTGGATGCTCCAATCCAACTGTCTGCATTACTCTTGCGGTGGTTGCTCGTCTGAGGATGGTTGCTCCTCTGGTTGCTGAAAGCGGCCGAAGACCACTGGCCGAGTCAGATGTGGACCGTGCTCGCCGCTGCTGCCATCGTCATTGAGCCAAGAACACATCCAAAAGTGCGATGCCTTGCGAGCCCGCCAACCCTGGAAGCTAACCAACGTTACGCAAGGGCCGCAGCGGCATCCTCACCCAGAGATCGTAATGTGACAAACATTGAACGGCAGCGTCTCGATCTGGCCGGTCCAGATGACTCACTTTCTTTTCCCGAGCTGGGTCCTTCCGGATCGCGTTAACCTCCACAACAGGTTTCCCCAGTCACAGTTCGACACCAGCGGTGACTATTAAAACCCTGCGTCATCCTTTCATCCACTGATCCTTGCTGACGAAGCCAATCTTCTCCGAGATCGCGGGCCTTGGATGGCCATCATGATGCCAGTTTTCTCTGTCTTCCCGCATGGCGATCCTCCCTCGCAATAAAGCCCAAACATAGTCACAGGCGGAGAAAGCGGTGACGACAGCCCTGGGGGTTGTCAATCAATGCATTGGATCGTCTTTCCGGTTGCTTGCCATTGGGCGCAATCTCCCCGGCGCTGGCGGCTCTCTTGTCCCCACCCGCTGTCCGGCGAACCAGATGAAGCTGTAGCACCTGCTAAATCAGGACCATGGCCGCTGGGTCCGTCCCGGCTCGGCTGCGGCCCAGTTCTCCCTGATCGACCCACCATGTATGTGCAACCTTTGCGAGGTCCAGATGGCATGACGGCCGCCGCACCGAGATCCGGCCGCGGGTTGCGGTAGCCGATGCTGCGCTGCGGCAAAATCTGCCAGACGCCGGTGTAATAAAAAATGACTACATTTATAGCGATGTCGGCAAGTCTGCGCGGCGCACTGGTTTGATGGTGATCAGCCTGCCGCATTATTCATCGGTCGCCCCCCTTCTGCGCCCCCCCGCAGAAGGGGGCGGCTGCAGTGTTGGTTTGCCGCTGCGCTTTTTGCACTGCGTATTATCCCGTAACTAATAAACCCCCTGGCCATTTCCCCTGGCAGCCAACTGCTCTTCCTGGCAGCGCCCTGCAACGTGGCCCGCGGCGAGGCCCTTGATGGCCAACCTCGTGCCCGTCCACTAACACGCGGCCTGGCGACCAGCTTCCCGAATCGTCTATCATGGCCATGACACCGTCGACTGCTGTCTGCCTGCGACACATTGAAGCCAGCAGCACAGGGCGCCGAGATCGGAAGTTGCCGATGGCTTCTTTGCTGCTTAAACGAACCAAAATTGCCCCGATTGGCCGTAAGCGGCCGCGCCCTTCTGAAGAAATCCCCGCCCGCCAGACAAGAGTCAGTCTTTTGCGGGCTGCGCTGATGCGGCTCCAACGGCGCCCACCCCGGCATTACAACATAACCAGCATCGCTCTTATACCCTGCATAAGATCGGTAGCACGCCGCTGTGGCAGTGCCTGCACGGCATTCCAAGCCTTGAGTGGTGCGTACCAAGCGAACCCGGATTCCGAGCCAAAATGTCTCGCGTTGCCCCCGGTGCCCTGATGGCATCGCCGCAACCCGTGAGCGGGCCACGGCCGGTTGCTCCGGAATCCCCGAGCCAGCTGTGCCGGTCCTTGGAACTCCTCCCGACCGAGCTGCTGCGGCCCATCGCCGAGGGCCTCGTCCCTGCGCGCCCGCTGACAACCCGTTTTGCTCTGCGCGCCTCGGGCACCTGGGAGTTTCGCGATGCCGGCCACCAGTGGTCTGACTGGCTCGCCTGCCACAACAATCTGCTGGCGTTCGCCCAGACCTCGCGGCGTATTGCCGCCATCGCCAAGCCCCTGCTCTACCACACCATTGTCATCCCAACACCACGCGCCTTGGTGACGCTGTTCCGCCGCATGCAGTATTGCGCGGTCCTGAGGCCATGGATTCGCAGTATTACCTGCCTCGTCAACGTCGCCGGCGCAACCACCATCGATGAGGTGCATCGCGAATGGCAGAGGCAGACTGGAGGTAGGGAGTAATTGCCGATGCACCAAGAGTTCAACCATTGTTAACTTGGTTTCAGTTGTCTGGGAATGTCGGTACGGCCGGCCCGACGACTGCAGCATGGCCATGGAGCTCCTCAAGACCATCGCCATGAATGCGCCAAACCTCCAGGACTTCTTGATGGCCTGTCCAGATTCGCCGCTCGGCCTGGAGCCTGTCGATTCATTGGTTCCGGGTGTCCGGGATGCCATCATCCGCTGCCGAACGGAAGACTACCCGCCCATGCCGGACAAGGTTTTTGACTATTTCCCTTTTGCCCGCATGCGGAACCTCACGTCGCTGCGCATTTACTGCCACCGCGAAGACGGCGATCGCCAGCTGACCCTGTCTCGCCTGATAGCCGACTTTGCCGTCGCTATACTACCTCTGCTGACGCAGGTGAAAACGCTGGAGTTGTGTTGCGCGTCGGCCGACGAAGTCTTCGTGCCCAACATTGTGCAGCATCAACTTCCGCCATTACCGCACGTCCAGCATCAACTTCCGCCATTACCGCACGTCCAGCATCTCCGTTTCTACGGCAGCCACATTCACGAGCCCAGGCTGGTCGCACTGTGTCTGGCTTGTATCAACCTCCAGACATTGGTTGTGCACTTCGAGGCGAGCACGGTCGACGAAGACAGGAACCTCTTGCCCGAGGGAAAGACCCTCAACGATGCGCTTGTTGGGCTGGCTGGGTCCTTACGGACGCTCGAGTTGGTTTCCCTGTCGGAGGGGCATTACCTGACGCGCGGAATGGAACGGCCGAGAAAACCGGAAAATCACCGGCTTCGGTGCATTCCCGCGCTCACACGTCTCGACACCCTGATGTTAGACTACCGCGGAGTATTCGGCACGCTGGGTATCCTGGATGAGGATGACGGGGAGCGGCTATGTCAGCTCCTTCCACCCTCACTCCGCGATTTCACACTGGTTTGTGAATGGGGCACCGCTAGAGATTGGAAGCAAACCTACCTTGCCAACCTAGACATGGTTCTTCACGGCGTCGAGTGTCTCTGCGCAAGCAAAGCTCATTGCCTGTCGAGTATCTCGCTCGCCATACACTCGTGGCCGGCGGAGAGCAGGTTCCACAAGCGCTTCAGGAGGGAGGTGGAAACAGCACGACAACGTTGCGCGATGGCCGGCATCATGTTCAGGACGTTTGACCTGCTACCCTCGTATCAGGATGAAGACGAGGTTCCAGCTACCGAGGATGACGACAATCTTGAGGAGGAAGAAGAGGAAGATGAGGTAGACGAAGAATCATTCGTGCATGTCCCCGTGGAGGATGATGTTGAGCTCGAAGAGGAAGACGAGGCGTCCGAGTACTACTTTTCAGGCGACGACGAGTCGGATCCGGAGAGGGCAGAACGACGACCCCCGACGTTCAACGATTTCTTGCAGCGTCTCGGCGAAGACCATGGGCACAGCTTGGATGAGCTATTTTTCGCCTACCACGAGGATCGATGGGATGAGTATCTGTTTTGAATTGGCAGAGGGCTACGGATCGGCCTAACTATGTGGTTGCTTCCCCGGAAACGCCTCGTTCGAGGGCAAGTATCCGCATTGACACGCAACCCACCAGCCTCCGCAGAAGCACAGCGTGGGCACAGCGTGAGCACATCAGTCCGCTGCTTGGCTGCGCCAACCGTCAAGCCCGAGCATAAGATCGCCATGCGAATCACCCGCGCTCTTCTCGCTACAACCGGAGCATAACGGGGTTTGAGTCCGCTACAACGTTGCTCAACGCGATGGATGCATCCGACACATCTAGAGATTAGATGGAGGGTGCTCCTCAACTTTCTTTGTGGCACCATTTCTCCACGAATGGGGTGGCTCGGGAGCGGCGCGCCGTTCCAGAGGTTTTGCGCCACATTGATAAAGACCCAGGGTTGGGACTCCAGAATTGAGTGCCTTCCTCGTGGTGTTGAGACTGAAATAGACCAACGGGTCCGGGGTCATGCTATAACTGCCGAGCGAGCCAGTGTAGACAGAACTGCACAGTCGCTGTTCGGGAGACGTTGACGCACCAACGGTAATGAAAAGATCGCTCGGAAATACTGTCGTCTGGTGCATTGGGCCAACATTTTCTTTTTATACCCCAGCCGATACTGGCCACGATATATTGCGCGGTTAAATAGAATCTTAAACGCTCACGCAATTGACGGGCTGTCCCTCGGATGACCCCGAGCAAGCCAGACACGGTCGACCATCTACTGCAAACCATACCATCCGTCCACTGCCGACGATTTCGATGCAGGACCCAGGGTGTTATTGCCGATTCCTTGCATATTCCCAAACCCCCCTCTACCCTTGTTTGATGATGCCATCTGCCCCTGAATGGAGTACCAGGCCCATATACTCCATCCTAGATTACTATCCCCACCCAGATCGGTATACATCTCTCCCAACTTGGTCGCCTTCATAAAAAAAAAGCCGAATCTGCCGCGTATGCCCTCCACCGGCACTTTACAATTGCCGGGCTGAGGACTGGGCGCCCGGGATTTAGCCACGCCCAAAGTCTTCATGTCCTCTGCGCCCCATATCAGGGCTGCCCGCGGCCGCTCTCCGCGTTCTTATTTCCTGCCTTCCGATAACCGAGACGGGTAGAGGCGAGCAACCGACCAGCTGTAGTCATGCAGCCAAGAGCTCTCGCCCATCCGTTTGCCAGAGTCGCATGCCCGTTGTGAACTCGAGCTTCAGCCTCATCCAGTATTCCAAGTTGCGTCGACATTGCGTATTAGTCATTGTCCTAGGCAATGCCAACGGGGCAATCGACGCGTAATGTGGCCCTCGTGGTAGCCGCGGCCTCGATGGTCGCTGTAGCCCGAGGCGCCTACCCCCTGACCACCGACTCCAACTGCCATTGCTACAACACCAACTCAACAACGACCAGCTACTTCTCGCTCCATCAGTTCTTCGACTTCCGGGCGCTTCATCAGTACGTCAACGTCCCGCGGCCGCTCGACACCTTCGATGCCAATGCCCAGGCACCGCCTTCCAGCGGCTATTTCTCCAACTCCAACTTCGTCTCCTCCTGGGCCATTCAGAACTGGAACAACACGGCGTTGCTGGACCACAACAACGACACCATCACCGACGCCACCGTGAAGATGGTCAACAGCCCCAACAATATCTACATCGAGCGGGACGACGAGCAACCGCAAAACACCCATCTCACGCTCCGCACCGTCCGCCACGCCGACTTCCAGTCCTCGGCCGAGTTTGAGTCGCGCAGCCAGGGATACCAATTCCTCTCGGTGCGCATGCAAGCGCGCACCCGGGGCGCCCCGGGCGCCGTCACGGCCATGTTCACCTACCGCGCGCCACCGCAGCCGCACGAGTTGCTCCTGGTGCAGGAAGCCGACCTGGAGATCCGCACGCGCGACCCGCCGACGTGCGTGCAGTACACCAACCAGCCGGCGTGGAACAGCACCAGCGACATCCCCGACGCCACGCGGAACGTCACGCTCCCCAACGGGAGGCGCTGGAGCGACTGGGCCGATTACAGGATGGACTGGACCCCCGGGAGCAGCACCTGGTACGTGAACGGGCAGCTGGCCAGTCGCATCAGCTTCCAGGCGCCCCGGGATCCGGCGCTGGTGATTTTTAATACGTGGAGCGATGGGGGCAGTTGGTCGGGCGACATGCAGGTCGGGAGCGAGGCGTATATGCAGATTCGGTGGATTGAGATGGTGTACAACAGCACCGACCCCGGGGCGGGGAGGACTGGGCGGTGTCAGAACGTGTGCAGCATCGACGAAACGAGCAGAATCGGTACGCCGGTGCTCATGTCGGGAGGTGAGTACACCCTCGAGGTCTCGTTGTGGCGGTGGTGGTCGTTCTTCGTGATGCTGACCGTGTGTCTGTTCGCGTCGTAGGGCAACAGGGGCAGCCTCAACGCCAACCGGCCGGGTGCGCCTCGGCCAAGTACGGGCAGTGTGCTGGAAAAACATGGAACGGATGTACAAGTTGTGCCACGGGTTCGACATGCCGGTTTCAGAACGATTATTATTCTCAGTGTTTGTGACGTGGTTGCGAGATTTGTCCAAGAACGCTTTCTGCCGTTGTCTAGCAGCAAGGTATTCATTCTATCTTGAGCTTTTCTGTTATTCAAGGGGTTTAATGGTATAGTACAGCTCCGCTGAATCCGCCCGGTTTTGTGTAAAGCGAAAGCCGCGCTGGAACGCTGTTGTGGATCACGCAACAAGAGAATTGGCTTCGCAGGTTCGGCAGTATTGGTGTGTTTGTGTGCTCAACATTTGTGTAGGTATGGTCTCTGGCAGAGCAAAGAATCTGGCGTGTTAAATCGACGAATAACGGCACCGCTATATCCACTACTCTCGATCTGGTACTGCAAATCAGCGAATAACAACCGGGATGACATTGCCCCTATCCTTGTTGTCCCGCCACCTAGCTGCCCACGATTGACGCATCTCTTCCGTTTTCTCGTTCCCGTACATATACCAATCGTAGCTGAACTCGGCATTCATGTAAGCCGTCCCGATCAGCACCCACTGGCCAGTCTCGCCAACAGGCCGTAGGATGTAGCGGTGTGTCGAGCCTCGGAGAAGGCATAGCATGTCCCCCGGCTGCGGAGTGGTCGATGTGCTCCTGCAAAAGTCCATGTCACCAGTCTCGCAGACGAAGAACGTGTAGTCGTCAAATTCATCGGCAATGTACCTGGCATAGGGCTGTGCGAGGGCCGCCTGGGGGTTCAACTCACGCTCCGCCGGGTCAGTCATCATTATTTCGTGGAGCTGCTGGCGCGGCAGAGGGGTAGTCCAGTGCCAATCCATGGTGGATGTGATGAAATTGTTTTCGAAGTACTGGCTAAGCTTCAGTCGGGGATTGTCGACGTTCGAGTCTTCCGGGACGCCTTCCGCCGAGCCGTTTGACCCTTGCGCTGTGCTGTCCTTCGCCGCCATACGAGGAGATCTTGTTGGGTTTGTCGTTGCCATTACGCCCTCGCAATCTAAGAGGTAACGCCTACACTCGTGCAGGATTGCGGTCTCCGTCTCTTGCGCCATGATGCCTGGGTTGGTCTTCTTTTTCGCTTCGCGGTGGATGTTGCATCGGGATCCCGTGGCCGCGACCACGGTGATTGGCAAGGCTTCAATTTCAAGCATCCTGCCGCCGTCGAGGAGTTTGACTGGGTTGGTATCGTCCAGATTGCGGTGAAAGACACCGCGTCTACCAACAAAGTTTGGCACCCAGGACGGTCCCTCTGATTGAGGACCCGAGCTGAGGCCGAGTACGTCGATGCAGGTGCCTTCGCTCAGCATCCAAGCGGCGTACTCATAAAACACCTGGCTCACGGGCTTGGAATAGTCCGGAGCGAGGTGATCTGGGACCTTGCCGATGCCAACCAGCATCCCCAGCAGGGAGTACATCCTATCCCGCTGATCCGTCGCGCCAAAGAGAGTGAAGCGCGCAAGGTACATGGCCATCTGCTCGGCAAAGCCGACGTACTTCCCTTGCTGCGCCAGCAGCGTCAGGGTGTGCTTGTACTTCCACGCCTTTGCGATTGAGCACAGCCCGTTCCGCCGGGTGTAGCTCTCCGACAGCGTCCCGTCAGCTGGTGTCTCGCGGATGTAGAGCAGATGCCCAAAGGCGCTGGACATGACGAACCACGGCACGGTCAAGTGCCCGACCACGAACTTGACCTTCTCATCGTCATTCCGCAAATGCCGCACCGCCACCTCCTGCACTACCCACACGCGCGTAAACCACGGCCGCGCAAGCAGGCCGGCCATGACATCCCTGCCTCGAGCATGGCGGATCTCAACCGTGTCCCTGCGGCGTCGCTCCGCCGCCGTTGTGGGGGGCTTCATCATCCATTCGGCGCACGCAAGCATGTATTGGAAGGCCAAATGCCAGTCATCCTTAGGAAGCCCCCCGTAATCGCCCAGCCAGATGTGGATTTGGGCCGCTGAGCTGAAAATGTCGCCCATGCGGCCGACCTGGACGCTGCGCTCGGCGGTGTCCTGCTGGTTGATGCAAAGGCTGTCAATCCACAGGCAGGTCGGGGTGGTGCGGTCGCGGAGATACGTCAGGGCGGAAAAGAGGTTGAGTGTGACGGGATACGGAGAGGAACCTAGAGTGATGAAGCGGGTGTCCGAAGGGTTCCCCCAAGCGTATGAGACGGCTTCATAGGGAATGGTGTGAGAATCTTTGAGGCCGATATGCTTCAGTGTGCATAGGATTGGGTCGGTGAAAGCGCCAGGAAGCAGGGTAACGACGCGGATCTCGTCTGCTTGTAGGGGCTTGTGGCTAGGTTGGGTTTCAAGGGCGTCCATGTCGTTGTGGTTGTGGTGAGACAGAAGAAGAAGAAGAAGAAGAAGAAGATTGGGGTGAACAACATGAACTCACACAGTACTTTTGGCACAAGTGAGGGGACTCAGGAGAAATAGATATCAATGACCGGTGGTGATTTCAGCCCCGGCTGAGCGCGAGGCAGCTTTGCGAGCCTCAAGGTTTGGTTTATCAGGGACCTAGCCACTTTAGTGCAGGGGGGGGGGCCGGGCTGAGCCTCCCTCCGGTCTAGGTCCGGAAATATCCCCATTATCCCTCATACGGTACATAATTGCTTGGGCATCAGGTGTTCAGCTCGCAAAGACTACATTGATGAGTCGGCTAGAAGACTGTGGACCCCTAAAGGCTACCTCTTTCGCCATGCATTCTTGCTCCTGCTGCACGACTTTTGAGGTGCCGAGGCGCTTGGAGATCTGAGCCATTGGCTTTGGCTCGGGTGAAGAAGAAGGCTCGTTTGGTGAGACGAGATATGCTCTCGGCTTCTTCAATTCCTTGCTTGCTCTCAAGAAGAGACATGTCTGACCTGAGTGATTGCTGTGATCTCTCGCATCTGTTCCCCATGGCGCGCGTTTCGTCTTGTTGCTTGCTCAGCGCTCTCGTGATTTGATGCGGCGGCTCCTCGTCTCGGTACGGAAACTGCAACATCGCTAGCGCAGAACGCGACCACAAATTTCTCCCCATATGAGATCCGCGTGGGCTATTTCTCGCTGTGCGCTAGGATGGACGGAGGCGTTAACTGGGTTTGTGACGACGACCGTCTGAACCGCCGTTTTCTGGGGCTCCCTGTCACAACGCAGGCAAAAGGACATCCTTGCCTTTGCAAGGCTAGGGCCCCCCTATATAATTACTATGTGACCCTCCCTGATTCATGGAGCGTCTTCAAGACAGCCCAAGACTATAGAACCGAAGTTATCTCGCCCACGTTCAAGTAGGTAGCGCACTGGATTCATTTCCTTCCGTGTCTTGCTCCTGCCGCTAACACCTCGCTCCAGCATTCTCTCAATTGCGTCAAACATGATATTGATCCTTCTCACCTCCTCCGTCCCTAGTCTCAACCAGACGGGAGATGAAGCGCCGCGTGCGCCGAACCTCCCGGTGCTCGTAACCGCTCTCATCGCTGCCATGTCCACCGCCCTAATTGCAGCCATCTGGCACAAAAAATGTCCTGGACATATCGGAAAACCAAGAGACTCGGGATTCCCGAGAGCATACTCGAGCGCACCCTGAACCTGGGCCTCAAAGAGGTGGAACGAGAACTGGTCATATTTGCGTCGGGGTTCAACCGGGTCTAGATATTTGGCTCAGACGAAGACGCAATGCACGCGATTCCTTGTGCTTGCTTCACATTCTGGCGAATAATTGCACTATGCGAGCAACGGCAAGAGGCACCATTACTAAAGTCTCATTCTTCAGAGTTCTCGTACAGATAAAGCATAGTGCTCTTGCACGTCTTTCCCGTAAGATAATGATTACTTCTTTAGGGCCACGGTCTCCCTCGCGGCCATTAGCTGCGGTCCCATCTCGTACAGCTTGAGAACATCGGCAGCATGGACGAGGAGCACGTTTTCCTGCGCCATCTTGGCCAACTCCTCACCCCCGCCCAAACAGAACCCTGCCCGGGGCTTCTTGTGCTTCTTCAGCGTGTTGTCGAACTTCTCAACCGCCGCCACCCACTCGGGCTCGTCGCCCTGGCCGAAGTTGGCCGGCAAGTTCATGCTGATGCGGCAGTCGAGACTACCCAGCCACACCACATCAATGTCCGGCACCTCAGTGAGGATGGTGTCCAGATTGTTGATGCCTTCGAGAGATTCAATCTGCACCATGATGGCCGCCTGATCGTTGAGGTTCTGGAACACGTCGCGCTTCCCGTCGGCGCCCATGTCTGTGAGGCCAGGGACCATGCGGAAAGGCGGTGCTGAGCGGGTGCCATTCTGCCGGGTGCCAAATTTGGCCGACGAGACGACGTGTTTGGCTTGCTCGACTGTCTCGAGTTGGGGGATGACAATGCTGGCGCCGGCATCAAGGGCGAAGCCGATGGCAGCGTGGTCGTGGCCCGGGACCCTGTGGTAACATTATTAGTCGAATGAGCTGGGAATTCTCGCTCATGTTGTCGTACCGGACAAAGGGAATGGTGCGGCCCTCGCTCATGAACATGGTTTCGTGGACCATCTGCGGCTGTTAGCGGAGACCCCCTGGGGCAAGCAACACCGAGAAGCACCAACTGTGGTCATCGTCTCGACGCCGCATGATGTGTGCTCCCAGTCAATCCAAACGACATCATAGCCCATGGGGGCGACGAAGCGAGTAATGGGAATGGAGCTGAGGCCGGCATAGTAACCGATGAGAGGAGGGATTTTCTTCTCGTACGCGTCGCGGATGGCCTGACGAGCGCGATGCGGCTGGAACAGAGACGGGCCCACGTACGCCTTCATCCCTTGGGAAGAGCCGGGCCCAATATTCAGAAACTGGCTACCCATAGTGAGCGGTTGGTATAAATTGGCGATGCTGTAGCCGAGATAAAAGAAGCTGGGAAAGTGCAGAAGTTTAGGGAGCTGGGAAACTGACAACGAGCACGGGTCGCGGGTATTTGTACACTTTCGGTTGGCCGATATCTCGCCTGCCTCGACCCTTCCTTGTTACAATCTTCAACCCACGTCGTTCGGCAGGAAGGACAGGCCCACGAGTCCGGGCTCATGATCTGGCGACATTGTTCCTTCCGTGTCCAGTGCGCACAAACGCCACTATGAACACTACCTGGTAGATCTTCACGCGGCTACCTACCTGGTAGGCACATACAGTACCTTCTCTCACGGATTACGCAGGCCCAACCGCAGCAGTTGGGAATGTCAATGCTGCAGCCTGGTATCGCCGGCATTATGTCCGTCTCGACCGGATGTAACTTGAACAACGGCAACATGGCGCCGCGTCGGAGTCCAAGTTGACCAAGAATGCCGATGCTTCTAGACACCTATTTGCATAACGTTGCTGGGATGGGGTCTTTCCTACGGGATCCCTAGGGCTGACAATACTCCCAGCTGTACATACATACAGTACAGATTTAGCGGTGAGCTCAGGTTGTCCTCCAATAACGGCTAATGGTAAATGGGTTTCAGCCCCGCCATTGCAGTGAATGTCATCCTTCCCGGGGCCCGTTTGAAGTGCGAGTTAAGCGCGGGTTCGGCTGGGCGCTGGCGATGTTGAGCCGCGCCGAGACGGATTTAGGAGGCTTCGAAGCTCCCGGAAGCCGTTGTTATCTCCGTAGTACATACGACGCCAGTACCAATCTTCTAATTCGCATCAAAGTATTCCGCACTCTTGCCGGAGGTTTATTCGGGGGGCGCGGTCTGTGGGGGGGGGGGGGGGGGAATGGCAGGCCGCCCGCCTGCTATGTACGGATGTCCCTCCCAAAGTTTCTCGCCGCCTTTGCACACGTACTGTATGTACATACATATATACCATATGGGGGTTCTGTAGCTACAAAGGCAGTCTCACTAACTGAAAATATAGCACATTAGACATAGGCCAGTTGGTGTTCAGGCCACTGAAATCTACATCATATTCAGGCGTTTGATTCTGCCGGTCAAAATTAGCGGTGAGCAAAGACTTTTAACAGGGACATCCGTACAGTAGTATGTACAGTACATAATTACAGGAGGGTTGACGGGAAATTTTTACACTAGAGGTTTGAGTCGACGGGACGGCACAACACCGTGCCCCGAATTGGCAAATCTCCTGGCTCGGGAACGAGAATCCACCGTGAGCGAAAGGTTGACAAAGGGGGTTAAGACATCGCTAACTCCGGGCAAGGTGCGTTTGCACCGTGGCTTGGCCTTCAAGAGGAAAACCCGACACATCCGGACATACTTTGTAACACTACGTTTTCCTCCAGCTCTGGGAATGGAAACTGGATGATTAGCTGAGCACACAGACAGCTGGTAAGAGCACGAAGTACCAGACGTTAGGGATGTTTCGGTTGGCCTTGCCGAGGAAATTATCACGTCCAGATACCACTAAACATCAGTCCCAATCTGTCTGAACGCCAGTCGCCTTATGATGATTGCGGGCTGAAATAAATACAATGAGGTGAGTTCCAGATCCCAACAAGAAACGCTGCACGTGTAAAGTAGTGTCCTGTGATTCTTCGGGCCATCAACTCCTGCTCCTCGGCTATGCACGAAATTAGCTGCGTCTTCACCCTCTCAATTCCAACCTCGAGGCAACTCTGAAAACGGCAATCCATCAAACCAGAACAGAAACAGCCCTCTCCCGATCCTCTTTGTCCTTCTTCATCTTGAATAGCTGCTTAATCATATCTCTTTTCTTCTCCTTTGGCTTACCCGCCGCGCTACCCGAGTCATCACCGCCGTCACCCTCCTCGATGACCTTGAGCCCGATCTTGGACGAGTGCTTCGAGGACCGCGAGACCGACGAGCCTTCGTAGTGTTGACTCCGGCTGCTGCGGTGGCTGCGATGGCTACGCTCGCTCCCCGCCTCACTTTCGCCGCCGTCTTTCTCCCTCTTACTGCTCCTCCGCTCAGGCACCTCCACATCTTCCTCGCGATCGCGATGGGAATGGTGCCTCCTGCTCCCACTGCTTCGATGACTCCGATATGACCTCCTCGACCGGTCGCTTCGGGCCCGACTGACCTGCGAGACGGAATCGCACGGCTCCACCTCATCCAAGTCGCGGTTATACTGCTCCTTCAGCGCCCGTTCCGCTTCGCGGCTCATCAGCTCCACGTCTGCCGACTCGCCATCGTCGCCAAACGGCGTAATCCCGCGGCGCCACGTTTCAATTGTGCTCAGCTCCTCCACATCCCTCAGCACAAGCGCCTCGTCATAGCCTGTCGCACTGCCCCCGGCGGCAGGAGGAGAGGGAGCTGGTGCGGCGGAAGGAGGGGGCGGAAGAGCCTTTTCTGCCACGCTCGGCGTGGCAGCAGCAGTAGGCATTGGGCGCATCTCAAAGGGCGACTCGAGCGTCCTGGTCCCGGCAGCGGTGTCCTTGATGCGTTTCACAATCTTCCACCCCCCGAACATGACCACGGTGACGCCGACCGCCACACCGGCACCGATAAGGAACTGGGGACTGGCAAGTAGCGCAAACACGGCCGGGCTGCCGCCCTTGAGGAAACCTAAAAAGGCGGGGCTCATCTTGCCCAGGAGGGCACTCAGTTCGGCGAGCGAGAGAGCCACGGCGGCGGCCGCCTCCGGTTTGCGCTGTAGGTTCTCAATCATGGAAGACGCCGTGTGGTGTACGCATTGTGCTTCCTCCAAGAAATCCTCGATACGGTCCATCAGTGTCAGGGCCTGTGTCTCTTGGGGGTCTTGAGGCTCGGGTGGCCCGGTGTGATTCCGGGCTGGCTCGAGATCCACGCGCGAGGCGAGGTCAGGGGGGATGTCGCCGTAGGCGAGGTTCATGTCGATAGACTTTTTTTTGACGAGGGGCTGGTCGGAGCGCGGGCGGTGGACGAGATGTTGTCGGTCCGGCGCGGTGACGAGCGCGCCGGGGTCCACCGGCGGGGCCGACTCAGAAGGCGGCGGCGGGAGCCCGATTGCGAGTGTTGGCCGGGAGAGTTGCATGTCCCGCGGCGCCGTCTCGGCATATGGAGACCGGTACGCCCTAGAAGGCGGCGTAGCCGACACCTCGGAGTGTGTTTTGAGGTTGCCCTCGGTCAGTGCCAGTCGCGGCCGCTCCGAGGGGCTGGGTTGATGGGATCGCCGTGAATGTCGGCTATAGCGCGAGGATGCATGCGATCGGCCGTCTTCATCGTCGTCGTATGACCTCCGGCGGGGGAATCCGTCGCGGAAGGATTGCCGGTCGTACGCATGGTCGGCCTCGTCGGGGTGCCTGTCGTAATAGTAGTCGTCGTAGTACGGATCGCCGCGCGGTGCTACATCAAACGTCTTGGCCCGCTGTATCCCCGCTCGCTCGGCCTTGCCGGCATCTCGTCTGTCGCGGTAGGCAGCCTGCGCCTCCTTGAAGATGTTGACCAGCTGCTTGCCCTGGAAGGTGTCAGCGTCGTGTGCTATGCCGCGCCGGCTGCCGAACGGGTGGCGAACAGGCCACTTACTGTGCTGATAACCTTCCCCGAGTTGTTGATGATGGTGACGAATTCGGTGGCCGGCATCTTGGGTGTGTTGGAGTTGTTGGAAGCGAGTACGGGTTAGAGCCGGTTCGAGAAGTCAGTCGGGAGTTGGACGATTGAGCTGGGTTCAGCCAGGCGCTTCAGGCGTCCTCCCATGCCGTGGTTTAAGCGCCGTTCTCGATCCAGCAAGAGGCTTGCTTCGGATGGCCTGTCTCTCGGTGCAATCCTAAATCTGTGACGAGGCCAAGCTGCCTTTCCTCACTGAGCAGGAAAAGGGCGTCGAGATGAACTTGCTGTCGTGGGACCATGGCACCCACACCTGCCCAACGGGCATGCATCGGGATAAATACACTACCAAACGGCAAAGTCCAGATCAAGGAGGTTTCAGGCCGCCCAATGCAATGCTGGCAGCAAACGCTGTCGTAATGCAGGGCTGGCGGCATGATTGGGTGGTTGCCATCGGGCATGAAGCGGAAAACCACCCCACCACGTCGCTTGATCAATCCCCGCCAGATTGGCTGGAAGCGGGAAGCATCCGATCGCCACGGTCTGAGCTGCTCGCTCACCGCATCCCCCCATGATCACTGGCGCGCGGGGGTGCTGGTGCGGAGCATCAGGGGAGGCATGGGGCCGACAATTGGTGTTTGACCTAAAGGAGCCAACCGCTGGACCTGAAAGGGGGCTATGACAGGGTTGGGCCCGCCCCACTGTGCTCAGGTGGCTGGGGGGGACAATCTTCCATCGACTGCAAAGTCGCGGTGATGAGTTGGCGCTGTTTGCAGCAAGTCATCAAAGGTTCCAAGTTTCCATCCTGTGGAAGGACCAGCCGTCGCAGTGGGGACTTCTGCCAGTTCATCAGCATTAGCGAGCCCCACTTCAGGCATTCCGGGTGGCAGGTGCAACGCCGCAGGGCGAATTGCCTGCCCCGCTGCTGCAGTTCAGTGTCGAGCTGTCGGTTCAGTCATCGGGGCAGAACGTCGGGTCAAGACCGGTTCGAGGGGGTTGAAGTGGATAATTGACAGCGGATCGAGCTTTTATTATGATGATAGCCACGACAACTTCTAAGTTCCAAGTCCTGATCTATTATCCTAATAAATGCTCATTATCCGAATGCATGCCGAAAACGATAAACGATAAGAATGTACAGACCGAAGGGTATCCTGCCGATAGAAGCAAATGCGTCGTAACATCATAACCGCCGAGCCTCTTCGTCCAGGAGGGTAGGTATGCAAGTCTCTCTCTCGAACATCCAACCGCCCAGCCGTCCAAGCTGTGGTAGAAACCAGGACCCCGTCTGGGGTCCCTAGATCCCTACGCAATGTACACAGGAAGCCGGCTACCCAGCAACTCGCTCTTCGCAATCTGCACATCCCGTTTATTAAAGTCATGCAGCAACAACCAACACAGCATCCTCAAGACAAGCGTACACCAGACCTCGGATGCCTGCGACTCCAGTTTCGCCGTCGGATCTAGGTCGTCGAGATCGAGATACTGGTGCGATTGGTCCGGCGACTGAATGTGTAACATGGGAATCGGTTGGCTGCTCTCACGCGTCTTCGGCTGAGGAGCGACGAGGCCCGGGGAGACGGGTCGGGACGGAGTCGCCGATGGTAAAGGGCCGTGGGCTTCGGCGACGCTGTCGACGGACGGTTCGCGGGAGTGCGTTGACGGTGCATAATGCGTTTCCTTTCGCCGCTCGTACGACGTCACGGCGCGCTCTCTGACACAGCGGAGCACCTTGAAGAAGTACAGTTCCATGAATGCCTCCTGGCGCAGTTCAGGGCTGGCAGCCGTAAGCTCATCAAAGTGTTCCGCCCGTTTATTGTCGCCGCTGTTGGTGCTTTTGCTGTCGGAATCTGCCTCAGCACCGCTCTTGTCGTTGATGAGCTTGAGTACTTCTTGGAAATGTTCTCTAACAACCATGCGAACGAGGTCCCGGTCACTCATCTTCAAAAATATGTCGCATCTGTCCAGCACGTCATGCAGTGCGTTGAGCAGCGGCATTGAGTATCCTGGCGTCTTAGACTTCTTGTCCAATCCCAGGGTGTGAACTAACATGTCGGCGTCTTCTATCAGCTGCTGAACTTGTTGCGTCGGCAGAAGGTCCGCCTCCGAATCTTTGATTTTGTTCCCGTACTCCTTCACCAGCCTACGCAGGTTGAAGAAATTTTTGTCCCAATGGTATGGCGTAGGATTTGGCAGCATGCGGAAGGCGCTGTTGCGGATATGCAGGGTCTTGCCCAGCATGCCCAGTAGTTCGAAGGGGACTGTCAATGTCAGCTGCGAGTCTACAGGTAAAGTACCGCCGTCCTCGTTACATACCCTGAAAAAGATGGCTGTGCTTGGCATCTTTGGACCGGAAATAGTTCGCCGTGTCGGTATTGCACTCGATCCGCACCATTGTCTCGGCAATTTCGTCCGTGCTACCCAGCTGAAGGAAACTAAGATCGTTGGGGTCCTCGTTGGGAAACTCAATTCGGCGCCTGTCCTTGTCCTTCTCTTGAAACAGCGTGGACACGAAGCCGCAACATAGCTCCTTGACTTCGTCGACCGGAATCACTCTGTTTTCCTGGAACTTGTTCTTGCCGCAGATCTGGAGCGTAAACATGACGCCGAGCTCGGGAACGTTGGTGCCCATCAGAAAGTATCCATTTCCCTCGGCCCGGTATCGTTCCCGCGACCTATCAAACTCCTTCCAGTATATCCCCATCATAGCAGCAATTTCGAGCAGGTGACACATGGCGGTCGTGGCGTAAGGTTTTTTTACGCCGGCGGGCATGGTGTCCCAGCTCCGCTCTTTCGCCTGCACCGCCACAGCCAGCGTGTGGCTTTCGAATTCGGGGAGGAGTTGTCTCTGGGGTCCATGTTTTTTCCAGTGTTGCCTCTGCCACTCCTGGCTCTCCTTTTCCATCGACTGTAAGTGTGACAACAAAATGACCCACGAAGCCCGTTCGTTGTCGGCAGTGTGTACCCTTCTTTCCAGCAGCGACAGCCGCTGTTCCTCGTCCTCCTTTGGCAGCAGCGCCCGGGTATCATTCAAGCTGTCGTTTGTACCGCTCACAAAGTGAATCGGCTTGTCCTTGATCGGGCCTTTTGTGTTGGAAGCCGAGCAGACGAAGAAGACGGGGGACTCGAACTGGACTTCAAAGCGCAGCTCGGTCGCTCGGAATTTCCTCTTTTTGCTCTCATGCCATTTTCCCATGACGCTCTCACCGCAATTCGAGTATCCGACGGCCGAAGCGCTATACTGCTGGAGGACCTGGGCGAGGGTGCCTAGGAGGGCCACCAGCGAGATGACGAGGGCAACCACGTTGACGAGACTCTCGTTGTCCCCACCGCTTTCTGAACTCGTATTGTTGCCCATTTTGCCAATTTTCAAGAGGAGCCAGTTCGCACAACCGCGGACGGTGTCGACGATCGAGGGAAAAGCGAGGCCGCCCACAGGGCTTCCGGGTGTTCGAGATGGCAAGGCTCGGGCGAGCAAGGGGGATGGGTACTGATCAGTCGGTCGCTGGTTGAACGAAGGAATGGTCGGTCGGCTTCCTCCTGGGGACAGGACCCGTCGTCTGGGGAAAGCAAGCGATAGCCTGCCCGAGGAGGAGGAAGGGCCTTTTGGCCTGCACGTTTGGCGTGTTCCCATGCATCGCGAGCTGCAGAGATTTGGGCGACTGGGGAAGCACAAGGCAACCAATGACGAGGTTGCAGCTGGAGGAGCACAGCAGCTGGGCCCCGGCCAAAAAATCGACCTGGGTCCAGGGTGCAGTGCATACAGCCCGTGACCCACTCTCAATTCAGCTTGATGGGGGAAGTGGGGCATCTGCCCACGATGATCCAGTTGGCGTGTTTCAAACCAGCCATTTTCGGTTTGGATCATCCCAAATGTTTCGTGCAGCGGATGGCAATAGCAAATCTCTGCGGAGTCGATGAACGCCTTTGTTGGATGGCGAGGTCCGCGGGCTGTAACCGTCAGTGCGAGGGGCATTCGGCGTTGCGGGTAGCGCGCTTCCATGTACATACATACATAATAAGTACCTATGTACATACCAAGCAACCGCCACCACAATTGACCGGACGAACCACATCAGTTACGAAATATCGATTTGGTGACCTGAATATGCCACCCGAGCAGTGTTTTCTCACAGGTGGTCGGTTTTGAGGTTCCAGGAAGCGGCTTGCAGCATGGCGCGCGCCGCGCCGCACTGCCCGCGGATCCACGCGACGCTTCGTGGCCATCACTCCCATCTAAACGTTCAATCCACGGAAATTGTGTATGGCACGTATCCACACAATGGAATGTTAGTGGACTGATTTTGGACCGCGCACGCGTAACGATGTACTTCCCCACCTCCATCGCGCATTCCTTAATCTGAGGTATACCAGGTAGAGGTATGTACCTGATAGCTCCCGATGACATCACTGACAACCCCCTCTGAAGGTGATAAACTCCGACGGCATCCAAACAGCTGCTCTCACCAGCAATCGCTTTGGGTACTGCTTGATTACAGCAAAAAAAGATCACGGCGCCATGGAGTCAGCCACACACGCAAAAGACCGAGACGCCGAGCCCAAGGTCGCTGGCGAGGCGCGCAGCACCAAGAGCGCCATCCTCGAGACGGGCGCCGCCATGACACAGGCAACGACCTCCACATCATCAATAAACACCATCAAAGACCAGCCACTGACTGTGTGCAGGACTTCTCTCCGCTTCAAAACGTTTGTGCGCATCTCAACGCCTTCCATGTCTACGCCTCGGATCCGAAGCGCCTCGTCGAGACCAACCACTACTGCGGCCACCTAACCGAAGACGTGCGCCAGTGCTTGCTCTATGACAGCCCCTCACCCGGCGCTCGCCTGATCGGCGTCGAGTACATGATCAAGCCCCCCCTATACGATACGCTGCCCCAGGAAGAGCGCCGCCTCTGGCACAGCCATGTGTTCGAGGTCAAGTCGGGCATGCTCGTCATGCCCCAGCCTTCGCCATTGGTGCCGCAGACGTTGTGGGACAAAGCGGAGACGGCTGAGATCGGGGAGGTGGTGAAGTTATACGGCAAGGTGTACCACCTATGGCAGGTCGATCGCGGCGACAAGTTGCCGCTCGGGGAGCCGCAGTTGATGACGAGCATTACCGATGCCGAACAGATTCCGGGGCTGGATGGGATTATGGACGAAAGGGACAAGCGGTTCCCCGGCTGCGATTGGAGGAAGAAGAAAGAGATAAGGAAGGGAATTGAGGAGCCCCAAATCCATCCCGGTGAGTCCTGACTTGGGATATGATCTCGGGATGGCTTGGACGCTGACCAAGTGTAGATGCCGATTACACGTGGAAAAGGGACTGATTGGCTTAACAACCAAACCCGAGCGGCCCGAGACCGCGGCGCGACCCACTTCGTAAGGAGGAGTTTGTATAATTACCATTCAAATGAGTTCTGGAGCACACGCGTTGTAATAAAGTGCGCATACGCCCCAACAACGGGCGCTTATGGATACGTTCTTCTACCATAACGCGGGACAGATTGAGCAAGCAATACAGCTCAGATGCTTGAAAGAATGGCTCTTAGATTCCATTAGATTCTATCGTGATCCCGCGGCACCTCAAGCCCAATATCCTAGGGGAAGCTCATCATTTTTATTGCACGACTCTGCAGTCCGGTAGGTTTTCAGTTACCCTCATCAAGCTTTACTACTACAAACCTGGCGTCTTTTTCTCATTCCATAGTTACGGGCATCGTCAAGAGGGGAAACTACCGCCTTCGATTGTAGCTCTTAGGGTCCAACGCAAAACAAAAAGACGCCAATACAAATGCAGCTAAACGACACCCAACAACATCTCTACGATCCCTTCGATAATCACTGCTCCACCTTTACCTCCTAACCGCTGTCCTGGCCCGAATACGCCTATTGTCATCTCATCATTTCGCAGTGAAACTTCAATATCTACTGCGTCCTATTGAAAGTCAGCAGGAGCTCCGCCCATCGTAGCATAAACTGCATCGCTTACCGGAAAGGCGTCCCTAATAGGGTTTCCAACGATCTCACTCGCCAATTTCTCTTCGGGTTCTTCCAAGAACTCAGCCGAGCCGAGAGCTGAATCCACTAGTTGCAGCCGTACATCGTTGTGCGCAGGATTAGGAGAAGGCTCAGGCGGGCTCAGAAAGTTGACAAACGAGTCAATTATGATGCCTGTCCAGTCCTTGATTTCCCAGAGTCCAACATCCACATTGACCGGCGACGAGATGGCGTGAATATCTTTCTGTATCTCGGCGGCAAGGTCAGACAGGCCAGCTCCGGCTTTCAACGTGACCCGGAGCGGCACCAGTCGGAGGAAAGGATAGACATTCGCGCCGGGCTCGTTGTTCTCAGTTCTGTTAGCCAAGTACATGCCAAAGACAACGCTTCCGGGCCTTTCTCTCCCGCTATCGACCGCCGCGGAGGCTAAGAACTCAGCATAGGCGGCGAAGAACAGGGCTTGCACGCTAACGCCCTTTGCCTTGCAGAGCTCAACAATAACCGAGATCCCCTGAAGAGCGGCTGGTTTGACGACACTGACCCGGGACTTGATATCTTGCTTGTCATGATTCTGGATGCATAGGGATGGGGATCCGATGCCACTGAGGTACTTAGTCCAGAATTGCTTCCTTGCCTCGCTGTTGCCCTCAAAGAGAGGCGAAAGTAAGATACTGCGCCAACTGAAGACAGGGGTACTCAGTTCTGGGGTACCGCTCACGACGCAGAATGCAACGAATCGTTCCATCATCACTGGCAGACTGACGGCGTCGTACAGGGCGTGATGGATCTTCAAACGAAGGATCCATTTGTCGCCGTCCCTTTCGGCATGGAAGGAATTGTATTGTTGTGGCGGACTCTCTGCCATCTGGCTGTCCCATACCCTACCGTTGGCCGAAGGCCGGCCTTGACGGGGCACAGTAGGGTGAAGGACAAGTTGCAGGACCGGGACCAAATGCGAGTGGCTTGAAACGAATATGGTCCTCAAAATAGGCGTCTCGGTCACTAAAGCGTTCCATGCCATCTCAATGCTTGTGGCATCAACTTGTCCGGACAGGGTGTACGTAAAGGAAGGGTAAAACACCTCTCCATTCGTGTTTTGCCAGACCGAAAGCATGTGCACTTGCATAGGTGATGCTGGCAACACCTCCTCGATCATAGATCGGTCGATGCCAACTTCACGAAGAACGACAGAAAGGGACCCCTCCCAGGGAGCCGTAAACCCGCACGCAGAGCCTTTTCTGCTGGTTTCCTCGCCTGGCACGGCAGGAGGGGACTGAGCGTCATGGGCAAACCTGGCCATCTCGGTGATCGACGCCGCCTTCAGCATGTCTCGGAACGCAATCCTAACACCCCTTTTCCGGAGGAGCGCTCCAGCCTTAATAGCGCTGATCGAGTCCAAGCCGAGATGGTAGATGCTGTTGCTTTTCAGGACGGCCGCGGCTGGTATTTCTGAGATCTCCGCCAGAACATCCCGAATGCTCTCTTCCACAGGTAGCCACACCTCATTTTCTTTCGTTGCTAGCCCGTTCACAATCGTCTCACTGTCGGTTGTGGTTTTTGGGATACGGAGTATGATAGGGGCCTGCCCACAGATCGCAACCTGCTGCCCAGAAAAATTGACAACATCCGCCTCTGGCAAACGAATGATATGCCCAAGAACTCGGTCGAGTTCCAGAAGCATTTGTGACGTCCTATCTCGAGATGCATAGGTGCGGTCGCAAGCCATCCTCCAGATGAGCGTACCCTCTGCCATTTCCATCTCCACACAGACGGGGTACTCAACGGCTGACGTCCCGCCGACGGACCGCATAAGTCTCTCGTTCTCTTGCTGGCGAGTTGAGGAAAGCCCTCGTTGCTGGATAAACAACGTGTTGAACAGCGGCCCATTGCTCTTCGCCAGCTTTTGCGCTTCCCTCAGGGGAAATTGCTGGTAATTGCTGATACTAGTCGCATTGTCCTGCAGGTAGCGCAGCCAGGACGAGGTTGTGCCATGCAGAACGCTCCGGACTGCGACCGTGTTCATGGTCGGGAAGATGAGTTCTTCGAGAGCTTCGGCGTCTCGACACGAAACAACCACACCGAATGTGACGTCCAGGAATCGGGTCTGAGCAGCGAGAAAAGCCGCCCAGCAGGCTTGGCCTAGCGTCTGCAAAGTGACGGCATTGGCCTTGCAATAGGCCATGATCTCAGGCCCTGATACGGATGAGGCTATCTCGTCTCTGTGCACCACATCTCCTCGGCCGGAGTCAACCTCAAGCACAGGAAGAATGGTTGGTGTAGCATCCTGCAGAAACCCGGACCAAAAGGCGGGTGCATCGTGAAGTTCAGAGAAAAGGATATCTCGAAGCTGGTTCAGGTAAGACTCCGGGCTTTGGGCTTGATACCTCCCCTCGTAGGCAGCTTGAACGTGCGCATGGATGAGTCCCAGTGACCATCCGTCATATAAGGCATGGGCGATGGAAAGCACCAAGAACCTCTGACTGCCGACGCTCGCGAAAGTAAGTTGCAGCAGATTAGACTGCCCTAGCCCTTTGCGGGCGCGGAGAGTGGCGGTGTCACAAACCTTTGCCAGTTCATCCGTTTTGTCCAGGCTGACTTCGGTCATGTAAACCGGTGGTTCCTTTGAAATGACTTGGCAGTACGAGGAGTTGATGGATGGGCTCTCAATGGGCAAGAAATGGGTGCGAAGGATTGGTGAGCCGGCAATAACGACGTTCCACGCGTCTTTGAGTTTGGGGATGTCGACCGAGGATGCAAGTTCTAGGATGTCGTGGTTGAAGTAGAGTTGGAAATCCGATTCGATCATTTCGACGACCATTGACTCCTGAAGAGCCGTCGTGGGGAGGGCAACCTCGCCATCACAAAACCGACCAGCGAGATGCTTCCACATATCCAGCATAGCTTGAGATCTCTCTCCCTCCCGTGCGGCGTCGTCGGTGGCGTATCCGTTCCCGCGGTGACCGGTTTGGATATGCTGCAAAATGGCCTGAATTGTCTGAGCCTTCATCAAAGCGCCAGTCTTGATTTCGATTCCGAGGCCCTTTAACCTGGAGGATAGTTTGATGACATCAATACTGTCAAGACCCAAGCCGAATAGAGGTGTTGTCTCGCTCACTGTCTCTGGACCAGTTCCGGCTAGAGTGGCTATCTCATTCCGGATTATGACGGCTTGCTTGGTCCAAGTGAAACTCTTTTCTGAGCTGCTAGAGTGCACGTATGTCGTATTTCTGTTTGTCGCATGCCCGTCTGCAGCCGCATCCCAAACCGCTTTGTGCGCTGACTCGGCGCCCAGCAACTTGACAGCGTTGTCTGGGTTCCTGACCATGACATCAAACGCATGGACCAAGCCATCCATCATTTTTTCGAGGTCATTACAGCTATTTTTCTGGGCAACGAGAAGCAACCGCAGAGAGCCATCAGTGCCTAGGGTAGCTTCCAAAGCTAACGGGTAATCCGCGTTGGGTTCGGAATCGACTACGGCCCAAAAGTTGTCGTGCTCGGTAACCGGTTTCTCTTCCCGCTGGAAAGAAAACAAAATGTCAAACAACGCTTTGCCCCCGGAGCACCACTTCTGGATATCGCGGAGCGGGACATGTTGGAAGGGAAGCACCGTCGCGTTGAAGTCGTGACATTGCCGAATTAGGGACGCCCAGGTGCTTCCATCTTCTGCCACGATGCGCGGATGGAATGGGAGCGTGTTGAAAAGCGGTCCGACAACGTTCTCGGCCCCATCCAGTTCGATGCTCCTCCCGGAAACGATGATCCCAATTGTCGGCGTGGCGGAGAGGTACTTGGCTAGAACGCTAACCCATGCTGCCTGCACTACAGCTTGATGTGTGACTCCAAGTGTCGTCCTCAATACCTCAAGATGCTCAAACAGAGCGATTCGTTGACTGAAACTGGCTGCCGTTTCGAGCGGCTGGCTCGGAATTGGCACGAGAGTCGATCCCTCAAGATGTTCTTGCCAGAACGACTTGCTGCCGCTAAAATCCTGCAGCGGGCCATGGCATAAGCCATCAAGGAAAGACGGTCCAGCAATTGGGGTGATTTCTTCCGTGGACTGGTTGGCTAGGGCCTGGTACTCGGCGGCTACCTTATCAAGTATGAGCTTGAGACTGTTGGCATCGTAGAGGCCGTGGAATATGTGAAGGATAAGTAGTCGGGCTTCCTCCTCGTGTAGAAGGACAACCTCCAGTGGCTGAGCGATGCATTCTTGATTTCCGGCAATCCAAACATCGCGTGTGTTCTGAATCGCGTCTTCTTTCGACACCCCGGCGCCAAGTTGGATGTCAACCCAGGGAAGAGCTAGCCCCTTTAATGCGACCTGAACAAATCCCTCGGGTGTGCCCACAAACTTTGTGCGGAGGATAGGGAACACATTAAGAGTTTTCTGGAATGCCTCTCGCAGTAACCTGGTTGAGAGGCTTGGGGCGAGCATGAATCGAAAGCTGTTGAAGTACGCGCTCTCGGTTGCCGACCTGGAGATTATACCTTGCTGCAGAGGGGAGCATGGCGCGATGTACTGGATTTGGTCTGCCGCGACCCGCAGCTCTCGACAAACATGGGAGCGATACTTGTGGCCGCAGGCCTGAACCAACTGCCTTGCGGCGGCGACCGAGTCGGAATTCGAAGGCGATTGCTGCATCTCCAAAGCCGCAGCCAGGTCTTTGATGAGAGGGTGCCGCAGGACCAGAGATGGGCTGGCCTGCGCGAAGCCGTCATGCTTCAGGGCCCGGGAGAACCGAAGTACGGAAATGGAGTCTATGCCCAATTCAAAGACGCTGGACTCCGCCGTCACCGAGCTCACATCAATCGCTTGCAGAGCGGAGAGAACTTTCGCAACCCGGTCCCCGGTGGCGCCGAGTTTCCCGCCGGTCTTGTCCACGGAAAAAGACGAGGACACCAACTTGTCTTGACCAAGAGACGCAAAAAGCCTCCGGAGCGCCTTGATCTCTGCCTTGTTATTGCTTGAAAGTGGAATGAATGGGAGTTGTAGCACATAGGTTGGAACCATATACCCAGGCAATTTCGCGCGGCAGGCATCCCGAGCAAGTCGACAGAGGTCTGCTCCCTCCATGTTCTGAACGACGTCAAGCTGCTCCAATTGCCCTCGCTTGTCCCCGTTGTCCGTCACGATGAAAGAAACGAGGAGCTCCTTTTGCTGTGCTTCATTGCGCACGACGAGCGTAGCGACATCTTTGATAGCCTCGACTTCTTTTCGGATGGCATGGTTGATCTCACCGATTTCAAGGCGTTGTCCGCGAAGTTTGACCTGGTCGTCAGCTCTGCCGAGAAAGTCGAAGCACCCGTCATGGAGAACTCGAACAAGGTCTCCGGTACGGTAGACCCGTTCCCCGAAGCGTTGCAAAACGGGAAACTTCTCGGCCGTGAGATCGTCGCGCCCGAGATACCCCTTACCAACCAACCGACCAGACACACAAAGCTCGCCCACGCCGCCTCTCAAAACAGGCTGCTCCGTTCCTGCCTTCAACACATAGGAACCGACGTTGATAAACTGCCGGCCAATATTGGATGCGCGGCCAGTAGTTGGCACCCGTGGATAGACCGTCACTCCAATAGTAGCCTCAGTAGGTCCATAAAAGTTGTAAATGACCCCCTTGGAACCCCAGACGTCAAGAATCTCCTGTTTCAGGGATTCGCCGCCCGTGATGAAAACGCCCCTGCAAAGAGTTGGTACATCGTCCGGATGCAATAACCGAGCAAGACTAGGGGTGAGATCAATGTGTGTGATGCCGAGCCGGGCGATGATGCCAGCAAGGTCCTCCAGAATCAAGTCCCGCGGCGCGGCAACAAGGGTGATGCCCACGGACCAGCTCCAGTACTGCTCTAGAACCGAAACGTCAAAATGCAACGACGCAAACTGAAGCCATTTCGAATCCTCCTGCCAGTGACCCTTGAATATGTGCTGAAAAGCGAGCATGCATTGGACGGCATTGTCGTGTGTGATTTCGCAACCTTTTGGTGTCCCAGTTGTCCCAGATGTGTAGAGACAGTAGCAGACGTCGTTCGGCTCGAGATGTCGAGTGAGAGCTGGAGGATCACTGGGGGTGGACGATAGGACCACTTCGTCTATACCAACAACAGGAATGTGGACGCTTAGTTCTAGGCTATCCTTCCAGCATCGAGAGGTGAGCAAAATCAAGGCACCGGAATCCTGAAGAATAAACTCGTTCCTTGACTTTGGCGCACTGGAATCCAGGGCGACGAAAGCACAGCCGGCCTTGAGTATTCCTAGGATGGAAAAGTACGCCTCTGGGCATTTGTCAAAGTAGACAGCCACAATGTCCCCCGTCTTGACATGCGGAAGCAACAACTGGGCAACTCTGTTGCCGTTGTCGTCAAGCTCCTTGTAGGTCCATTTGTGTCCAACAGCTACATCCCCGTTGAAGCCGTGCACAAAATGAAGCGCCGGGGCTCCGGGTCCTTTCAAAGCTTGGTCCTCCACGAACTGGTGAAGGAACTTCACTTCTGCCGCAATCTCCGATATTTCGGGAGCGAGAACCGAAAAAATATCTGGGCAGGATTGGAACAAGTCTGCTTCCTGTCCAAGGGGGCAAAGAGCGAGGTGTTGGACTGCCGCGTCAAATTGTCTCAATAGCAGAAGAGATTGTTCTTGGGAGAGCACGTCACTAAAGTACGTGATTTGATACCCAAGTCGACCTCCCGTTTTAGGCTCGACTTCGATTGAAACCGGGTAGTCGATGCTGGCACACTCGTTCACGATGCGCCAAGGCTTCTCCTTTGGTGTGCCACGATCGAGTTTCTGGTAGACCAGGAGCGTGTCGAACAGCCTGGTGTCCGAGCACTTCAACCATTGCTGTATACGGGTCAGGGGCTGATGCTGCTGCTTGAAGAGTTCGGTGTTGTACCGCAACATCTCCGCCAAGAGATCCCGGTTTGAAGCGTTGTTCCTAGATATCACCGGCAACGTCGTGATACATGGAAATGCGGCGTTGCGAATCGCCTCAGTGTGGCGCCCAGAGAGGACCACACCAAAAACAACGGAGTCTTCGCCAAGGTAAGCAGACAGAACTCGAGCCCAGGCTGCCTGGAAGATGACTTGTAGGGTGTGGCCGGATGTTGATGCGGCCTCCTCGAGA
The DNA here is from genome assembly GCA_023628455.1 of Chaetomiaceae sp. B2702. NCBI lineage: Eukaryota > Fungi > Ascomycota > Sordariomycetes > Sordariales > Chaetomiaceae > Chaetomiaceae sp. B2702. Next base: position 78,438 of record JAMAKP010000032.1, on the reverse strand, counting down.
GTGGCCAGAGGAATCCTGCTCGTCGTTGACTCAGTCAAGATGCTGCGTGATGCTTCTTGCAGGGGTGTCATGATTGGAAATGCATTGATGACAGCCTTGTCCGCTTGACTACTCCAGAACTTTTCTGAGCTCTCGGCTGCAGCAAAGACGTTGTGGAGAATGTCTGCCACGACCTTTTCAATGCGGTGTTCAGAAGAGAGCTGATCACCCGTTCCGGCCGTTGAAAGGTCGTCCAGAACCATTTGGATTGAATGAGCATCATATAATGCATGATGAATTGCAAGGTGCATTTTCGCCCCATTCTCGGTCTCAACGACGGCAACGCTCCAGAGCTTTGTGTAGGGTGTCTTGACAGCGTTGTGAGACACATCGCGCCGCCAGTTTTCGAGGTCAAACGTCTTTGCCGGCTCGCCGGTAATAACTGCAATAGTTGGAGTAAACGAGTGTGGGTGGTACTGGACCATGGCGAATGCGAAATCATTGTGTTCGACGGGTAGGAACGCAATCCGGAGCATGGGGTGCGCTTCAGAGACAGCTCGCCACGCCGCAGCCAGCCTGGCCGCGCTCTCGCCATCTTCCAGCTCAAAATCAATATGGTTAAGATAGTCGCATCCCCCGGATTTGAGAAACTGCGCCATCATAGCGGATTGGAGGGGCGTGCAGGGCAGCACGGCCTCGATAGCATCCAGTGCGATCCCCTGAGCCAAGACCTGCGACTGCATTTGTGACTGGAACCCGGTGAGATCGTATGATGCGAGAGTTTCCGCGTTAAAAGCACGGGTGTCAATGTATCGAGCAAGGCTTTGACACGTGGGATGTTCAATAACATCACTCGCGACCACTTCATGGCCGAGCTTCCGTAGCATTGCAGCGATCTGCACAGCACTGATACTGTCAAATCCGAGCTGGTATATCGTAGTATGCAGCCAGATCCGCTCCAGAGGGATAGCTTTGAGACCTACGAGGACCGTTCGGATGGCGCTTTCGGTTGTTGTCCATTCTTGGGCTGCAGTATCTTGCTGCGTGGCAACTGGAGTTGTCTGTGGAGATCGGTATGCAAGCTGAGCCAGCCTCTTCACCAGTTCTTGAGGCATGCAGTCAAGAACTGTACTAGATCTAGGAAATTGCAGGCAGTGCCTGAACATATGGAGAAATAAATCGAGAACCAGCTCGACAATCGCGAGGGGTAGAGATTCACTAGTTCCCAAGGGACGTTAGCATCTCTTAGAGGCACAAAAATAAAGGATTCGTACCTCTCTGTGGTATGCATTTTCACCATTACCCGGTCCAGGTGAGCATCTGGCACTACCTCACAGACAAGCGGAACCTGTGGTTGTTAGTGGCGTCCCATTCTGTGATTCCGTGTAGGTAGTTAGTCTCCGGGAGAACTCACATCCATCTCCCCATCATCACGTTCGAACGACCAAAGAGCTTGCTCGAGGGGCCGAGGAGACTGCTGCAAAAGCAAAAGGGTATCGAATAAACGCCGGTTACCATGCTGAGGAAACAGAGACTGGATACGCCGAAAGGGGGTAAACTGATATTGCATCAGCTCGGCATTGACTCCCTGGAGTGTCTTCATCACGTCGAGGTTTTGCTGTCTGCTTGACATGTACACGCGGACCGGTATTGTGTTGAAGCATGGCGCAATAATCTCGTCGATGCCTTCGATCGGCAGCGAGCGACCGTTGACAACGTTTCCGAAGCAGATATCTTCGGTGTGGAACAGACTTCGGAGGGCAGTTGCCCAGGCTGTTTGAGTGAGGGCCAAAAAGGAAACCCCGAGCTCTCTAAGTCTGGCTTTGACTTCAGATAACGAAACGCCCAACTCGGATTTTGGTGTAAAACAGCATGGCTCGGGGAGGCCAGAGCTCAGATGTGTTGTTAGCTTCGGCTCGTAGCCAGCCAACTGCTGATTCCAAAAGCTGTCAATGCCGCCCGGCAACGCAAGTGATTTGCGGAGGAACCGATCATACGCAGGAGCCGGCGGAAGAGTGGAACCGAAGAAATACTGCTCGACTTCATGCAGCAGCTTCTCGATGGCCACACCGTCGTACAAGGCGTGGTGGCAGACAACCGAGAGGTAAACATTGCCTTCTTGCACGACCGTCGCAAAGGATACCGCAGGCTCAGTCGAGTAAATTGCGTTTGGCACCGCTTGAGCATGCCGGGATATGCAATCATCGATGCTGGAATGAGAGGCGTCAAAATCGCTCCAAGGGGCTTGCCAGTCAGCTAGCACGACTTGGACGATCGGCCACCTAGCGTCGTCCGTGGCCACGAAGCATGTCCGTAGGATATCGTGGCGGAGGAGCATGGCGTTCCAAGACTCCATCAGCCTCTTCAAGTCCCCATTGACCCGAAAGAGCATGCGGTTAAGATATTGCCCCTTGCTGGTTGACGCTGCCAGCATGGCTTCCTGAAGAGGGGTGCAAGGAAGGATCTTTGTGAAGGATTTCCCAAGCTCTTGGAGGCGTTCCGCGACCCTGTCAGCGATGGCTTTTGGCAGAAGCTCTGAGGTGTCTTCTTGAGGTAGACCTGTGTTGTCCACCTCAGCCAGAACCTTTGCGAGCCTGGCAACACTCGCACTCTGTAAAATGACTGATACGGGGAGGCGTTTGCCAAGCTTTTCATGCAAACGTCTCGAAACGTGAATCGCAGAGATGGAATCCAAGCCCAAAGTAGTCAAGGGCGTCCATCTCGCAACATCGCTCCTAGAGACGTTGAATGCGTTGGAGATGGCGTCAGCAACTTGAATCTCCACGTTAGACCACCCTTCGTCATCCACATCCGGCTCAGCTCCACGGCTGACGAGTGCCAGATAATCGCCGCCAATGTCCTTGACGACTTGCTTCAGCCGTACCCTGTCCAATTTCCCCGAGGCTGTGGTAGGTAGAAATGAGATTGGGATAATGCATGAGGGAATCATGTAAGCGGAGAGTCGGGCCTCGAGGGTGCGGTACAGGGTTTTGACCTCCAGCTTCAACCCTTCGTCGACGTCTAGAACCTGAAACTGCATCCCCTCATGTTGCCTTGGGACCAGATATGAGATTATTTGGTCTTGGTGACCAGTCTCCGCCCCACGCAGAAATAAGGTGGTGCAATCGGCAGCATTGGCAGACTGCCTGATAGTCTCGGTGATTTCGTTAAGTTCCACACGCTGACCCCGGATCTTGATCTGCTCATCCGCGCGGCCAGCAATAATCATCGACCCGTCCGGGAGCATGCGCCCCAGGTCTCCGGACCTGTAAATCCGACCAAAGGTCGAATGGGTGATGAACCTGGCCGATGTCAGTTCCTCCATGTTTAGATACCCCTGAGCGACTTGGTCACCACCAAAACAGAACTCTCCTAGGCAACCAAATGGAAGAACCTCGGTACTATCCTGGGCCATGACAAACGACGAAGTATTGTCAAACGACCACCCCAGATGTTGGATGACTTGATCCGGGCCCATCTTCTTGACGCTGCAGATATTTGTCGTCTCCGACGGCCCATAGCCCTGGTAGAGTTTGTCTCCCCACTTCCGGGCAACGACCTCCGTCATTGCTTCACCGGCGGTAACCAGAAACTCCACGCGAGGTACCTTCTTTGGGTCAATCAGGGATGCAACCGTGGGAGTCATGCTAAGGTGGGTGACATTGAGTTTGCGGATGGACGTCTCCAGATCCTCAAAGAGGGTATCGTTGGTTGCGGAACAAAGGCACATGCCTTGCGTCCAAGCAAAGAAAATCTCAAACACCGAGACATCGAACGCTTGAGAGCAGGACTGCAAGAGCCTTGAGTCTTCCTTCACCGGGTAAATTGGTGACAGCATGTCGAGGTTGCTCATGATATTGAGCTGACTGAGACAGACGCCTTTTGGGACGCCAGTGCTGCCAGACGTGTAGATGATGTATGCCAACCGCTGTGAATCTGGCTTAGGCTTGACGCTCAAGGTGACGGCTGATTGGAGGTTGAGAGACTGCAGGTCGATGAGGGTGTACGGTCGCTGCTCCTTCAGCTTGTATCTAGTGGTAGTGTCAACGAGACAGATCTCAACCTTGGCTTGATCAAGTATTGTCTCAATTCTAGCGACTGGAGTGGTGGGAAGAAGTGGCAGGTACGCGCAGCCAATCTTTAAGACCGCGAGAATACCAGCGTAAAGCCGAATAGATTTCTCCATGACGATGGCAACAACTCCCCCTTCTTGAACGCCTTGTTGGCTGAGGTGGTAAGCAATGCGTTCAGCGGTTCGGTTGAGCTCTGCAAAGGTGATAGTCGTGCTTGTGAGAACCCCGTCAGAAATGCAATCGGCGAAGCACACTGCGTCCTTGTCAGGGGACTCTGCAACGACACGTTCAACAGCATACGCTAGGTCTGGGATGCCATTGAATGTCCTGGGGTTTGGATTAAAAATGGAGCGGAGTTGTTGTGGGAAAGCCCTCCGCATCGAGGAGATCTCCAGATCCAAGTTCTCAAGCATGTAGGGAACCAACATGATGATGGACTTCGCCATGATATTGATTTGAGCCTCCGTGAACACATCTGCATGCCACGTAAATCTTCCTTTGAAGTTGTTGCCCGTTGGCTCAATCTCCGCCAGGAGTTTGGTCTCCAGGTAGTCCTGGTGAGCAACTTGTTTGAACGGGTGTGTGCTCTGGTCCTTGCTATGCAATGACTCCTGGTATATGAATGCGACATCGTAAACTGATTGTCCCGAGCGAATGCCTGCCGCCCGTTTGATCTCGGAAAGAGGTAAGGCGCTGTGGACAAGAGTCGCCCGGTTTCCAGTATGAACGCTGACGACGAGATCGCTGATAGTCTGTACTTGAGACAGATCTATCCTGAGCGGCACTGAAGCAATGCAGGGCCCGAAAATATCCTCAATCCTCGATATGGGCATCGTTCGGCCGGACTGGATCAAGCCGACCACCACATCCTCGTTGCCGACCATTGCGCTCCAAAGCCATGCAAGTGCCGCTTGAAAGATTGTCTGTGGGCTGCACCCAATGCCCTGAAGAGTAGCGCCGAGTTTCTGCGGGTGGATATTCAAAGGGAAGGTTGACGACAGGACTGGTGCTGCTGCGGCTGCCGTTTGCGAGTTGAGTGCTGGCAGGATGGGGGGTTGAAAGCCAAGGAGATTCTCGGTCCAGAATTCTCTCGCTGCGTCACAGTTATCCCTAAAAGTAGCTGACTGATGATATGCTGAAATCTGCCGGAATTGGGGCCTGGACTTGATCTGTTGCCCTTGTGCCAGCCTCGCAAGGTCCGAGAGCAACAGATCGAGAGACCAGCCGTCGTACACGGCGTGGTGGATTTGCAGCAGGACGGTCGTGCTGTCGCATTCCAGAGACGACGAGACTTGAACCCGGAATGGGCGGAGCAAGCTCTGGTCCTCTCGGATTTCAAAGTCTTTGGTGACAAAGTCGCCAGTTGAAACATTCGATTCGTCGAAATTGTCGAAAATTACTTGCCAAAACCGTCCCTGGTGATGTATGAAGCCTGTCCGCAGAATCTCGTTCGCACGGCCCAGATGGCAAAACCAAGACCGGATCGATTGTTCTGACCAAATGCCACGGGAGCTAAGCTCAACCCAGTTACAATATGCCCGCGAATCCGCCACGGTTTCTGCCAGCATCGATGCTTGCAGCGGCGTGCATGGCACAACAGCCTCAACGGTTTGGTTATATCTCGAGAGCGCCGGATGGTTGGCTATGGCATCTGAAATGTCCAGTTCTATTGGCCCTGTTGCCTTTGGCGCCGGCTCAGAAGTACGAGATTCGGTGCTTGATCGTACTCGTGAGCGGAGCGCAGAAATAGTTCGGGCTTCCAACACATCGATCGCCCCAAGCTCGAGGCCGGCATCTCTGAGGATCGAGGCTAGTTTGATTGCGCTGAGCGAGTCCAAGCCTGCTCTAAACAGGTCATGGCTTGGGTTGATTGGGACTCCCAGGCAGCTGCTTGTCAAATCGCAGAGCTGCTTCTCTAGCTCATCCATATGCAATGTTTCCTCTGGTAGCCCGCCTACGCGAGCCTTGTATTCCGCCACCATTCTCTTCCTATCAACCTTGCCGGACGCGAGACGCGGGAAGCTGTCGACAACCACAACATCGCTAGGCATCATGAATCCGGGAAGCCATTTTCTGCAAGACCCCATAATTGCGGGCACCATATGGTCGACCCCGTCCACTGCGCAAAACAGCACTAGACTTGCATCCATAACAGCAGCAACTGCACTGTGGCAACCTGGCGTTCTCAAAGCCGCATGCTCAACCTCGCCGAGCTCCATCCGCTGGCCCCTGAGTTTCACCTGTCCGTCGGCGATCCGGCCGAGACATTCAAGCGTACCATCCGGAAGCATCTTCGCCTTGTCGCCGGTTCGGTAGAGGCGGCCATAAGGTGTCTCGACGAAGGCTGACGAGGTCTGCTCAGGCCGGTTCAAATACCCATCGGCCAGCTGATGCCCACCCACAGCCAATTCTCCGACTTCTCCCCGAGGCAAAATTCTGAACTCCGGGTCTCCGCCGTCTTCTTCCGGTATTTTCAGAATGAAGGTCGAAACAGTGTCCAGCGGGATGCCGATGTTGCGAACTGTGGAATCACTGGCAACTGCGGGTTGTAGGGTACAGTGTATTGCCGCTTCTGTTGGCCCATACATGCCCCAGAGCATGCTCGGCGCATCCTCGCTGCCACCAAATTCTTCAACCACCGGCCGCGTAAGCATTTCGCCGATGGTTAATAACAGCCGCAGGCCAGGGGCATTCTCCCGTTTGCGGAGCAGACTGCCAGCTACGCTTGGCGTCAGCTCGCAGGCGTCCACGTCCATCTTCCGAATGACGCCCGGGAGATCATTGAGCATCGCGGGGCGCGTGCAGCTGACGAGCGTCTTGCCCCGGAAGAGGGGAAAGAAGATCTCAAAGACGGACACATCGAAGGTCGGGGCGGCAAATTGGAGGAAACGTGAAAACGGAGGAATGTAGCAGTCATGCGCAAGTAAGCTTTGGGTGGCTGCATCGTGCGAAACGCCAACCCCTTTTGGCGTGCCCGTTGATCCAGACGTATACATCACATACGCCAAGTCGGTTGGCATGGGCTGTCTGTGTTGTGTGGTTGTAGTTGTTGGTGGTCTGTTTGGCGCCGTTTCATCGACGATCAATACGTGTTGGGGCCCTGGGGGGAGCTTCGATGCCAATTCAGACGTGGTGATGACAATTCTTGCCGAAACATCTTCCAATATGAACTTGGCGCGTTCAAGCGGCACATCCAAGTTCATCGGGCAGAAAGCCCCGCCCGCTTTCAATACGGCCAAAAGCGCGATGTAGAGCTTCGGGCCTTGCGGGATGAGTACGGGCACAATGAACGACTTCGAGTCCTCCTGTGCGCCGGCCAGGGCCGAGATGCTCGATGCCAGGATGTCAGACGCATGGTGCAACTCTAAGTATGACAGAGAAACTTGGTCGCCGTTTGACAGCAAGAAGGCAATGGAGTGTTGTCCATCCTGGGAGGTGTTTTGGACTAGAAGGTGTAGCAAGTTGGGCCCGGGTAACCGTGTTGCAGGGTGGTTGACAATGGACAGGGCGCCCGCAGTTTCCGCATGAGGGAGGCTCATCGTAGGTAGTCGTCACCCAAGTCTAAGACAATGAATGTGTCAGTTGACGGGTGCTTAAAATTGCATAGTTGGAGTTCATCAAGGCCCCATGGTGCAACTAACACAGTTATCATCTCTCCAGTCCTTAACCTCTCTCGCTGGTATTCCCCTAGCCAAGCAAGTGGCTCTGTATACGACCGGTGTCGATCAGCGAGTCTGGAGGGCCACTTCTTGACACTCAAATAGCCCGCCGCTGATTGGACAGATGGAGACGACGGAGCGAGTTGAAGGCGAGTGATTTGTTTCTAGCAGCGGGTAATTGGCCGGTTCGGGGGGGTATTCTCCCTCTGGCTCGACTTGGCGATGGGAATCTGTAATGCCAGTGTTCTAGGTTGCACGACTTGGTGTTGCGTAATGCAAGGGAGTGGGGAGGAAAGTTGCGTATCCTTGTCCGCACGCAGCCACAGTTTCCGTGTTGTTGAAGGCTTTGCGGGTTCCAAAGGGGTTCACCTGCAGCAGACCCCCCACCTTCCAGTTCCTCGCTTCAAAACCCAGCGTGACTGGCTGCGCTGGGACGGCGCGGCATTTAACGGGACGAAAGGTGAGTGACACTGCGGGTCAAGCAGGCACCAGCAGGCACAATCGACCGTGATACGGACGTGGGCAAGTGCCGGGGTTCCCCGGTTCGCCCGCAAGCCGCAAGGGTACCCACCAGTCACACCTGAACTCCTGGCGCCGGCCTTCCCAAGTACCGGGTTGAGCTGTTCACCTGATGATATTGGCGGGAGACACGTCGGATACTGCCGCACACTTCAACCCTGCCTGGGTGACTTTATGCTTTGCTTGGCGGACGGACCCCCTCCTCGGATCCAGCTGTTAGTCATAATGGACATTGTGATTGCGTCATGATGTGGTGAACCCCCATCCTCACTCGTGGTCAGTCTCGGTGTTCAAAAAACGAGCTCGGCCGAGACTGCGGAAAGGGGCCCCCATCCCATCCGATCTTCGGCCTGGTCCGTATCCAGCCTCGTGCAGCAGCCTGGCATCCAGAGTTGAGATGAGATGGCCTCACCCCCACATGATGCTGACAAAGTGGCGTCCCAGATGACAACCAACATTGGAACGATGGTTTGCTAGCAGGCAAAGCCGACTCCTACGCAATAGCTCCTTGTTGCCGGAATGCCGGAGTCACACTTACTCGCACGCGGCGGCGGAGGACGAGACACGCTCGCAAGGAACAACCTGACTCTCTACCTCTCCTCGGGATTTGACTCGCTCTTCCGGATTTCTCTGCCAGTTGATGGCCGCCCCTTGGAATTCAAATCTCCTCGACGGGGCAGCTACTGTTAGGATATCAAACAGACTTTTGAGATGCGTTCCCTAACTCCGCGCAAGCAAATAAACTATGTGCCAGGCACTTCAGCTGGCGCTTAAATCATGCTGATGCTCCAAAAATCGATTGAACCATCTCACCAGACCGCGTAGACAGAACAGAAAGAAGGGTATCACTCAACTACACACATAGTTAGCTCTGTAGTTTGCACCATGAACCCCAGGCCCACTTACGCCATGAGTTGCCTCGCAGCAACCTTGTAACCAGATGCCAGAACCGGTAGCAACCGCTCCCGTTGAAAAGCGAACACCGTAATCGCGACCAACCTCCATCACCCTGTCGGAGGAGCTCTCGGCGTTGGTAGTTTCCACTACCCAGCAATCCTTCCTCAGAATCTCGCTATCGCCACCCGCGACCTCTGGCAGAAGATGCCATGTATCCTTGAGCATATCGATATGAGCAGTCCGCTTGTAGCCTGTCGCGCAGATGACAAGATCCACGTCCAGGGCTTCTTCGCCCAGCAAGGGCCCATCCTCGGCGCCGGGAACAGGAAGCATCCCAACCGTAAGGCGGAGGGCATCGCCCTTGTCCTCGACGGCCATAATGTCCCGCCCCGCCAAAATACGATGTGGCCACTTCTTCTCATCCGCCCCAAGCATACGCTTCTGGTGGTACATTACTTCGAACAGGTGCTCAATGAGCTCGAGTCGGACAACGCCGTAGTTGGTGGCGCGAGCGTCGGCGAGGAGGTTGGCGCGATACGTCGAGGGCTTGGGGTAGATGTCATCGATGAATTCGGGGTTGAAAATACAGTTGACGCTGGATACGTTAGGCTCTGTCCCGGTCTGGTGACAGGAAAGATTGTGTCTGCACACTTACAATGGTGAATCGTCGCTCGGCTTCAGGAACTCGGACCGCATAATCATGGATGTCTTGCTATTCGGGTACAAGCTCTGGACATTGCTGAAGATCTCGGCTGCGCTCTGGCCGGCACCGACGACGGCGACGCGGTACGGTGCCGACTTGTCGCCCAGAATCTTGGGGACCAGCTGGGCGTACTGCGACGAGTGAATGACACGGGGGTGGTGGGCAGGGAACAGCTTGGGGACAGAGGCCTGTCCACCAACGGCCACCACGACGTTCCGTGCCCGATGAGTAGTGGTTGCGCCAGTCTTGACGTTGCGGGAAGTGACCGTGAACACCTTATGTGGGCCTTCCGCCTGGGCAGGAGAAACCGATACGACCTCCGTCTGATATCGGACAAGGTCGTCAAAATGGCGAGCGCACCACCGAAGGTAGTCCTCATACTCGGCGCGGGCAGGCAGGAATGTGCTGAGGTTGATGAAGTCGACTAGGCGGTTATTTTTATGGAGGTAGTTGAGGAAGGTGAAGTTGGATCGCGGATCTCTCAGAGATGCGAGGTCCTTGATGAAGGAGATCTGCATCTTAGCCCCGGGAAGCAGCATGCCGGCATGCCATGAGAAGTGGGGTTGCTTTTCCAGGAACAACACCTTGGGAGCCTGTGTCATCTTGCCGGCTTCCATGGTATCATGGAGGGCGACGGCAATGGCGACGCTGGCGGGACCGAAGCCAACGCAGACCAAATCGAGCTCCGCGTCCGTCTCGGCGGGTTTGAGATAGGAGCTCTTGGGAAAATCTTGGACTGCGGAGCCATTGGCGATACCGTTCACCAGTTGAGGGACGGCATCACCGTTGGCTGGATGTTCCATATCAGTAGTGCTGTGAGGCGACATCTTGGGCCGTTTTCGGCGGGTGCGCTAGAGCTCGTCTGGGTGGTTTTCAGGCAGAATACTTGAAGACGACAGCGAGATCGCCTGGGTCGGCAGTTGAAACCGGGGCAAGCGGATTCGTGACGTCACACCAGCGAAGAAAGCACTGGTCGTTGCCGCTGTGGGATGGGAATACGGGTCCTCGGCGACTTCGGGCTGGCGCAATTCGGGGAGGCACAAAAGAGTGGTGGAGGGGCAGCAGGGAAGAGAGCCCGAAGAGCAAAAACCCGGCGGTTTGGATGAGTGTGAGAGAGGGCGGGAGAGAAGCGAGCACGGCGGAAGGTGGCAGCGGGCTCCATTTTGATAGAAACCCCAGGCCACGCCGGTTCTCCAGCGGAGCTCTCTTGCGCCGGGGTGAGGTTCACGTACCTGGCTGGAACTTGGCCGGGAAACGCACGAGGGGATCCATTTGGTACCCCCCTCTCCCCATTCATCAGCGTCCCTTCTTCTGTCGCCCATGCTCACCCCCTTCCGTTTATCGAGCGAGGACAGGGATCGCCTGCGCCATTGCGGAGTTTTTTTCTTTTTGCAGCAACCTGTGACATGATTTAAACAGCGGCCCGGTGGGGGCATGAGAAATTTTCGGGTTCACGATTAATGTCAAGCACAGCGTGCCAATGTTCCCTGGTGAGTGAATAAGGTACTGCAGACGCGGCACGGGTGGTGGGGTGGTAGGCGATGATGCCCTGATGCGCAGCGTTGTGCAGGCGCTAGCCAATTTTCCCAGGGATCCGGGTGGGTCCGAAGCGGCACTCGGTGTTATCTTCGGATCTGATAAGATGGAATCGATCCACAGGGCCATCAGGACCCAGGCTACCAGCCAATCGTTTGACTTAGCCGCCGGGCTTTTCCTGGCTCCTCCGACAAGCGGACATGACCCCTGGCTCACTAGGTCCCCGGAACGAGAAGAAAAATTGTTTATCAGATCGTATGACAATGGGGGCGTGGACCCCTTGTCGAGAAGTGGTGGCGAGTGGTGCCATAGCCGATGGAGACTGAGAGGAGCGTGGGAGGGGACCTTGCTGACGACGAAATTGGAATACAGTAAAATGAATTCCCAGAGAAACCAGCGGCTTCAGGCATACGGACGCTCTGCCCTGCTTTGTCAGTCCTAGGGATACGCTGCGCGGCTGTGTTTGCATCTCAACGCTCGGCGCGTGGACGGATAGCCCCGAGAGATAGAAGTGGAGGGACTGCCGGCTGCGCAAAATTTGCCTCAGAAGAACTCCCCTGGGCCCTGTCTCCTCCTACATGATGGAATCCGTACCTTGCCCGACCGTACCTATGTATGTACAGTAGTACCTTAGCCGGGGGCCCACCGTTCGATGCCGAGGAGATGGAGATGCTGTGGGGGTTGCCGTTCGCTCCCGATCCTCTTTCGGTGCGCGCTGATGATCTGATAAGATTATCAGCCCCGAATGTCGAGACTTGGCAGTGGGAAAAATCGGACGAGCGGCGCATGTGCAGAAGATCCCGCATATGGCTCTCAAGAGCCGACGTCGGCCGGTCTGCTTCCAGCGCCCGCTGCAGCAGCCCTGGAATTGCACGAAAGAGCGAAGGAAACTTGCAAGAACCAGTGGCCGCGTCCATTCTGACTGCGCTGCTCATTTCTACTCGCCTTATTAGCTAGCTGTTCTCATCGGGTCACCTTGGCTCGGTTTGCGCCGCGTAGACTGGACACGGAGCTCCGCGCACAATACACAATTCTACGTGAGTGGTTCAATTCCATCGCTACATCGGGAGTTTGGTTCCTTCATGATTCCACCTCTTGTTCCTCGTTGCTGACGCACCTTCGCAGGCGCCGGACGACACAGGTTGGCTCTTCCTTGAGCCGTTCCATCGCTTGCCCTGGGAGACTTGAATGATTTTTTTCCGACGATTGTAGCATCCCGCGCAGATTCTCTACGGGCTCCTCATCAACAGCTGGGACTCCACCCGTCTGAATGATCAATTGCTACTACCCCGCACACAACACGAGCCTCGGCAAAACCTATCCAGGCAATCGGCCGCCTTCCCTTCGTGGACCCCGGGCTCCGGTAAGCCTCAATCGGGTCCGTTGAGGAACAGATCTGTCACTACCATGAGCCTCGGACGGTCACAATCTTCATTCATGGCCCAAGCCGTCCCCGGGTCCGGCCGGGACTGGGAACTAGGTCCCCACAGGCCATGAAAAACGGCGCCGGGAGGGCTCCGGGTCGAGACCACCGCCATGGCTTCTCGCTGTCGTGTCACCAGCTCCCCCCTTAACATCCCAAAATTGACGTGTGGAGGGGCGCATCCATCGATACGACAACAAAAGCTCCCGGTCCGGATCCTCGGAACCACAGTGCGCACACCCACCAAGCCCAAAGGGCGACCAATAGGCCCCCCCCCCCCCACCGTGCCTGGGAGGCTTGCATTGACAAGGCTCTCGCAGCCGATGAGGGCCTTGGGAGTGTTCAGCCTTACTTGCGGACCTTACCAACTTGGATGCAGGTCCCAGATGGTGAACATCTTCCTGTCTTACATGTCAGCGGCAACATCATCTGGTGGCAGCTGAGCAATGAACATCTTGCGAGGAAACAAGGGATTGGTGGAGGAGGGGCAGAATTGGTGCGGCCTCTCCGGGCTCCGCGAGGGAGCAAATGAGCGTGCGCGCTGGTTATTATATCCTCCAAGCGAAGGAGTCGCAACTGCAACCCTTGGTGCGCAGGCCGGGACACCCTTCCAGAAAGGGGCAATACGACCGGCTGATCGCTGCCCACAAGCGAGACCAAACATTGCGCCGTCTTACGCCAAGGGGGGCCCCTGACCGGCCCGCCCCAAAGCGGCCCTGCTGCGCGAGAACAAGGGCTGGTCTGTGGGGAAATTGGCATCTTCCAGCCCTGGAACCGATCGAAGCCTAAAATATCAAATCAACGGCGTTCAAAACGTTGGGGTCTCCCGCGATGCAGGAGATCGAACGCCAGCCAAGCTTTTTTTTGTGCCTAAGTGCGATCTCCATCGAACGCCACATTTTACGGTTGGCTCTCCCGACCACCCGAGACAACCTGGACAGATTGAGGGACCTTTGACGCCATCAACATGGGGACACCATTAAAGCTGGGGCGCCCGGCCGACGAGGACCTCCCGGAGGTGGTCCAGCAGCAGCCACTGATGGCGAGCTCAACGCCACTGCCAGAAGTGGTGCCCGATTCGTCACCAGAATTCGCGCAGCAGCGGTACTACATAGAGACGGACAAGTATCCAGCGTATTACGACACGGCGCCGAAGCTTCCACACGAGCAGCCCTCGCCCGGAGTGCCCTCGCCGGAGCAACAATATCAGCAACAATATCAGCATTGGGCTGGAGCAGAACACGGCGTCAGCGCCCTAAGCCCCAACAGCTCCGTGCCGTGGCAGTCATTCCCTCCCGGGGACGACCAGCAGACATACGTCGGCAGCGAGCCAAGACCGGAGAAGCGCATATGCGGTCTCCGCAAGCGCCTCTTCATCATCATTGCTGTGATTGTCGGTCTCGTGATCGTGGGAGCGGCGATTGGTGGCGGCGTGGGCGGATCGATGGCAGCGAGGAAAGCCTCATCAGATGCGGCCGAACCAGCAGAGACAGCTTCGGCGTCAAGTGGGTAAGTGTTTAAACATGGCAGCTTCAATCCATGTATGCAATGACAGCTAACGGCGACCGCAGCGCAACCGGCGCCACTCCCACGACCCCATCAAAATCTTCGACGACATCAACCGCACCCACGCCGACCATCTCGTTCCTCAACAACCAAACAGACCCAGCAATCTTCCAGCGGTTCAAGTTCCAAGCTTGGGCCAAGCATGACTTCGAGGGCGCCGCCACCCCCATCTTATACGAAGAGGGCTTTTTTGACCTGAAATTCAATGCTACGAGCTATATCTGGCTCCCCGACGAGAGTGACTGCTGCGTCACCTTCTGTTCCAAGAAATCGAAAGGTTGGGACTGGGGGTATAGGTGCGACTTATGGAAAAGAAACGCCACCGATAACGCTGTTGGGTTCTCGCGGGTTTCGATTTGGTGCGGGCGATGGGACACTGCGAGAAATGAAAAGATGAAGCAGAAGTGCGAGGAATAAAAAGACGCAGGAGCGCATAGAAGGGGCAAGCGAGAATGGGTTACGGGTTTATGACCAGCGGGCGTCCATGATCTTGTGAGAGTTTTAGGACTTGGGTTTCTTTTTCGCGAGATGCGTTGCGGATGATACCTTTTTAAAGTTGACTTTGTAAATCGGACGGACGATAATCGGGGCATGGCTGGCTTTCCTTCATTTGGCGTGGGATTACGACCTTGGATACACGCACTTAATGCGTCATGGGGACAGGATTGCCCCATCAAAACCATTTATCAGTAGACCTGCGATATAAGTCTCCTATACTAATTCCCATATCCAGATTTCGCCAGCAGCCTGGTGGCATTTGGCTTTTCGAAAACGCGCTCCAGCAGAGAGGGCGAGCTCCTTGCTGTCCGAGATCCACTTACATAGGAATGAGTTCTCCGGAATAGGATTATATTCTAAGTTCGATTCGCTCGTTGTGGCAAGCAACTTGAAGTATTCCCACGTGGCAGCCTTCCAGCCCGCCACAGTCACACCGCGTCGGATAAGCACGGGAGTTGATTACACAACCTAACACTGCATTGTGTGGCTGTACTGTACATACATACATAGACAGTAACGGTGGGAATGGACTGCGCCGTCCTGCAATACCCCTGCATTCACAAATTCACATCACAACGCGACAAAATCGGGCGCTGTGCCGGAGCTGAAAGCGCTGCAGTTGGGAAACCTCGTTGGGCTGGGGGGCAGACAGGTGGACTGGGAAATTGATGCGCCCCATGGTCTGTCTGACCTGAAGTGCGAACTTTAATCTATTCCAGAAATAAGACGGCTGAATATTGCAACGGCAAACCATCCACCATCAAATATAATGCCAAGAACGTGTCTCCTGTTCCGTGGACCCCAGATCGCATGCGCTCATCAAGGCTGTAAGTATTCTGAATTGCTTTTCTAGCAACGTTGCGAAACTACCCAGAGGGCGAAAGTCTGTAGGGTCGATCGCGGATTCGGCGCATTCCGGTACATTGAGCCTGTCGATCGGCGTCTGCGGAAGCTGATGAGTAATCACTGGAAACAACAACTGAAACCCGGCGCTTCAGCTTTGCTCGGTGGTATTTTTGATTGGGAGGAGTGAACATACCTTTTGTTGCGGTGGCAATATCGTGGTTGGTGACATCAGTGGTGGTCGTGGTATATCGAAGCAAAAGCTATATGTTCGTTGACGTCGAAGGAGTTGGGTCAAGATGACGCTTGGGTCGAGTTCGTACGTCGGCTCAAATGTACGCAGGATATTGACAGCTCCGCCAGGGTGCTCATTCCTTTCAGCGTCCGTCCTTTTCATGGTACATTGCTCATTGGGGGTAGTCGGCTCTTTGCCCAAGGCCAGAACAAATAGAAGCTGGCGCAAAGTAGCCATGTCATCCATAGTTGGGGGCAAGAAAGGCGAGTCAAACTCAAGGCCTACAAATTACCATGAGCATCCTGTTCACCGTCGTTCCTTACTTACTTGAAGCTGACTCACGTTCGCTTTCGACCTCGTTCGTTGTCTTGGGGGCCACGACCAGGCCGAGACGTTTCCGTGGTCTTGCTCGCGGGCGCCACTGTCGATGATCGAGGACTGCCAGATCACAACTGATGACGTCGTAACGCCCATGGGATAAAGAGTGATGCTTCACAGTGCGACCGATTTTGGCTTTCTGGCATCGATGGCAACCAAAACCGGGCGGTAGAAATGTCTCCCGTCGTGCGTGGCGACCTGCCCAGGTGGTGTTTGTTTTAGTCACCAAACTCTCGCCGCCGGGATCCTCACTCCCTCATTCAACTCCATTGCAGATACTTACAGTAGCAACTGCGGCACCGCTTCGGTTTAACACCATTGTACGACTGGGCCATAATCAGACGGTGTTAAATTTAAAGAATCAACCCGAACTTAGAATTTGGGATTCGCTTCAGAAATCAGAAGGAAAGCACAAGGCAGGAAGCATTGACGTGAAAGCTTGGATCCAGGCGGTGCGTTCTCGACATGGGCTACATGGTGCCTTATACGGAATGCCCAACCAAAAATGTTGAAGCAGCCTATTCATCATCGGCGCCTTCGCGGCAGCTCTCGAATGGCTACATTCCTGCTAAAAAAAATGTTATTGGTCCAACGCAGGGGTTCTGGGCAGGGTGTCGGGGTGCTTGGGTTGACACCATTGACACGGCCTCGAAACCGGGCATCATTCTAGGGGAGCTAATATGTACATACGTAGCTGAGTAGGATGCAGCTGAGTAGGATGCGGGTCTGTGGCCTCAAATCCCACGGTCGCCAATGTGAACAAAATAAACTATCGCCGTGTTGCTGCGCTTTACGAGCGTTCTAAGGTTTCAAGTATCGCCAAAGAACGTTAATTTGCTAATACAAATCGGGGCATGAAGATGACCGTGGCAGTGTGGCATCGAAAATTCTTGCTCAACAAAAGGGCTCTATTATTTCACGGCGGACGTGTGCATGGATGAGGATGTGGAGCACCGCTGAGTGTTTCCTAACAGGCTTGAAGACCCACTTTATTTTTCCGGCATGGAATCCCGTCGCATCGCGCATCACCCGTCACCCAACCGGACAAACACATCAGCTTGCGCTCCCACCATCGCAACCCACGCCGCCATGCTCAAATCCACTTACCAGCCATCACCCGGTGGTCTTCAACCGCTGCCGCCTGGCTGGACCGAACACAAAGCCCCAACCGGCCACACCTACTATTACAATGCCGAAACGAAGGAATCAACATACAAGCGGCCTGGCGCACTGCCAACGCCTGTCACGGCTCCCGCTGTCGCCTCGATGAACCCAGCTACGGCCAGCTACGTACAGCATCAGACTGTTCCGCAGATTAATCTCTCTGATCCCACGGTCGCCAATGCCTTCATGGCCCAGTATGGACAAACACAACAAGGTTCACAGCACGGGGGCCAGCGGGGTGGGTTTGGCGCCACCGGAGGCAGAGGGGGATTCCAACCCAGGCCGCGCCCGCAGCCAACCGACAAGCCGCGGTCTAAGGTCGCCATTCCGGGATGTGAGCCGTGGGTCCTGGTCTACACCAAGTATGGCCGGCGATTTGCCTACAATCCGGCCAAGAACGCGAGCTTCTGGCGCATTCCCGAGAAGCTCATGCCCGCCATCCTCCAGTTAGACCAGACGCGTATACGACGGAAGGCCGAGAGTAAGGTGCCAGAACGGGAACAACAGCAACAACAAGAACACGAACAAGAAGAAGCAGATGAAGGAGAAAAACAGAAAGGAGTAGGGGATGCCGATAAATCGGCCGTTGGGCCTGCAATCGAAGAGCAACAAATTGAGCCCGCACATGAGTACGACAGCTCTGAATACGAAGAGGTCGAGGTAACCGACGACGAGGGCGCCGAGGATGACGATCAAAATGGCAGTGCCCGCAAACGACAACGAACCGACGATCCCTCCACCGATGACAGACCAGCCGAGTTCACCGAAGCAGACATCGCTGCACAGCTGGCTGCCATGGGCGCCGACTACGACGCCATGGAGATGGGTGAGGGAAACGAAGAATGGGAAGAAGGTGACGAAGGGCTGCCGCTCTCCAACGTGGACGCGCGCGAGCTATTCAAAGACCTACTCAATGACTTCAACATCAATCCGTACAGCCCCTGGGAGAAGCTCATCGAAGAAGGCAAAGTATTCGACGACGCGCGGTACACTGTTCTGGCCACGACCAAAGCTCGAAAGGATGTTTGGGAAGAATGGTCGCGCGCCAAGATCCAAGAAGTCAGAGAGCGGCGGGCTAAGGAAGAGAAGAAGGACCCACGAATCCCCTACATGGCGTTCCTGCAGGAAAAAGCGACGCCGAAGCTGTACTGGCCCGAGTTCAGGCGGAAATACAAAAAGGAGGAAGCCATGAAGGATAACAAGTTGTCAGACAAGGACCGCGAGAAGTGGTACCGCGAGCACATCAACCGGCTGAAGCTCCCACGGGCAACGCTCAAGGCCGACTTGAAGAAGTTACTCGAGTCAGCGCCGCTGTCGGCGCTTAACAACCAGACCATGACCTCCCTCCTTCCGCCGCAAGTCCTCGCAGATATTCGGTACATCTCGCTGGACCCTAAGATCCGGGACGAGTTTATTGAGGCGTACATCCAGGGATTGGGGCCACCACCAGAAGCGGGGGAAGCAACCGAGCAAGAAGATGAAGTAGCCCGGAAGATGCGCGAGGAACGGCGCAAGCGAGAGAAGGCGCTGGGGGAGCGGGAGAGGATTGTAGCGGAGGAAAAGCGGCGGCAGGAGAAGAAGGCACAGTACGAGAGGGCTCGGCTGAGAGATGAGGAGCGTGTGCTGGAGCAGGCGATGAAGGTTGGGAAGAGAGGAGGATTGTAGAGCCAGTTGACAGAGGTGAGACATGGTAACAAATGGTTACGCTAGCCTATGTAGAGGCAGAGAATTACTTTTGGGGACTACAAGGTACTCTCTACCAAATCCGTCTCGCAACCATCTCGTACCTCATAACCCTCCCAAAATCCTTCTCCTTATCCCTCTCCACATTCCCCTCCGCCCTGCGTTCCTTTTCCCTCGCCTTCCTCAACCCCTCCGTGTCATCGGGGCCAAATATCCACCTCCGTCGCTCGTCCCCGACTTCCACCTGGCCATGTCCACCCGTCCGCTTCCCCTTCGTATCAAAGGACTCCTTCTCGGCCTTGCCCGCGGCAACCGCATGCTCCTTCGCCTTCATGCTGGCGTACCTATTACGCGCATACCGGAGAAGGACCATTCCAAGCAGCAGTTTGACGACCAGTAGGACGAGGAAGATAAGCAGAAAGACGACGACCATGGTGAGTGCCGCGATGCAATCGTCGCTCGTGAAGGGAAGAGACCAGAGCCCGGGTGACGCTATGGTCGTGTTACCGCCCGGCAAGTCGGCCGTGCCGTTCTCGCCGAGATCGCTCGCGTAAGGGTAGCCAAAGACTGAACGGCCGAGGGCGTTGCGGATAAGATGGTCTATTCGGTCGAGGGCGGCCCGCATGGCAGGAGAAGGGGTAGCGTTCTCGACTGAAAGCGAGGTTTGGCTGGATGGGGGAAGCGGGGTCGGGAGGTGGGTGGCCAGGAACATGTTGTAGATCTGGACCGAGGCGCGGATGAAGAGGCAGGAGAGCGGGAGGAGGGGGAGGCCAAGGCGGCGGGTTAAAGAGGGGGTCACAAAGGCCTATGAGATTTAGTGTGGTCACTCTCCAAGGGAGGGGTTGCGGGCGAGCAAGCGTACATTGGTATAGTAATCCTTGCAGAGGATATCAAGGATTCTACCGTAGAAGGTCGGTTTGATGTTGTTGAACTTGTTGATGTAAGCGTGCTTGATCCAGTCGACGACCATCTCGCTGCCAATGACCACGATGAACGGAGAAAGCACCTCGCCCGACCACAGCCACGATGGCAAGATGGTGAAGCTCGCAGGCAGGATCGATGACGTGTGTAACGGGATGCTGCTAGGTCCGCTGTCCTCACTCCCGGCACCAGGCACAGACAGTCCTCCAACCTCGACAACATTGCGCATGCCGATGATGATGAGCATAATCCAAAGCTGGAACCGTTCGACGATGTCGGCGCAGGCGAGCTGGAATGTGTTTTCTTTCTCGAAGCGCTTGAACACGGCGCTCTTGATTTCGACAAACTGATTCGACAGCAGCAGCGTTAGGAGGGCGTTCGAATAAGAGTTGACGGCTACATTGAGGGCAATGACTTGGTAAAATAGAATGACTGAATGCAGGATGTTGTACACGAGCGCGAGCAGGAACATTCCCAGCGGCAGCATTACTTTCGAGCGGCCGGAGCTATTCCTGGAAAGAGTCTCGGTGCTAAAGAGGCACTCAAAGATGTCTTGGCCAAGCGCAGACAAGAGCCTGTCACCGACCTCGAGGAGATTGTAGATGGCGTACAGCTTGATGGCTGATTGCGCACGTATGAAGTGGTACATGCGGCTGGCATCGAGGTTCATGAGGGCCATGGAGCTGCAGATGAGAATGGCGCCCTGGAGGAGATCAGCTTTGTGGTACGACGTCAAGTTAGAAGGGCTCGACTTTGTGCGGCGATGTCGGAACGTCCCTGTCGGCCTCGTGGTCGGTTTCTTAGACGAGACAGCTCTCGAGTGGCTTGGGCGGGCGACATCTGCCCGGCGGGTTATCGAATCAGCACCAATTACGGCAACACCGGTAGCATGCGTGCTTGCTTCAGAAGCAGCATCCCGTACTCTGCTTCGACTCCTCGAGTCCTCCGTCCGGTTGTCTTGAATGCCTGCTCTTGATATGGCTCGTCCGCGGCGTCCTCGCTGCCACATTCGCCCCAGCCCGTACCAGACAAAACCCACCATCCACCTTATCTCCTTGCCGACGACATACAACCACCACTGCACGAGCACAGACACCGCAATGCAGAAACGCATGGGCAGCACCGTGAAGGTCCAGAGCCAAGCATCAAAACAAGCCGCAGCGCCAAATGTCATAGCTCTCTCGAGAAACCACGGCAGAAGCAGGAAATTCTTGAGCCGCTCAAACTTTATGGCGCTTGACTCGTATGGAATGTCACTAGTGTACGAGTGGTGGATGTATAATGGGCTCGGTCGCTGCCCGGCCAATTCTAGCTGCAGGAGGGTGGGTATGGACATCGGCGGGAGTGGTATCGCCGGTGGGATCGGGGACGGAGGAGCCGGCTCGGCTTTGTCACTCCGAGGTTGGCCCGCTGTTTTGTTTGTTGGCGGCGGGTGATTGCTTCGGCCATCGAGGTCAAGGGGTGTCGGTCGGAGGGCTGGTTGAAACGAGTTACGGCGAGACGAGGGTTGAGTTGCCGGTTGGCTCGCGGACTTTCGCCTGCTCATCGGCGGGGTCGATAGCGTTCGCCCAGTTATGGATGGCCGTCCTGGCGTCGTCCGCAGATTCGTGTCATCTTGCTGCCGCCCTGTCCGTAGAAAGTCAAGCTCGCCCGGGTGTGCCGAGTGTTCCTCCGTCGCTCGCGAGAGCCGCCTGCTTGCCTCAACGATGCCGGCAGTAAATGGGGGATCGCCAATTGAGCGCCCAGGAATGGCCGCAACTGGTAGCGACTCAGGGGCGGCCGTCAACTCTTGCATCTTGGACGCTGAAAGACGCCGGACCCCATCTGGGTTGCTTGTCTTGGTGTTTGATCTGCTTCGGGTTTTCCTGACAGTGCTTGGGTCCTTTGCGGACACGGGATCTGATGCGGTCTGTTCCGTGGAGTGCGACATGCGGAGCGGCTCTCCATCACTCTGGCTGTCGCTCGACGGGTCGGGGGTAGGCACGCCTGCGGTCGGACTCGACACCGTCCGCTCTCCGGGGAGGCGGAATTCTGAGGTTGGCTTTGATCTTGAAGCGGGATCGTTTGGTGTCGAAATGGGAGAAGGAAGGTGGGAGGCGGTGGGCTGTGAAATCTTCCTACTTCTTGTGCCGCCGGCGGGTTTGTCGATTCCTCTGTCGGACACGGCCGTAGACGTGTCGGAGGCCATGTCGGCGGCTCCTGCTGACGACGGCAGCGCTGTGCTCTCCATCGATTTCCGTTGCGGAAACCTGACGCCGGCTTTAGACCATAGCAAGCACCTCAATCGATGAGCAGCATCTTCTGTGGGTAGGGGTCATCGGGTGGTCGAAAGATTGCATGGAAGCTGAGCCGTGTTTTGCGATCTGCTCGAACGGACAATAGACAATGGGAATTGACGACACCTTCCAGACCTGCATCGGTTGCAGGCCCATCTTGGCACACCGCTGGTCTGGCCAAAACTGCCCCACTTTCGGCAGGCTCCCAAGGGACTCCGAGTTTTCAGGCACAGACCCAAAAGTCGGAAACCCCATCAGCAACTCCATGTTTCGGGGGTCGGGTTGTCTCACTTCTGCAGTGAGGACGCAATTCCAGATCCACAGCAAAGCATAGCGCTCCAGCTCCATATATGTATTTGGTGACCAAATGATCTAGGTAAGACTAAAGAACATATGGGCGTAGGCATAAACTAGGGGAGGTGTGCCCTGCTTTGCAAGGCAATAAATTGGGGGGATTAGCCCTGTGGGTGTTCGGACAATGACTTCGGCACCGAGTTGGACAGGTAGAAGCTGTCGTAACCTTCTCAACCTAGCGTGGCAGAAGGGCCGGTATGCGGAACTAGCGGGGTTGGTCAGTATAGGTGGGGTGGAGGGGTAATACATACGTACATCCCAAGTAGGTAACAGGGGGTAACACGATGAGCAACCTCGAGACACCGATGACAGCAACGGCCGAGGCCCGATCCGACGATCCGATGGAGAAACTTACCTATTTTACTCGAGAATCCGCCAATCTTCCTCCCCGGCCGCTTTGACAGCATCGCACCTCGTTTTCTCAATTTGCCCCCCCCTCCGAGAACCGGTTTTCAAGATCGACTCGAGCGCCCCGGCAACGCCCTTCTCGAGAATCCCCACTCCCACTTCTACCTCCATATCCCTCCATGGCTTCTAATCCCCCCAGAAGATGCTGCACTGTCGGTGTCAAGCATGAGTATGTCTCTGTCTATTCCGATAGGGCGTTTTGCAACACCGCTAATGCCAGCGCAACCCAGTGGCACGCCCGCCGGCGAGATGGTTCGGGTCGCCGACAAGTACGACGCCTACCTCGCATCCCCGCCCCCCGGCAAGGATCACAAGGGCACTGGCATCCTCCTGATTCCCGATGTCATCGGTATCTGGCAGAACAGCAAGCTTATCGCCGATCAGTTTGCTGCCAACGGCTACCTGACACTGCTTCTCGACGTCTTCAACGGTGACCCGCTGTCGCTCAATCGCCCAGAAGGGTTCAACATCATGGACTGGGTCGCCAAGGGCTCCGATGGCAACAATCCACACACCAAGGAAGCAGTTGATCCCATCGTTGTGGATGGCATTAAAGCGCTGAAGGAGGAATACGGCATCAAGAAAGTTGGCGCTGTGGGCTATTGTTTCGGGGCCAAGGTATGTCAACAAAACCGGTAATAGAAACGGGAGTCTCCAACTCAGATACTTTGTGCTTAGTACGTCGTCCGCCACTACAAGGACGGCATCGACGTTGGCTACGTTGCGCACCCGTCTTTCGTCGAAGAGGACGAGCTGGAGGCTATTTCTGGCCCGCTAGCTATCTCGGCCGCCGAGACCGACCCCATCTTCCCGGCCGAGAAACGCCACCGGTCCGAGGAGATCCTCAAGAAAGCCGGCCATCCTTACCAGATCAACCTGTTTTCGCAAGTCGAGCACGGGTTTGCCGTACGCGGCGATCCGGCTGTCAAGGTGCAGAAGTTTGCCAAGGAACAGGCTTTTCTGCAGGCCGTTACTTGGTTTAACGAGTATCTCCTGTGATTGTATGTACGCGTTCAATTGCGGAGCGAGTTGCAGTTTGTCGGGCCTTCTCGGAAGCATTCCGCGTCGCGTGTGGGTTTTTTTTTCTTTTTCTTTCTTTGATGGGATGGTATGAAACATTTCCCACCATTGAATCATTATTTCTCAGCCAGACATGGTGGTACCTCTCTCAATTTGATTGCCGTCGTTCTTACATGTCATGCGCTGCTTTACGTTTTTTTACGTAACCGAGGATGTAGTAGGGAGAGCCCGACTAACGACTAAATACCGGTCCCAATGAAGCATGCAGATGCATCATTGGAACCACGACTGCCTTGAGTGATTACGCGGCGATGGAGTCTAGGCAACAAGGTAATTCGCACATAAGACTGATACGAAGCCACTATGATTCTTACGAAATTTGAGGTCTCGATGCATATCGCATACTGCAATCAAAGCTGCATTTTATACTCCGCTACGTATTAACTTGAAGGAACCCCCCCACCCCAAACCCCCCCAACGACGCCAACTCTCCCTTCCAGTAAGGCCCTCAACATTTGAGAGCAAACAACAACGACAACATGTCGACAACCACCGCCACTCCAACCCCGTTTATGTTCTCCTCACCCCTTAAGCCTTATAACACTTCGCCCGCGTCCTACCTCGCCGCCAACCCCACGGTGGCCGGCCTCATTGTCAGCGCCGTCATCATCCATAACAATCGTGCGCTCCTCATCCAGCGTGCGGCGCACGACGGCTTCCCTCTCAAATGGGAATGCCCAGGGGGTGGCGCAGACATGACTGACGCGAGTATCCTGCACGCTCTTTGCCGAGAGGTACAGGAGGAGACGGGACTAGTTGTGACGCACGTGGTAGACGTGGTCGACACGCTCGACTTTGTTGGGAGTAGAGACTCGAACTATACGACGTGGAGGAAGATCACTTTTTTGGTCGCTCTCGGGGAAGATGGGGGGGAAGAGAGGATGCCGGTCGTGAAGTTGAATGCCAACGAGCATGTTGACGCGGTTTGGGCTGCCGAGAACGAAATTCTGGTGGGGAGGGCCGAGGGGAGGGAGATTGCATTTGCTTATGACGCTCAGAGGCAAACCGTGCTGGATGCATTGAGGAGCGTCTATGACCGGGCGGAAGCAAAGAATGAATGAGGGTAAAGGCCCACCGGGGGTAGTGTCATGTGCAAAAAGACGATGTGACTTGAATCGGGCAATGAAATCGTGACAATGCACGTATTTTCAATGCAGCCAGAGGCTAGTTCAATGTCAAGCATGCAGCCCTTAGCAGGCAGTTGCGACGTGGGTGAGGGCACCGTCACTGTAGCCTTGCCTGCTTGCTTGTTTGTACAATCTGCTACAGTTTGTAGAGAGTACCGTTGCATGTGCTCATCCGCCTCGGATATCTAGGGTAACAACTGGTGTGGAGAAAGAAGTGTGAAGAGTTTAAGCATAGGAGAGGCGTTGGAAAGATTCGACCAAGAATCATGAGAGCTGGCATCACAAGAAAATCCCTGAGGAAGCGGCATCGCAGTGAACCCTGGACCAGAAGCGCGAGCAGGTTCATGAGCTTATTTCAAGCGAGAAGGGATGCAACCTAAATAACCAGTGCCACTACGCCTGTCTAAGGCTCTCTTACGGCCGAATGCTGCGGCGAAGGAAGAACACTTCAGATGTGCACCTTTGTGAGGCTTGCAATACTGATGTAAATACAGCCAACTACAACCTTGAGGATCAATCTATCTCAAGACTAGGTTTGCGCTAGTCAGCTTCACAGGAACCCGAGATTGGGCAGCCATCTGTGGCCACCACAGATGGTGGCCAGCAAGGTTCACGAATGTGGTACATGCTGATGAACTTGGGATGAAGGCAGGTTCCTAGGTCTATATAATGGACGCTCAGCCATAGCCTTTCCAAGTTTCCAGCAATCATTCAACACTCGCACCTTGCGTCTCACTGCTTCGAGTCATCTCCCTAACTTGAATAATTCGATAACCTCAAACCTTCCAAAAACCCCCAACCCGTGGCGACGTCGAAGATGTTCGCCCTTCTTGCACTCCTCTTTGCCCTCCTGCAGACTTATGTCGCAGGTGAGGCTCACAGCATCACACCGCACGATATGTACTCCTCGTCAGTCGGCGTTCTGGGCTGCAAGATTAACACGAACCGCGTGGCGTACTGGCCTATGTCTGTCGACTGCAACAACATCTGCGTCCGTGTCTCGTATGGTGGCCGATCCGTCGAACTTCTCCGCATTGACCAGTCAGGCGGTGCATATGACATATCGTATGATGCTTATAACTACCTCGTGTCGGGACAGTCCGCCACTGTCAAGCCCATCACTGGCGGCGCCGTCAACATGGAAGTCGAGAACGTCCCAGCCGACAACTGCCGGCAGCACCTCAAGTCGAGCGGCCTGGCCCTCTCTGCGTCCAACTCAATGAACTACGTGGCGAGCTGCTTGGGCCAGCCCAGCAGCTGGGTGGCGCGCAACTACCAGCTGTTCAACATTCAGGATCCGGTCTGCCACTGGGGTTACGACGAGGTGTGCTCGCTAGACCTCGCCAAGAGCAACCAGCCTTCTTGCCCGCACGCGCTCGGTAGCACGAACGGGCGTCTGCCGGATACGGTCTTCAACATTCAGTACGGCACTGGAGCTGTGGTGCCGGCGCCATGAGTGGGCCGAGGGGCAGAACTCTGGGTCGAGGAGCAGGACTCTGGCCCGGAACGGACCACCGAGGGCGGGATGGTGCCGCGGTGAGGGCTGCTTGCCAGGTAGATTTATTTTTAGAGGTGGTAAAAGGTCTAGCGGAGGTTAGGGATGGATCTACCTATAAAGGTTGCTTGCTGGGCGGTTTCCTGGAGTATGTTTGGTGGTGATGCGCTGACGTCTGACGCTGGGTTTTAGCGGGACCAAAACCCGTGTTAAGGCTCTGCTATTTGGCCGACAGTCACAGCTCCTAGAAATTTTAGCATTTGATGTTGCTTTGCATATCACTTGGAAGTAGAGCATATCGTGATGTCGATTAGATGTGGCCCCTTTTCCAGCTTCGTAATTTGGATCGCCAAATCCAGTTCATCCAGTCTGCATTGAAATTGGCAAGGAGTCCATACCCTCGCTACGCATACATTGTGGCAAAGTGAGGCTCTAACAACGACCCCTCTGAGAACCATTGGGTAGGTAGGTGTATTGTATCGACCGGCCCCATGATCCCTGCATCCACCTTATCCACATCGCCGGACACCACGCTACATGGACTGAACACAACCTTTGCTCTGTACACTGGGGCCACCTGCTCTAACCACAGCTTCGAGGTGCCGCCGAACAAGAAGGTCGTCAAACACCTGCTCCAGGCTCATCAATGCCTTGGTGCAGATTTGATGGTGGAGGACGATCCGTGGCGCGGCAATGAGGATGCCACTCCGCATGCTCACGTCGTTCATCGTCTCGACTGCAATGCCGGCACTCGCAAGGTCCAACCAAATCATGTTAGTTTCTGTCGGGCGCGTCAGCTTCCCACCTCTGTCTGTCCACATGCGTGACACCGCCTCGGCCACGCCGTGGGTGGCGACGAGAACACCTCTCGCGTCCGTGTTTCCGGGCCCAAAGTTTTCGAGCAACGCTTCACGCGCGGCAGCCGCTAACATGCCCACCTTTCTGACCCCGCCCCCAATGCTCTGGCGCAGTATCTTCACTCGGCGGACGACCTCGGCCGACCCGACCACCATAGCCCCTATCGGTGCACCTAGGCCTTTGGCAAAGGACAGCGTCATGGCGTCGGTGCAAGACGCAATTTCAGCCAGTGTCCCTGCTCGCCCAGAAGCGACGGCGTCCCATATCCGCGCGCCGTCGACATGCACAAACAGGTTGTGGCGGGTTGCCCATTCCTTGATGGCACGCAGTTCGCCTATGGCAATGACGTTGCCATGCGCTGTATTCTCGAGGCTTATGACCTTTGTCGGACAGACTTCCCACCTTGTCCATGAACATGTATCTGATGCGATAGGGACCTTGGCGTGCCGGATGAGGTCGTTCACGGTTAGGTACAGCCCGTTGGACGGCTGTACTGGCTGAACTGTGGCGCCCGAGAGGTGGGCAAGGCCGCCGGCTTCAAAGTTTACGACGTGAGCAGAGGCGTCGGCGAGGATCGCATGGGGTGGATGCTGACAGAGGGCACCGATGGCTAGCTGATTCGCCATCGTCCCCGATATGACAAACGCACCAGCCTCCTGGCCGCACACGGCTGCTATCTGGCTCTCAAACATACTTGTCGTCCGGTCCTCCCCATAAACGTCGTCGTTTAGCGTAGCTCGACTTATTGCTGCTAATTGGCGAATGGACGGCGTGGATATTGCGTCCGCTAATACCGTGAGCGTTGGAAATGATGATAAAGGGATAGAAACCCAAAGCTCACTTCGGAAGTCAAACGCAGAACCTGTCCGCGTGGGATCGCTCCAAGAAACCCCGTCGAGAATAACGGCCGGGGCTTGGTTGGTATCACTGGGGGGGAGCTTGGTGCCCCAGGCACGGTTGTAGGCGGTAGCTTGTGCCATGGCGTCAAGGAGCCGAACAAAAAGCGCAACAGGCTTCCGCAGCTGGACTCGAAAGGCCCAAGATACCTCGGACTGGTTTTTAGAAAAAGAGGTTGGTTGTCGCTCTGGGCAAGAGCAATCACCTAGCTGTAGGATTTATATATGAGCTACGGTAGTGGTGAGTATTGCTGGTATGGAACCAGGCGTTGTCTGCGGTTTTGTTGCATGGCATCCAACCTAGAAAGCCCTTGGTTTCCGAGCTCAAGTCCGAGTCGGAAGGATACCTACGGCCCAAGCTAACCTCACCACCCGTGGGCGACTAAATGTTGATCTTCCGACTCATCCTCGTTGCAAAACTTTCCTGGCTAATGTGCAATCAACATTCATACCACAGGTCGCCTACGGCTCCTTGGAGGTGGGCTATATTGCTACCCGCCGAGCAATCAGCGATGCAGTCGACCATCATCGGTTGCCCCCGTGAACATGTGTCTGAATCCTTCCATTTATTTCATCACTTGCTCTAAGCCCTGCGATTGGAGCCGGACAAAGCCTGGAGGAATCGGTGGGTGGCGATCCATGTCAGCGACTTCTGGGTAATCTTACATATTTCGTAATCCGATCCAGGAACCCGTGGACCTGGCGCACGCAGGGGCTGTCCGTCATCACGCCCAATGTGGCAGTGATCCCGAAGTCAAGCTGAGCAAGAACCGCGTTCTACCGTTTCCGGATACCGTAGGAGCATCATTGGCTTGGCTGATGCTGATGAATTTCCAAGCGCAGATGAGTCAAAAGGGTAGTTAACCCAGTCTTCAACATCTCGGCCGGCAACAGGAGTTCATATAACGAGGACTCGTGACACAGTGTACGTATAGCAAGAAAATTCAACGGAAGAACGCGGTAATTAGACTCCTTTCTTACAAGCGAAACGGAGGTATGCTCTTTATCTCGTGCCTCCTGATCCGACTGCTCCTGTTCACGCACACTTACGTTGCGTAACCACTCCTTGGGACGTACCGTACATGCACTAGTACTGACGCCACCAGAGTGGCCGAGCCAACAATGTCCAAACCACTTATGACTGCCGCAACGGTAATCGAGGATGACGGCTCGGAGTCAGAGTTGACAAGGCTTGGACTCCAACGGAGGAGTGACGGTTTGATTTCTTGGCGGTCGGACAGCAGAGATCACCCGCGAAACTGGGCCAATGCCCGGAAGACTTTCGACACCACAATCATCATATTTCTCGAATTCTTTGTGTAAGCTCTTAGCATGAACTAATATCCATCTCCTTACCCCATTTCCGTGGACGACTAGTAACTAAGGTACGGCATTTGGTTAGCACCGTTGTCAGCACAGCCGGTGTAAGTTCCAAGGCGGCCCCTCCTCCAGCAGCAGAGTACTCCTGGTATGCTAACTGCCCTTGTCGTTACGCGCGAATGCCGCAGACTCCTGTGGCACATGCAGCGCAACTCGAATACAACTTTGGCCGAGTGCCTTCGATTCTGGCCTTCACATTCATGTAAGTCAAGAGTGTTTCCAACACATGACAGCGCTTTTTCCCGACACCATCCGTGCCGGGATTATCTCTAACCAATACCAAGGTATAACCTCGGACAGGCATTCGGCGGCTTATTGACGCCGGCTCTGTCCGAACTGATTGGGCGGCGGACCCCATATCTCGTGTCTTGTGCCGTCTTCAGCTGCTTCTGCTTTCTCATCGGCATTGTCCCGCATCCTTCGGCAGTCTGGATTGGTCGCTTCGTCACTGGGTTCACGTCCGCAGTGCCGGCTGTGGTTACCGCCGGCAGCATCCAAGACATGTTTGACGGCAAGCAGCGCGTCTGGCTTGTCGTTGTCTGGAATGCCGGCTCGACGGCCGGGCTTTGCCTAGGCCCCGTGTACGGGACATATATCCTCTCGGCACTCAGCTGGCAGTGGGTCTTTCATATCTCAGCCATTACTACGGCTGTTTGTTTCCTGGGCCTTCTCGCCGTGAGAGAGAGCAGGCCTAGCCAAATCCTGAAGCGCAAGCTCGCCATTCTTGGAAGACAGGGTGTGAAAAATCTTGACTGGTTCAACCCTGACCATTCGCCCGACTTACGCTCACTTGTCAGGCTGGTTGTCGTCCAGCCCCTCGTGCTTTTGGGAACAGAGCCCATCGTTGCCATGATCACGACTATTTCCGGGGTGTCTTGGGGCATCATCTATCTCTTCACAGAGTCTCTGCCCGGTATCTACATTTCTATGTCAGTCGGGTTCACGCGTACGACGTCCTGCGTTGCCTTTTTGGGATTTTTGCCTGGAATTTTGCTCAGCTTTCTGCCTCGTCTATGGGACCAAAGAGTCGCCCGGAAGCGGCTGCAGAGGGGAGAGAGTCTACAGCCGTGAGCCTTCTTTTCGATAACCCCATATTGAGGTTGAGGATGTGTTTTGCTCCCGACCCTGGCATACTGTTGAAATGGGAGTCGCTTACTTACTTACTGCTTTACTTGTGCTACAGGGAGGACAAAACCATGGGTTTTGCGATTGCCGCCCCTGCGTTGGCCATGGGGCTGATGTGGTTCACTTGGACGGTACCACCAGCGGCGCCCCAAGTCCACTGGCTGGTCCCTACTGCCGCGTTGGTTCCCATTGGTTTCGCAGTCAACGAGATGGCATACACGCTCAGCGCCTATCTCACAGATACGTACCTGCTCTATTCCGCATCCGCCTTTTGCGGCCTGGCCTTTGTCCGCGCCTTGATTTCGGGCCTGATGCCGTTGGTGGGGCAGCAAATGTACCCTGCTCTGGGGGCAAATGTTGCAGGCACTGTTGTCGCCAGCTTTGCTTTGGTCTTCTGTCTGGCTCCGTGGGTTTTCTTTCGTTATGGTAAAGTGCTGAGAGAGAAGAGTCCGTTTGCAAAACACAGCCTGGAATGCCACCTTAGAAGTCGAATTCAGTTGCATGACAGTGCTGGGAACCTATGATTGGTCCAGTTGCTAATGTAACAACTACTTAAGTAGCGAAGAAAAAGGGGTTGATCGTTACTACTTCTTTGACCCCGAACGATGTGCATGGTGATTCTCTACGTAGACTCAGCTGTTATGTTAATGTAACCAGGGAGAAGCTCCGCATTACCATCGCAAAACCGACACTTCAATACCGCAACTGACGTGTCAACGTTGCACACATTTGCCATCGGCATTATTTTCAGTTTCTAACAAAGGAACCATGACGCCCAACCAATGCCTCCCATCTACCACACCCTTACGGAAAACTTATGTCTAAAAGTGTACAATGCGCTACAATATCTCACTGATCTTCTTTTCAACCCTCGGTTCCGACCCGTTTTCACTACTACAATAGCTCCTCGTCTTCTTGAACCCGTCCTCTAATCTAAGCCCATCATCAGGCCCCGGACGCTGCTCCTCAATCTCGATATGTTCATCCTCTAGTGGTTCGTCCGAAATGAGCTTGGGGTTGAATGCGAATGCGCCCTTGGGCACAAACGTCGACGCAAAGACAAGCGTCGAAATGACCGTCATCTGTACGCCCGCCGTATACACCAGCCCGGTGCGGACCTCGCCACCATCCAGGCCGCCGCTTTTGTTGTAGATCCCATCCAGGTACCGGCCCAGGAGTGTCCCGGAAACGGCGTAGGTGACGATGTAAAAAGAGTAAAGGAACGCCATGACGGCGCCAAGCGCGGACACGTTCTTGTTCTGCGATTCGAGGCGGGCGAGCGACGCCTGAATGTATGCTGCGAGCGAGACATCGCCCGAGGCCCAACCATACGAGATGGGAGCGAATGTCGCTGCGACAATCCACGCTTGACCGACCTGGTCGGCGGGAGGGTGCCAGAAGGGGATGTACCAGACAATCAGCAGCATCAATGCGTCTAGCCGGAGCCAGGGCATGGGCGTTTGCACGGCGTTGGTAAACAGCAACACGGAGAAGGCGCCGAGCAATTCGCCGAGGTTGGACCCGCCAACCATGATCTGTGCCCAAGCCGAGTTGCCCATATAGCGTCTGGCGACCTGCGGGGCGATACCGTTTTCGAGGTAGCGGTGGGCGTACAGCGCAACCGAATAGCCCGGAACGAGCCAGATAAACTTGCGGGACGTGAAGAGGATCTTGGCGCCAACCCATACCGACTCGCCGAAGAGGTAAAGGCCGCTGAAGGCGGCTTTCCAGTAGGCGGGTTTTTCACGGGCATGGAGGCTGCCGGTATTCGGTTTCTCGCGGCGTCGAAAGTCGAGCTCGCTGATGAAGAACCAAGCGATGGCGCTCACAGCGAAGCAGATGGGTGTGATGATGAAGGCCATGTTGTTGCCGAGCTGAGGGATGATAACCAGCCCCGTGACGAAGGCGCCCGTGGTGCCCGAGATTTCATAAAAGATGTGGACCTGATTGCCGTCAGCTGAGGCCCTGCAGAGGTGCGGCGGCAACTCATACGAGAGAATCCATCTTTTTCAGCTTCTGGATATGCCCGCCAACGATATCCCGCGGGATGACCCTCCGAATGAGTTCAACCATGCCGTAAACGATGCCGCAAACGCAGTATACCGGGATCATGACGTCGGTGTTGTACCTGGGGAATGGTTAGTCGTTGATCACCCCTTATAACAGCCTCGGAGCACTGACTTTCCGTAGTAGGGCCATTCGTGGTCGGGGTGGTTGGTCCGGTCTTTGGCCCTGGGATTAGTGGTGGCCTCGAGAACCGCGTGCGGGAGCGGAGAGACATACAATCCGCGGGCATAAAGGTGCCGCCGGTTGCTGCGTCGATAATGAGCAAGAGAGCCGAGCAGACTCCGAAGACCAGAATGGCGCAGGAGAGCACATTTTTGGTCGGATATCGTTTCACCTAGGTGATACGGTCAGAGGCTGCGCAGTTAGCCAGTGTGAGAGGAGGAGAGCTCGTACCAATGGCCCGATGAGAATGGATCCAAAACATTGGAACGCTTGGTTCAGGCCGGTAAGTAGACCAACTCGCTCGAAAGTCCGGCTGGGCGTCCCGTCACGGATCGACTCGTAATCATATCTGTTGGTTGCAAGTGCGATGATGGATCCGTTGAAGGCTTCCAGACCGAACTTGTAGACCATAATGCCAGCAATGTAGATGGCGATGTTGCGGCGTTCCTGGGGTGTGAAAGCCCGCAGGCTCTCCACCAGATCTGCAAAGTGTCCCATGCTGGCGCGCTCAGACGGCGTCAAAGCCGTGAAAGAAGGGCGATCGGACAGAGGGCAGTTCCAGGGGGCTGGAGTCGGGGTGGGGTGCCGCGTGCGATATACATATTCGGCGTCCTCGCACGTGTGGGCTTTGCGTTCTCGATCTGGATACCCAGCACTCGAGGGGTATCACGGGCTCCAATGGAACTTCGGTCAGGCACATGCACCCACGGGTCCTCCCAGGGGCGTTGGCGGCGCAGATGGGGGTATCGAGCCCCTGTCAACCTTGCTCCCCGTGGGGGCACAGACGGAGGGTGCGTGTTGGCATAACGTTGGCGGCTTGTCTTTGAAGGAATATCTGACTGCCGCTCTGTGGTGACTCAACTTGGCAGTGCCATGAGGCCCTGCACAATCTCTAGATGCCGTTGTCGACTTTCTCTATTGTTCGACTCGTGCACCTTCATGACTTCGAACGAGGACGCAATTTGTGCGCATGGCCCAAGCCGCTCCTCTCACAGGTCGAGCTCGGTTGACTTTCCGGTTTCAGCTCGTCTGTTGGTGGACCCTGGTTTGTCGAGCCCTCTGATTTCGATAGCACAACAAACCGTAACGTACGTTTTGCATTGCCAATATGTTACGGTGGCCAGGGGCTCCCCCTTAGGGGGCGCGTACGAAGTCTTTCGCAGAGCCAGAGAATCGCCCACGTGGTCTTGGCATCAAAATGCCATCGTGCACCCGAGCGGCCCCCATCGCACAGTGCAAGTTAGAAGAAGCAAAGCTATCGAAGTG
This sequence comes from Chaetomiaceae sp. B2702, assembly GCA_023628455.1. Classification (NCBI taxonomy): domain Eukaryota; kingdom Fungi; phylum Ascomycota; class Sordariomycetes; order Sordariales; family Chaetomiaceae; species Chaetomiaceae sp. B2702. The sequence continues at coordinate 43,867 of JAMAKP010000032.1, read as the reverse complement.
GGGCAGATCCCATGCAAAGACGAATACCAAACTATGGGCATTGCTGACGAAACGATGAAACAATGTGATGGCTGTGATGGCATGATCAGTGGTTTTATGTACAGTACTGTACACTAGAACCCCGGAAACGCTGAACGGGAGCGGGACCCGTCCAGCAAGCCGTAGCCAACCTCTTGGAAATTCCTGAGTCGCTGGCGCGCTGTACGTAGTATGTAAGCACGGCAAGGCACGGATAGACCCTGCCCCACGCTCGTAATCGACACAACACCCATGGATTAATTAATCACGCTCTTTGTCCCGTAAGTAACTATTGATAATTGAACAAGACCGCACTGAACATCTGGGAGCCGAGTAGGGCCGGCAACGATATTTACAGGACGGTGTTGATGATATTGATCGGTTGGGATATGAGATATTCGATAATACCTACATAATTACGAAGTAGAGCTGGAGAGACCGCGAAAAAGCCCTTCTCAATTCGCACGTTGCCCTTCTGCCCTGCAGCTTGCCCCCCTGGCGATTGCCGCGACGAATGAAGGCGCCGCAACTGAGCACGACGTCTCCTCCGGTTGCAATCGACGCGCCTCAACTCATCGACCGAGACCCCCACCTATCGGACCCGGCATCCCGTCACGTCCCATGCCGGTCGTACATCTCTCTGTGCTTGCTCTTCTTGGGTCATTGAATGCAATGCACACGCCACTTCGGTAGCGCAAGGTCCAAGACTCGAAATGCTCTGCATGCTCGCCCTGCGTTCCAATGTGCTGGGTCTTGGTGTTCTTGGGCACCGGGATGGAGTGGCCCGGGTGAGACTCAGGACGGGAACTTAACTGTGAGGGTCCATCGATGCAACAGGAAAGTCGGGTTCCCCATTTCTCAGCAGCAGCTGGAGTGCTGCCTGCAGTGCCTGCCCACCTCCCTCCCTCCGAGTGACCACCTCAGCGAGGGTCGTACATCTGTTTCTCCCCTGCATTAAGTTCGTTGACGCAGTCTACACCACAGCACGCGCGCCCGCACGCCTCCGAGTTCTTGGTCCTCCACCTGCAGCAGCTTGCGCTCCTGCGCTCCTGCACCAAGCACGGCCTTTAGCATACTTGTTTTAGAAGGTTTCCATGTCGTGATGGCATTCAACGCCGAAGCACTTCTCATCCAGCCTTTTAGGGATGTTGTCGTTGTCGGTACTGCTGCCTTGACAAACGCTTCTACCCATGCTCTTCCCCATGGGCCCGGGTCCGCCGGCCATGCCGATCGCATGTCAAGGGCCGCACAGGCCCTTGTTCGGGAAGGCGAACGGGCCCTGAGCAAGGTGCAGTTGGTCTGGCACGACCAAGTCGAGAAGTATGGCGATAACTTCAGGGCGATGATGGTCCAGCAGGGTACGCCGTTGAGGAAGCGTCCGCATCGAGAGACTGGCGACTGACTTCTTGCCCAGCCTCCATCGAGAGACGGCGACTGCAGCTGGAAGAACTGCTATGGGACTTCGATGACTTCACACACCCAGATGAATTTGATCAACCGAAATATGTGGCCTTGCAAGCTGCAACCAAGGCGCTTGCTCTCGACGTCGTTGAGACCGCGAAACGGCTAAAGCTTGAGACAAACCCCCCGGCGATTCCACAGGGCGGTTTTCCTCCATTACCGCCGCTCCCGAACCGGCCGGAGACGCGGGGTGGGTCCAGCTCTCGTCCACCATCCGCTCGTTCCATCCGCCCGCGAGCTTCTTCCAGGCCCAAGGCGGCGCTAGATGATGCTGATTATGATCCTCACCATGAAAAGAGCGATGGTGTGCCGCACAGTCCCCGTCTTAGGTCTCAGTCGTCCGCCGGTCCCATGAAGTTGGGAGAGGCCTTGGAAGAAGTTACATCGACCACAGTGCTCCAGCGATCAACCCGGAGCCAATCCGGCGCCACAAACGCGCCCTACCAGCCGTTTACCCACGACGCGTCGAGAAACGCATTTACACCTCCAGCATCACCAGGCATTGGGCCCGTCACGTCACGGCCCCACGAGCTGGCAGTCAATACCTTGGTTCGTCCAAGAACTTTCGATTCTGCCCCAAGCCCTAGTACCATCCGCACCAGAGCATCCGTCACGTCCAACACTAGCACATCGTCATCTGCACTCCTCGGGAGTCTAGACTCTCTCATCATAGCCGAGGATGCCGCCGACCTGGATCGTTCGATATCTGTCGAAGATACCGCAGCCCCACCCCACGCCACTCGCGCTACTGTTGCCAGCGACCATACTAGTTTAGTGGGTATGGAGGAATTGCTCAAGGAGTCAAGCTTCAACAGCGACCGCCGCAAGTCGAGGCCGGCAAGCCCACGGATTCCCGATTGCGCAATACGAGATGACAGTACTTATTACAAGCTGAAGGGCCTTTGTAGGGGCGCTACAAAGTTCAGGAAGGACGGTCACTGGGGCAGCATCAAGCTCACCAGCGAGTATGAGTGTGGCAACGGCGGTACAGGCGTAGGCGCTGGAGACATGATGAGAGCGTCTGACGGCATCACAGTACCATTTCAATATGAGATGACCAAGGTCGGCGCATGTGCCGACTGCGGATATGCGCATGATCTGGACGATGTTGAGCTCGACAAGAGTAACAAAAGTAGGACTGCCCTCCCTGGTTGCTTACGCTGGTGACTGACGGGCCTTCCCACAGCCGAAGCAGTGCGCAGCTCTGAATCAGGCGCCCGCTACCGCTTACGACTTCTCTTCAAATCCCACTTGAGGCAAGGAAGCAGCGCAGAGACACACTACGCTTGTCTCTGGTGCGTCCAAGCGGGAGCCACCACTCGGGAAGCTGATGCAACCGTCTTCCGGTCCGCCGAAGACCTCCTGCGCCACCTCGCACGACACCCACAGCCGCTCCCCTCGATATCTGGGGTCTCAGTCTCCTACGGCCCGCTTCCAGGTTCCGCTCCGCAGGCCTTTGACCTGCACCTGCCCGAATCCCAAACACCTGTACCTATGCCAGAGAATGTGGCGAGACTGGCGACGGCGATTGCAGTCAAAGACCACTATCGCCGACCGGGACGCGGAAAGCTAGATAAGCCGCCAAGATATGAGGCGGATATGCTTGAGTTTATGGAGGGCGCGCGCATTATTGGAGTCATCTTCCCTGAGAAGTGGGGAGGAAAGTTCTGTTTGGGTCGGCACGATGGCGAGTTCGGGGCCTTCCCAGCAAAGGCCATTGAACTACGAGCACCGCAGCAGAGCGAGATTCCAGTGGGCGGAGAGAACGGCATGAGTGTGACGACGAGGTGGAAATGGCAGCCTCCGGGGACTGTGGGAGCGCCATGGCTTTGGTTTGGGAAGGGGGAGGTGATAACGAATGTGCAATGTGAGTCCAGGCGTGTCCTGTATATTCTCTCGATCCCAGCGCTAACTATTCCTAGGCCTGTACGCGGACTACTGGTGTTGGTCTGGCACAAACGCCAAGGGCAAGACTGGTGTCTTCCCTCAATCACATATCGACCTACAAACCCTGCGCGGGCAAGACTCGACAGCAGGCAAGAAGCAGAGTAAAGGGAGGAGTTTGTTTGGATCACGGTCCAAGGGAGACAGCTCGTCCAGGAGCACCCATAGAAACTCAGTTGCGTCATAGAACACTAGATACCCAACAAAACAAACCACGGTGTTGAGTTATTGTCTCTTTAAAAGAACACCTATCGTCCTAGGTAATACACTAGACAACAACGCCCATATCTCTCTACGACCGCCAGTCCGCCAGCATCTGTTCCAGCTGCTCATGTCTCGTGGCGGCGCCATCGAATGTCACATAGCTCTTCTTACCCCCTCCCATCATTGTCTGAGCAAACGCCTCGTACAGAGCCCCAATGCTCCGGGCCGGATAAGGCAAGTCTTTCTGCCAGTCCTCCCAGTCCCACTCAACCTCTTCCACTTTGTCCGTTGCAAACTCGTGGATTTCGATGAGCCGTGGAGCGGCTGGATCACCCACCTGGATAAACGTTGTTTCCGGAGAGATGATCCTAATCTCCCCCTTTTCACCGCTAATGGTCCACTCGAGGGCCGGCTCACCGGGGAAGGGCTGGCCGCGGCGGAAACGGTAGTGTAAAGTCGCGCTTTTTTGCGTGATGTCCGACTCCTTCCACTTCCCGGCAATTTGGATCAGGTCAGGCACATCAGAGCGGACAGTCGTGAAATTCCCAGCGGAATCCTTGATCCGGGGCTCTGGCCGCTGGAGGTGAAAATCACCCTTGACAGAGGCTAGTTCCCCGAGGGTGGCTTGAACCATGTCGAAGACTGACAATTGTTAGACAGAGTTGACCCGTAACCTCCCGGAACTGCATAAACTCACCATGCGCAAACCCAATCGTATAAATATTCCCTCCCACCTCCCTCTGGGTGAAATACCCCAGCCCCTCCGGCACCAACTCTCTATCAGTCAGCCCTCCAAACACTCTCAACTCAGAGCTAAGTACCCTCCCAATCTTCCCTTCCTCCAGCAGGCCCTTCAACCTTTGCACCACAGGCGCTCGCACCCCCTGCAACCCCACAATCGACTTCCCCCCAGCCTTCCTCCCTGCTTCCGCCAGCTCCCTGGCGTGCCGCGCATCCTGCGCTAGGGGCCACTCCACAAAAGCATTCTTGCCCGCCCGCACACTCTTCAGTACAGTCTCATAATGTTTGTCCACCCTTGTGATACACACGACCAGGTCAACGTCCGGATCAGCAGCCAGGTCGGCGGGGTCTCCATACGCCCGGAGCTCAGAGGGTAGGTTGTATGACTCAATGGCTGAGCGCGCCGCGGAGACGGATGAGTTCAGAAGCGCGACAATCTTGTATTTACTTTGGCCAAGAGGCGAGAGCAGGTAGGGTAGGTGGGCGCGCGAAGCCCAGGCTGTTTTCGCTGTTGACGAGAGGCCGATGAGGGCGACGCGGAGAGGGAGGTTCGATGGCGCAGACATGCTTATGAAACGCTGGTTGTGGCAGGTGCCAGATTTGGACGTTGAGAGTCCAGTATGACGAATTGGTTCTGCGCCGGGTTTGATTGGAATGAAATGGTGGATTGTCTAAGCAACTTATGCTGAGGTTAAGTAGAACACAAGACACTAACTTTGGCGATGGACTGATTTGTAATGCGCAGCGTGTTAGGGTAGGATGGCTTTGGTTAATGCAATGACGTTTGTTCGATCCGTTATCACCGAATTATAAATCGACTGTCGTCGCGGGAGGATTATTTCTCCTCTTTGATTAACAAGCGAGCAAGATTTGTCATACACGTAATGCCCAGCAACACGCCACAAGCCACAAGACTCGAGGACAATAATCCCTAGTCAAGTTGCTCTACAGCTCGAGACATGTCTCGTTGAGCTGGTGGAGAGAGGAAGGCCGGGGGTGGGCTTTGTGAGACATATAGTCTAAGCAACGCCAACTTATTGCTCAGTTATGTAGTCTGAGCAATATTAGCGCGAAGGTTTTTACGGCACCAAAAAACTATCAAATATTGAGATCACGTTGTGTTCACTAGTTTACTTCCATCTACTCTTTTAATATATTTAATACCTTCCACCCGAGTCTCGTCCTCCACTGAATCAATGACTGCGTGTATCTTTGCCTAATAGGTAGAGTTTAGACCGTTACATTGCAAGACAAGCAGGAACCCTCTGATTCAAGGCGGCAACGGGTATTAATCCAAATAGTACTTCTTGTCCGTGACTTCGCGAAAAACTCAGCGGCCACCGACTGGTGGTGAACGTGCTACTGAGAATCTCGTGGCCTACGCAAACAGGCTTGGCAACGCAAATACCGATTCTACAAGCCCTAGAGCAGCTGACTCCTAAGGCAATCAGGGCAATACGAGACCTTTGCCAAGCAGTATCGTCCGTTTGACGGTAAATACCTCGGGCATTTTTATAGGCTTGTGTTTGTTGAGATTGAGGCTAAACTGTCATCTGGACCACTACAGACCCGGAGCCATCAGGTCACGGTGCCCACATTCTTTAAAGGCAATTTATACCCCGTAATTTCTCAATGCCGGTAAATGAGATCAACATCCATGCATCTGCCGGTCCACACTCCTGGCGGCGAGGACGATGTCAAGAGTTTATTTTATATCTTCTGTCCTGATGGCCAACTGAACTCTCCTTGCCTTAGCCAGTCCTGCGGAGCCAGGACCGATCCACGCGCCATGAATACCGCCTTCCTTGTAGCATTATCGTGGCTGGTGTTGCCCGCAGCGGCAGGCCCGCTCGGCGATACCATCAGCCGAGATGTTCCCGTTGTACCTCGCAGAGTTGGGTTTCATGATGCTGTCTCGACACACGCCATCCCGATGCGGAAACACAACTTGGCCCCGTCTGAAACCCATCCATCCTTGCACCGACGAGCCAACACTCCAGCTCGGCTGAAAAATATCTATGACGTCTACTACAGCATTGACCTCGAGGTCGGCAATCAGACCATCGCCGTCAGCGTGGACACCGGATCTAGCGACACATGGATGGTGCACGAGCCGTACCAATGTGTCTCGTTTTGGTTCGAGCCAAGCGGTGTAAGTCGGCTTACTTTTGGGCTCCCTGCCCCTCTCCTCACGAACACGCTAGTAGCTTACCTTACCGAATAAAGGCTGCAAGTTGCGGTCTCGGGTCTGGCTTTCAAGGAGACCTTTCAGGTGGCACAATTCCTGATCTCCCACCATTTGTCCGTTCGTATGTCGACGGCACTTTCGTTCAAGGTTATTATGGCCGCGAAAATGTGACCATTGGCGGAATCACGGCGCAGAACCAACGGCTCGCTCTCGTCAACTACACATACTGGCATGGTGATGGGCAAACATCGGGCTTGCTAGGGCTGGCGTATCCATACTTGACTAGCCTCGACGGGCCAGATCAGAACCAGCCTGCATATGATCCGGTTTTTACCACAATGTGGAAGAGCGGTGCGATTGATCCACTTTTCAGCATTGCTCTCTCGAGGCACCAGGACCAGGGCAATAATACTGAGAGTGTCCCTGGCAGCGGGACGCAAGAGGAGTCCTATCTTGCACTTGGGGGCCTACCACCGGTGGAGATAGACGAGAAGACCTGGGCCCGGACGCCAATTCACGGAATGAAGGCAATTCCGCAGTGGGGTTTTGAGACGGACGAGCGCGGAATGTACATCGTCAAGCCGGACGCATTCGTTCTGGAGCAAGGCGGGACGGGCCCGGATGCCGGAAAAGAGTTGGTCAGGAACACAACCCAGATTCCGATTTTGATTGACGTGGGTGCCACGCTAAGTTACCTGCCAAAATGTCAGTCCCAACTGTTTCGATCCCTTCCTTGATACCAAACTGTATCAACTGACACGGCGCGCAGCTCTCATCAACCAACTCTATGCTGCCTTCGACCCCCCGGCCAAGTACATGAGCAATGGAGGCCTCTTCTATGCTCTTTGCAATGCAACGGTCCCGAGGTTTGGCGTGCAGATTGAAGATTCTATTTTCTACATGGCGCCAGAGGACTTGCTGCGGCAGACAGCCCGCGACCCGACGGGCGAGTGGTGCCGCATCGGCGTCACCGACACCGATACACCGCCGCATGTTTTGGGAGTAAGCTTTTTAACGAACGTTGTTGCAGTGTTTGATGTTGGGAAGTCCGAAATGAGGTTCGCGGCGAGAAACAAATACTGAGAAGCCTTGGAGTGGCCCAGGGGCGGCCGAGATCATAATATCCATCGCTTGGGTATTGGATTGGGGTTGATGGTGAATTTGATGGCCGCGAATAGGAACGAACTTCAAAGATATTCATATCCATCATGCTCGTACAGTTGACAGCGGAAACAGTAAGTAATTTCGGATATCCATCAGTGTGAAGGAGACATAATGCGCATGGTGGCATCGAGATATGAAAGGACACAAGATGTATGAAGTACGTAGTCACTACAGAGCAGCGCTTGACACAACGCAAAAATACTCAACGCAATCAACTCAAATTCAAAGCAACGCAACGCAAATCGACCTCCGAATCAGCCAAATATAACAGGCCCTTTGATTGATTTGTGTTGATAGATTTGCCAAGCCTAGCGATACCTTAGTAACCACTACAGCCACCACCCCGGGGCTTGAACCTGGGCCTCTAGGTACCTAGAGACGAAGACCATAATATATCGCCTATGCTACAGCGAGGGGATATATAGATAAGGCGCCTATATATATGCGGTTCCGCTGTATATCCACTTGAAATAATAGGCCAGTCACCTGATTAAAAGGGCAGCCCGTTGGATCACAGCAGGAATACAGAGCAACAGTGGATATAGTTAATTCTGTCAGAACCAGGGGCTAGGTCCTAGGGTATATAGCCAAAGTGATAGGATGCAAGCAAGGTGTAAACATAGAATGCATACAGTATACGTAAGTGCAAAGTTAGGGGTCCGAACCATCGTAAATGTACTATCGTTTCCGCTAATTAGCTCCTTATTTTTAGACCCAATCTACCTCGCCGTCGGGAAAAACCACGGCGGCCGCGTCAGCAAGGCCATATTACAAAAGTAAAACAGTCCCCCGAGAACAAAGAATACCTCGATCCATACATCGAGTACGAGGTCAAAGACAACAAGACAAAGGTGAATTCAACATCTTTGACTGGCAGCTAGTGTGAATTGATAAACTACACTACTACTACTGCAAGTAGCGCAACACTTTATAGTTAATTAGGCGTAGCGTTCCCTAGTACTACACCAACCTCCTGGTACCTTCTCCGAATAAATTCCCTTTAGTGTATTGCCCATTAACGCCACAAATACCCCCCATCCCACTAGAATCGGAAGCGATCATAATCACTTTCTCACGGCCGGTACTAGTCTCATCTTTACAGTGCCTTTCATCCATAAGTTAAAACTCTTGCGATCAATGAACCGTTCCAAGGCCCCGTCTGTTAAAACCAAGTCGTAGTTCCAGATCGGCCGGGCCAAAACCAACCACATTTCGACACAAGCCAGGCTATCTTACGCTAACCATTAATTCTATATCAAACAGTTAATTTGAGGAGCTGTTATGCAACATCAGAGATAAATATGGAATACTTAGTCCGAAATTCGAATCGGTGGAAGCTCTCGCAACCCACCAAACTACCCATCAACATAAGTGGTGGCTGGAAGTCATGCGAGCTCCTGTTTATATGTGTGTGAGGAAAGGAGACCTGTCTGTGGAGACAGGTCTGGCTCAGAGTGCTACATCTCGAACCCTCAATGGAATTGATGACTGCTGGCGATACTCTCCGTCTGATCATAATACAGAAAAGAAGCACGTGAGACTATCAATCAACACTAGTACCCCCTGAAAAGTAGGAATGAAGAATGCTTGTTTGCCTCAAAAGGAGGTCCTCGAGCCTGGTCTTAAATATATGGACAAACGCGTATGCCGTAGAAATGAACAAAAATGCCGGTCCCACTGCCTTAATCTCTATCTGGCCAGACGGAAGCTTCCTACTCCAATTCATTATGCGATTCAATCAATAGTCATCACGGCAGCACTGCAGTACGAAATCCCCGGTTGTCAGCCCGGATCATCAGTAAGCGGCGGTTACTTGTCGATTGCCCTTGAGCAAGTCTTCTGGCGATCATTAATTGACACCTTTGTGATGCGTTGGTAGTGGCGTGGTCTCACAGCAATTCTCGCTCCAAAGTGTGCTATATAGGGCCTAAAATTTGTTCAAGCTATCCGCAATTGTGAGAGGAGAGAAAGAATGATAGGTATTGGAGGGCCCTGCTCGTTCTCAATCCTCCATAGAAGGCTCCACTGCAAACTTCGGTTCGTTCCTCTACGGCGAATCAATCTCGTTTTATTAAGTGTGCAGTACATAATAAACGTCGAAGTGCGTCCTTCCATATCGCCCGAAAGAGCTCATGTATATCGTGTCACCTCGGATATAACCTCGTAAATCTGGCCTTCTGAACCCCGCTAAATCTTGGCCACTTCCTCGTGCATGGCTTCGGCACCGCCCTTTCCGTCGGACCCCAAAGCCGTACCAGCGTCTCCGCCGGCCCGACCGGTGCAGACGTACTTGCGAAACTTCCTGGCCGAAAGGCGGGCCTCGAACTAGATTGGCTCTCGTTAGGCATTCGCAAACGAAGTTCAGAAACAGTCAAAGTAGACATACCATCTCGTCAATCTCTTCCAGTGTTCTGTCCTTCACCTCTGGGAGAAAGAAGAATACCCAAAGACTGATACGACTGTCAGCAATGGTCTCGTTGTCGGCATAGACTTTCAGGCGAGCTTACGCAGAAATCCAGCACGATGGGGCCCAAATGTAGCCGTACTTGGGACCCCAGTTAAGCGACTCCGGGTTGATGAAGTACGGAGCAGTGAACGTGGTGAGCCAAGCTGTGAAGAAACCAACAGCAGTAGCAAAACCGAACGTGTAGGAGCGCAGGCGCTGTGAGGGAAGCTCACCGCCCGAAATCCAGGCGTATGCGGCCACCATTCCCTGGGGATAAAGTCAGCATGCATCCTGCCAAGGTAGATTGTAGACACGACTCACGTTGTAACCCAAAATGTAAATCACAGCCAAGGCGACGATGGCCTGCCCAGTCGATTTGGCGCCGGGGTTGACCTGGTACACAATCGCTGTGAGGAGCTGCGCCAGGCCGCAAAACAGGAGGCCAGAAACGAGGAATACACGGCGGCGACCAAAGTGGGTGATAAGAGCGCTGTTGATGAGAATGGCCACAACTCCGACCGATATAAGGATGCATGAGTTCTCAAAAGCGTTACCAATGCCTGCCATCTGGAAAAAATAGGTGCCATACGCTGCCAACCGTCAGTATCACAGGAATGAGCAGTGGACGAGAACGTCGTACCAATCATGTACATAGCCCCTGAGGCACCCTGTACCGTGAGAGCACAGGTGGCCAGAATCGTCCGGCGTCGATCGACCGGATGGCGGAACATATCCCAGACGGCAACGCTCTTGACACTCGCCATCTCCGTCTCCAAGGCAGCCTGGATATCGCTAACCTCTTGGTCGATCTCGGCATTAGTCCCCGGCCGATGCCAGCGCAACGCCTTGCGCGCTTGCTCCAACTTGCCGTGTTGGGCCAGCCACCGGGGTGACTCGGGGATAAACAGCAAGCCGAGAGACATAATGGCGGGGATGATGTAGATTAAGCCGAGCGGAATCAGGTAGGAATCACGGCCGTCGATCTTGGCGGTGAAGTTATCGACGACTGTGCCGACAAGGGAGCCAACGGAAGTCCAGACTTGGAAAGATGAGATCATTAGGCCGCGGTAACGCGCCGGGGAGCATTCCTGGCAGGTGTCAGTGCGTATACTAGAGAGGGCCGATGGGTGGCATGGCTAACCTGGATGTACAGCTGCGAGAATGTCATGAACATGCCGTTGGCAATGCCCAGCAGCAGACGCCCTGCGTACAAGCCCGCGATGTTGGTGGTGGCCATCATTACCACGTTAGACACGATGCACAGAGCACTAGCACTCCAAACCGTCATCTTGCGGGACATGACGCCAGCAATGGGGCCCGCCATCGAGGAGCTAAGGAACGCGCCGAGTGTCATGAGCGATGAAATCAGCTGCTGGCGCTCGGTTGAGATGTTCCATCCGCCTGGCACATTGGCATCCTCGTAACCAAAGACCTTGTTGTCCCAGCGTCAGTCCAGTGTTGTGATACAGATAGATTCAGGGCGGAGCAACACACTCGGAGAAAGCCAATCATGGCCTGCAAACCGCCAATTAGGCCAAAGTCAAGGCCATATTGAAAGGGGCAAAGGGACATGAGCGTGCACGCTGCCAAACATTTCCAGTGTTGCTTCATGGTGTATCGGTCCACGGCAGTCTCTGAGGACGGGGAGTCGGTGACCGAGCCCGTCGAGACCTCCTTCTTCTCATCCGCCATGGTGTCTCACGGGTCCCGTAATGGCCTGGGGGCAGTGGGCGTGGTTGTGGGCAACAGTGGTTGTCGTCGAGGAGTAGAGGTCAACGTGTTGCGTCCGCGACGGGGGCTGAAAAATGATACTGGATATGCAAAGTGAGACCAAACACGGTCAAGGCTTGCCAAGGATGCTTACAACCCTGCCAGCATAATTTGGAGGCGCTGCTAACCCATGGAATCCAGGCCGTGCTCGATGCAGCCACCTTCCATCGTATTTATGTGGCAATTGCCGTGGTTATGGCACCCACGGAGACCTCATCTACCCCAACTCTACATTGCAATGCCGGTTGCTACAGCTATCAAACTACCGCTGTGAAAAGGGCATGCCCCAGCAACACCCCAACAGACCCCAAGTCCTGGAATACACCCCGTGAATCAGGTCACGGATCGGGCAAGGGGCGAACCCCCGGGCGCTGCGCCCTTACCGAGAAATGGTATAGTTCCATGCATTATTTTATGCGGTGAGCGCCGTGTGGCTGTCGATCCAAAGCCTGGTTGGGCGTTGCAATCTGGGGGAATAATATGGGGCTTGTCTGCCAAATTGGTGGCTTCCAGGGTGTCATCGCGCCAAGCGGTGACCTTCAAAGGGCTTCCTCGCGTCGAACATGCATCGAATAAAAGTTAATATAGCGAACTGCCGGTCTTTATTATTGATCAGCCTGTCTTGGACGACTTGAGCAGCGTAAAGTCAAGGTGGTCAGCCGTTGTACGGATGGTTAGCTGGACAACTGGTTTCTGGACAGACATGGGGGGTAACGCAATGCGAGGCGCTGCATGACCATTGACATTTGGAGTTACAGTGTCGCGCTGTGATGTTCCGCAACCTTAGGTTGGATGTTGCGAAATGGAAAGGCCACTTCTCCAGAAACCATCCTTTCGCGGGTTCCTTTTCCGTCTTCTCATTGTGTCCGAGCCCAATCCCACGACCTCCGCTCCCCCCAAATTTAACCCAATTGTTGCTGGTAGCTGCCTCATTGGACCCAAACTTGCACGCTTCCCAGACTCCCCTCCAACGCCTTACGGCCGTCGTTATTGAAGTCGTCCGGCTCTGTTTTGGAGAAGTCGAATTCTATTGCCAATCGGGACCGGGATCCGAAGGACTTCGGAGTGACGGACCCGGCCTGCTTCCTCCTCCCCGTTCGTTTGCACCACACCACGTGGAACCCCGCTCCGCGGTCCCCGCTGTCAGATCCCCTCCAAACCCGGCATTTAAATTTGTTGCCGAGAATGTACGTTTGCGAACAGCGGTTACGATTTCCTTTTTTTATTGCTATCTCCGAATATTCCCACGAATTTGTGTGGCATTAGCAATCCTCAACTTGCCGAGCGCTGGAATGCGGCCATCTATATCCCAGCTTTGTTTCGTTCAGCTAACATCTGCAGCCTCAGCCGCACTTCGAGCTTCGACAGCAAGGGGCAATTCTTGGACAGCCTGTTTGGATAGGCCATTTGCTTGCTAGGTCTGCTGGGATTCCGACAACCTTGAAGAGAAGACTCGGACTGGGAGAAGATGCTCTCCGACACACTCCTCGATAGCTTCGCTTTGGTGAAGCTTCAGTCAGCCGTTGCCGATGCTGATCTTCTAGATGTCGCCCTGGGGCTCCTGGCCATTGCGGCCACTGTCATTGCAGTCGATTACGCCCACATGCTCTATCTCAGGTCGAAGATGCCGCCAGGCCCCTTTCCATTACCCATCATTGGCAACACGTTCTCTTTACCCGACAAAAAACCGTGGATTTACTTTGAGGAATTGTCCAAGGAGTACAACACACCACTAATAACGTTTTGGATCGGACGGTGAGGTCCCCGGCGTCCCCTCACACAACATGACTAACAAACGTATCTTACCTGTAGCAACCCCACCGTCTGGATCAATGATGCCTGGTGCGCCCATGAGATTTTTGAGAAGAAAGCCCAGATTTACACCTCCCGCCCACGCATGGTTGTGTTTGGGGAGCTGGGTACCGGTCAATCAAACTTGGTGACCATGAGAATCCGCAACCAGCAGGAGCGCGACCACTGGCGCATTCACCGCAAGCTGATGCATGTCGGAGTTGGCGTGCAGTCTGTCCGCGGCTACCGCGAGATTCAGAACAATGAGAGCAAGATTGTGGCCTACGACTTCCTGCGTGAGCCCAAGGAGTATGTCAAGCACCTTGAGCGCTATGCCACAAGCGTCGTATCCATTATCGCCTTTGGCCGGCGAGTGGCGAGCTACAACGATCCCATAATCACTGAGGTCATCGCCCTGATGCAGTTGGCTGCCGATTTGAATGTGCCGGGCAAGTCCTTCCCAATGTTGCTGGAAACCTTCCCTTGTGAGTAGCGGATTCTTTCCGGCCATTCAGGCATTTTCCAGTTGCATATCTGACCACTGCTAGTTCTTGCTAAATTTCCCCGGTTTATGCCCTGGTTCAAAGGACTTGGTACCCGCGGCCAAAAAGGCGGCCACTACTTTTTTTACACTCTGGCAGAAGAAGCCATCGAGCAGTACTCGCAAAAGTCACCCTCGGAACAAGCCTCCATGCCGACTCCTTACGTCAAGACACTGTTCGAAGAATCGAAAAAATACAACCTCCCCATTGCCGAGCTATCTGGGTTAACCGGCAACCTCTTTGGCGCCGGTGCCGACACCTCCTCCAGCACACTCGTCACATTTATCCTCGCGTGCTGCGCTTTTCCCGACGCCATGAAGAAGGCCCAGGCAGAAATCGACCGCGTTGTCGGCCCTAACCGCTCTCCGCATTGGGACGATTCACCCAACTTGCCCTACATCAATGCATTTGTGAAGGAAGTCCTTCGGTGGCGGAGCGTTGCCATCATCGGCGGACAACCGCATTCCCCCACCCAGGACGACACGTACAAAGGCTGGCTGATTCCAGCCGGGTCGTGGGTGCAAGGCAATGTCTGGGCCATTCACCACCATGAACGGGAGTTCCCTGACCCGGACCGTTTCTACCCTGATAGATACTTGGAAGGGAACGACTATCAGAGGCCTTTTCCTGGCGACAGGGGGTACATGACCTTTGGTTGGGGCCGTAGGGTGTGCAGCGGCCAAGCTCTTGCAGAGCAGGGAACGTGGATAACCGTGGCTCGTCTTCTGTGGGGTTTCAACATCCGCAAGGCGAGGGATCCGCAGACTGGGGAGGAGATTGACGTGGACATTTTTGCGTTTACGAACGGGCTCAATATGCGGCCGCAGCCTTTTCCGTGTGAGATTGTGCCGAGGACTGAGGATATACGGGAGGCGATTTTGAGGGAAGGGGAACAGGCACTAGCGGATCTCAAGGTGCACGACGGCGAGAGCAGGTACAGGATGAGCACCTTCTATCAACAGCAAAAGAGGAAGCTTGCCCAGGAGCCGGTTCTTGATGAGCAGGGGAATGTTAAGTTTGTCAAGGTCAAGGCGGGCTGAGTCGAGGATAGTGGGCATGGCGGAGAGGAGTATATTATGGAAAGCAGCAAACCCAACAGGATAGCCTTTGCTGGTAATTAGACGTATCCATAACTTGATCATATGATTCCTCATCATTGACATATAAGCGGTAAATTCCGTATTTTCAAACACACTCCGGTGACCCAGGAGTTCGGGCAAATTATTATGCTGCAGGGCCCATATACCTTACCTAACTTAGTTACTTGGGTTATCCCGGGTGCCCGATAGTGATGCATATGCAGTTGTTTTCTGGGGAGGAAACGGATACGCCGCCGCAGCGGGATACATGCGACGTACATAGCAATGGGGAATAACCCTAACCCCATATCCCCGCTGACGGAAAACGGCTTCCACTTCTCGAGTCCGAGCACTACGCCCATCGAGGAGACGCCTAACCAACCTCAGCATGCTTGTTGGGGATCGATCTCTGGGTGCGGGGCAGGATTGGCCAGAATCTTCCCCGCATCATCTTACCATCGCCGAGGCGTCAGTTCCGGCAGATGAGGAGAAACCATGGGACAAGCAACAACGGTCCGGAATAGGCTGATGTTTTGCAGCTAACATGCCGTTCCAATGCGGAGCGCCCTGGAGTGCGCCCGGAACTGGCGTCTGCGACCCCATGATCTACCTCCGGTCGTTCTGGATGCGCGCAGTGGCGGCACCTCCCTGGACCGGAGGGTTTATGTGGTATTCATTTTAATACCCTACGGAGTGCCTCGGGCGGTGACATCTGATTTTGCAGCCCTGCTTGTTTGACAACAACTCGAATCTCACGCGACGTCGGCTTGCACAACTTCTGCATCATCACCGCATCCAAGGAAGCGTCGTCGCAGCATCACAAATCAGCAGCTTACTTATCACTACTGCGTCCCTCCCACCACCCCATCCCACCACAAACACACCCCCTCGCGCAAAGAAAGCAACACAATGTCGGTTCCTAAATCCGGCATCAAAGTCGTCATCGTCGGCGCCGGTTTCGGCGGCCTGACCGCCGCCATTGAATGCCACCGCCAGGGCCACGACGTATCCATCTACGAGAACTTCCCCGAGCTCAAAACACTCGGCGACATCATCTCGTTCGGTGCCAACGCCGGCCGTATTTACCACCGCTGGTCTGACGGCAAGATCGCGCGCCGCCTGCGCGAGCTGTGCATCGACCTGACAGCCTACGGTTTCCGCATCCACAAGTACGATACTGGGGAAGTGGTGTATCACCAGCCGACGCCCAAGCAGAACCCCGAGGCACCCGTCCTGAACGGACATCGCGGAGAGCTACATGAGGTTGTGTTCAATTACGCGAGGGATGAGTTGGGTATCCCGATTCACCTGGGGCAGCCCGTCGAGGAGTATTTTGAGGACGAAGGGCAGGCCGGGATTGTGCTGAAGAGTGGTGAGCGGGTGGTTGCAGATCTGGTGATTGGCGCCGATGGGGTGAGGTCGAAAGCGAGGGAGTTGGTGCTGGGCTATGTGGATAAGCCGAAGAGCAGTGGGTATGCGGTTTGGCGGGCGTGGTAGGTCACCTTCATCCCCCTTTAGGTGTCGATGCAGCACTCAGATGGCTAATGTGTCCAGGTTTCCCAACACCGACATGATTAAGGACCCGCGCACACGTGAGTTCTGCGCCAATGGCGACACCTTCAACGGCTGGATTGGCCCGGATGTGCACTTCCTTTTTAGCACCATCAAGGGTGGCCAGGACTGCTGTTGGGTGCTGACCCACCGTGACGAGCACGACATTGACGAGTCATGGTCTTTCCCGGGAAAGCTCGAAGACGTATACAAGGTACTCGAGAGCTGGGATCCCATCTGCCGTGCCATCGTCGAGAAGACACCCAGTGTGGTAGACTGGAAGTTGGTTTACCGCGATCCCTTGCCGACGTGGGTGAGCAAGCATGCTAGAATCCTACTTCTTGGTGATGCGGCGCATCCTTTTCTGCCGACCAGTGCTCAGGGCGCTACACAGGCGATGGAGGATGGCGTGACGATTGCCGTTTGTCTGAAGAGAGCTGGCAAAGGCAACGTGCCCGCCGCGGTACGGGTGCACCAGGAGCTTCGGTAAGGCTATCCACAATCCCGGTTTCCCTTGTTGGTCTTTTAACGCCAAGTAGGTATGAGCGTGTCGGCTTGGTGCAGAAGACGGGTGAAACCACACGGGATAGATGGCACAAGACCGACTGGGAAAAAGTCGCCAAGGACCCGAAGAGCATTGCCTTCCCCCGCGAGGAATGGATTCACCATCACGACGCTGAGAAGCATGCCGAGGAGTTGTTTGACGAGACCTTCAAGAAGGTGACGCAGCCAGAACTTTTTGAAGATGTCAAGCTGCTACCGGTTGGGCCCATTGCCGTAGCAGTATAAAAGTTGGAGGACGGAAGGACGGATCAGCTATACACAGGCGCGCGACCTGGGGTTTTTTAAGTGTGGTAACGTAAATTACCCCGAGTCAGAGAGTGGTTGAGGAGTGCCTAGATGATGATAGAGAATTTGGCGTACGCGTAGTGTATCAGAATTTATGAGTTGTACCAAGGTCAATTAGTTAGTTCTACAAGCTCTATCTTACCGCCTGCCCCCAGATATCATCCTACTTTGTGATGTAATCTCCATCCTGGTCGCCGAGCTGCTTCTCGACTTCTTCCTCGGCTGCCTTGAACTATTCCTCATCTAATGTTGTGAGTCTCTCTAGTGACGGGCGGAATATATCCTGCTTGACCATCTTCTTCCCGCTTCTACCTTCGAGGACCTCGTCCGACCGCCGCCTCCGCTTCCGTGTCTGATCCCAAGCCTCGCTCTTCTGCACCAACTCATACAACTGAGTAAAGGAGATGGTAATCTCCCCCCCGACGTTTTGGATGCCAGGGCAATCAAGCTCGTTGCCGAAATCTTTTAACCAAATCCGGAGCTTCCGTCCACTATTGACCAGATTCCCATCTACATCACGAAAGGTGCCCTTAAGGGTCTCCTTTATCGAGAGGATTGTTTCTCCATCTTTCTTAACCTTATTTGGCCGCCATATTATAACTCTTGCTTCTTTTCCCTGGTACGCAAGGTCGATCCCAATAATAGCCTGGGTCAACCCATTTGAACCCAGGATATAATCGCTTGCGAGGAACGGCAAATCTTGGCGTTTTTGTGAATGCGAGACCTCTAGGATGACACCAAGCTCTGTCGCATTATTATGTGCAAACGACCCGTCTGGATAATGGGAACTATGATTCTTGATCTTGGGGCTTCCTCTGGCGTGTATACCCCGAGCGAAATCGGCTACGACTTGGTCGTTGCTTTGTTCGATAATATCTAGCTGTCGTGTAACTAGCCTTTCGAATCCTCTAATAGTACCTTCGTGGATATTGCCCGCTGTACGTAGGACGAACTTTGTAAGCTGAGGGAAGTAGTCGTACCTAGTTAGAGGTTAGCTACTATAACGTTGAATATGGGATAACTAGGCTAAAAGGGATAGAGGAATAGACCACCTACTTTGGCCAGCGGTAATCCCCTTCAGCTTCTAAACGCGCCTCGAAAGCCTTGAACTCGTCACGATTAAGGCTGATGCACCACCATTCCTCTTCGACCTCGACTCGGCCACAGATACGATTGCGAATTTCGGTAAGGATCTTATCGACGCCCGAGACCGGTAAGCCTATAGACAGTGTAGGGGAGACGGGAGACGCCGTCTCCAGAGGTGTTGCCGGGTAGAGAGTCAGCCGATCGAGCTTGGTGATTGCTTTCTTGTCGGCCATGTGGGCGGATGGATTCGATGATGAAGATGGGATGTGTGCACCCAGAGCGACTGCAAGGAGTAAGGCTCGCTTTGCTTGATGATGGAAGGAACAGTGGTTGCGGGGCAATTGGGAGGAGGGGCAGAGAGGTTATCGGTTGTGGCACGTGAATCTGAGATAGAAGGGTTAGGGTTAATAAAGAGCCCAGAACCCTCCCCACACGTCTGGAGCTTTGCAGATGAGAGTAGGTTAAGGTATAACTAAGGTACTTACCTAGTGTCGCACGCAAGCAAAAGGACATCCTTGAGCTGTAAAGGCTAGGGGCACCCTATGGACCGTGCAACATACCCCCCAGCCCAAGGGGACTCACCGCGAGGGCTGCTATCAAACTCAACTGTTTCCCGGTTTCTAGAGACTAATCACAAGGCCCGCTCTAGTGCTCTCCCATGGCGATTCGCGTGCAATGGGACAACGGTGATTCCCCGCTCTAAACCAAAACTCGGTCCGAGTGTGATTTGAACCACCTTTGTACGCGTACGGCTGCGAATCGCTTGGCGAACGTGGCGCGAATCAAGATCACTGAGTTACCGGGCTTATAACTGTCGCACTGAAGTTGAAGATTGTGGGTGATGTCGGCAAAAATGAGTGCACTGTAGAGCTCTTCTAAGTAGCCACCGCCTGTGGCTGCGACAGATAGCCAGGGTGGCGGGAATGGGCTGAGCCCGGCGAACAACGTTAGTGGCGGGCCTTCGGCGCCGCAACACTGACTCATGAGAGTCAACGGAGGTTTAGGTCTGCCATTACCGAACAAACTACGGATTACGTACAGCACTTGTCAGAACTCACCCGTGAGTAAGGTACCTTTCCCACCTCGGCTCCCCATCTCATCGCAGGACTCCAATGCTTTTCCCGCCCGTTATGGGCTTCTTCACACCGCGGCATGCGCCATCGGCCTGAAAATGGCAGCAGATTTTCAGTTCTTCCCCCTTCTCCCATGGGAGCTCAGGGAGAAGATCTAGGAACTCGCAACCCGACCGGCTCTCCCAGGAGCGCACGTTTTTAGACTTTAGAGTTTACGGTACCAATGATCCTTCAGAACACACCAGCCCGGAACACGAAACCTCTCGCGATGATTACCCATAGATCTCGAAATCGCGTTTTGCCGCGCCGCACTACCTGCCAAGGGGCGTTGGCTTCAACCCGGCCGCACAGGCAGCAGCCCCGATCTCATGTACGCTCAACAACCGATCAACCTACCTTATCGACAGCGGTCTTTGGACGACCTGCAAAGAATCACTGCTAGTCGTCGATAATCAGTTCCAAATCCCAGCACGACGGCAAAAAGTATGGAGCCTTTCAGAGGTAGAAAGCTTCCGGAAGAAACGAGGCCGCTTCATTCTGCCGGAAACGGCCACATATATCCTCTGATAACTCCAGATGCCGCTATCTCACCGTCCGGCGGCTCAGAGACGAGCTGGATAACAAGTGGGACTACGACGAAAATGATTGGTATGGGAGCCGTGGCTTTAATTGGATCGAGTATGGGCTTCTTGCTTGCGAGTACCTTTGACAATAGATCCTAGCCGCTATCAACGTGCTCCAGGGCCACAAGGCTAACTTTTCTAAGCACGCTGTCGAGAAACCGTACCCCCTCTCAGAAACCAACCGCGGGTGCTCTCGCTCAGCCGATGATCATTTCTTTTGTATTGGATAGGCTACTGGACCGGCTTCCCACAACCATTGTACCACGAACTAGCGCCCCAACAAGCCCCAACAATGTATCGAGTCAATCCGGTCTATTGTGGCGGTATGTGTAAGAAAGGCAGCCGATTGGAACTGGAAGTACCCAGGTGAACGTGATGCACGAGGGCGGAGTTAGTAGGTGCTCTATCATATCCGCAAGCTTGAACTTAGTAAAACGCCCAACTACCAAACTCATCAATTGCGTTTAGCTTCTCCTCTTATAGAACTGTCTTGGCCTAGGACTTCCGCAACAATCGAACGTATTGTTTTGTATGTCCAGAGCCTCAAGTTAAGGCTCACATCATGACAGGGTATGTATGTATGTACAATCGGAAGCCGGGCTGCTGGCTCAGAGCTGCTCTTCATCTATCTGCATAATGACACTCTTGGTCTCCAAGAAGTTGTTCATGCTATATAACAGCCCTTCGCGCCCCTGTCCACTGCTCTTATACCCTCCAAACGGCAAGTCATACCCTGTCAGGGGACTGGTGCAGTTGATCCCAACATACCCGCTCTCCAATGCCTTGGCCACCCGCATGGCCCGGCTGACATCTTTCGTGTACACGGACGCGTACAGCCCAAACTCAGTGTCGTTAGCCTTGGCTATGGCCTCGGCCTCGGTCTCGAAGGTGTTGATAATCACAACTGGCCCAAACACTTCCTCCTTGGTGATGCGTGCAGTTTCAGGGGTGTTCAGAAACACAGTCGGCTCGACAAAGAAGCCGTTGGTGTTATCGAGTTTCCCGTTTCCGCCCAGCGCTAGCGTCCCGCTTTTCTTGCCCTCCTCAATATAATTCAGCACGTTGCGGTACTGCACTTCGTCGGCCTGCGGGCCATGGTTGGTGTTTTTGTCCAGGGGGTTTCCAGCGCGGGCACCGGCAAATATGGTCTTGAATGCCTCGATGAATTTTGAGGCAATGCTCTTCTGAACGTAAATTCTCGAGTTGGCCATGCAAACCTGACCGCTGTTGGTTTGGATGCTGAACTGCGTCTGGGCAACGGCTTTTTCAAGGTTGGCATCCTCAAAGACAAGGGCAGGTGACTTGCCGCCGAGTTCAAGAATGACCTTCTTTAGGTTGGTGCGGGCGGCCTCCTCCTGGATCATTTTTCCGGTACGGCTTGACCCAGTGAAGCTCAACGCGCGGACATCCATATGCCGGGACAGGATCTGACCTGACGGCACGCCGTGGCCCGAGATGATGTTGAAAACGCCCGGCGGAAAACCGGCCTCGACAACCAGTTCCGCAATGCGGGCAACGGCTAGGGGTGCCTTCTCGCTGGACTTGAGAACCACGGTGTTTCCTGTGATCAGAGCGGGCGCAGACTTGGTGGCAAGGAAGTGGCAGGGCACATTCCAAGGGATGATCAACGCCACCACTCCATAGGGCTGCCGAAGAGTCATTGTCAGGAGACCCGGCGTGTTGACACTAGCCTGACCCTGAATCGTCGCCCATGCCTCAGAGTAGTAGTCAAAGTGGGTTGCAGCTGTGTGGGCGTAGTGGTGAGTTGACACGGGCATGCCCATCGCAATGGCATCCAGCCGCGCCAGCTCATCTTTGTTCTCCCGGAGCAGAGCAGCAAGCTTCTTCAGATAAACTGCGCGCTTAGCTCCTCCCATGGCTGACCATGCCGGGAAGGCAGCTTTTGCCGCTGCCACGGCTGCATTGGTGTCGTCGGCGCTGGCCTCGGGGACTACGACGGAGTCAGAGCGTCGTAGATGGAGAACCCTCGAGTCCGTAGCACTTACCCTGAGCTGAGATCTCACGTGTTGCCGGGTTGTGGACCGGAAAGGTCTTGCCGTCCGATGCCTCGACAAGCTGCTAGCTATTAGCCATTATTATTCCTCCGGAGTCGCACCAGTGCTTGCCTCTCCGTTAATGAGCATCCGTGGCCGAATGGGGGTTCCTTCCGCCATCTTGCCGGTTCTCAGTATTCAGGGGGGATGTTTTAGCTTCAAGTTATGGATGATACTCAGACAGCTGGCATCTACCTCAAGTCGTTTTTTAATCCGTGTGTGCTGCGTGCTGTGTGCTCTTGGTCCCGACAGCCCAATGCTCTCCGGAGGGTATTGGAGACAGGCATTGGAACCCCGCTCGGCTCCAAGATCATGCCCGCAGCAAAGCGGAAAGAACCAGCCGTTAGGCGCACCCTCAGCGGGATGTAGGCACTGCTTTGTTGCCATTGCACGGCAGTTACTAGGTAAGTATCCCACAACCCCGCAGCTGCAACCCCGGATGTTGCTGTGCAGAAGACAGTTTCCACCGCGTCCAGCGGACGTATTGGCGGAAAGCATTACCCGTGGAGCATGTCTTCGGTTTGTGGGACGCCAAGTTCTGCCGCTGGCCGTTCATGACCCTTGTTCAAAGGGTCACACAGCTTCGCAAGCGGTGCACAAGGGATGCCAGCTGCCCGTGCATCCTGCTCAGTATGTAATGACTGTATGTACTTACTGTACGCCCGTGGTAACAGCTATTATACTTGCATTGCGGTCGCAATAAATGATTCAATCAATTGCCAACAGTGATGTATCCGATAAGGTGTGCTATGCTCGTCAAATATTTTTCACGACGGCATGTATGTAAGTCCTTGGGTCGCGAGCCCCGCTGGACAAAGGGGACGCGGTGCTACATGTAGCAACCCATCCACAACTTGGCTTGCGTTTGATCAGAGTTGACAGCTCGACCCCGCGTAGGCGCCGGGCGCCGCGAGTCGGCCCCTTCGACTTCGTTGATGGATGAGCATTTGCCGAACTCGAGATTTCGCGGCCGTCTACTAAATACCGAAATTGGAGAGCAGCTTCTTGCCTTTCAGCCGACCTCATGTTCGGAGTTCGGAAGGCTGCCTTTGCCTCTGGTGTCCACAGCCTACCAATAGCGAACGGCCCACGCCAGCACCACGGTGGTCTCGCGGATATCATTCTTCCCGCTTCTTTGCCCAGGCCCCTCCCTCCAACTCCTCGTGGGTCGCCCGCCTAGGCGCAAACAGTCTTGGCAACAGCCGATGCGGCTTATCCCATCTCTCCCGGCAGAAAACTCCAGCAATTCTACATGTACATACCCGCAGAGTGTTGTCCAACCAAGCAGCAAAACCCCCCAACATCGGCAGCCATGGCCCAAAAGACCCCCAAAGGCACCATCGCGATCGAAGAAGCGGTGCTCAACCCCGCCGGCCTTTCCTGGATAGCCGAGTCGGCTTCCCTCTTCAACCCTGGTCAAGCTTCGTCCTCGTCTCCTTCTGCAGAGGCCCCCAAACACGGCTTGAACCAACTCCTTCTTGATATTCACCATGAGCGCCTCACCCAGATGGACGCCCACGGTGTCGAGTATATGCTCCTCTCTCTAACCTCTCCTGGAGCTCAGGGGGAGCCCAACCCGGAGAAAGCCCGTGTTCTCGCGTCCGAAGCGAACGACTGGCTCGCGGCGCAGGTTGCGCAGAACCCAGCGCGGTTTGGCGCTCTCGCTGCTGTGCCGATGCACAATACCGAGGATGCTGTTGTCGAGGCGACGCGGGCAATTAAGGAGTTGGGTATGTTTGGGTTGATGCTGAATGACTACCAGATGGTAAACGAAGACGGGAACGTTGAGGGCAAGAAGTACTACGATGCAGCCGAATTCAGGCCATTTTGGAAGGCCATTGAAGACCTGAACGTGCCGGTCTACTTGCACCCACGCTACCCGCCAGCGAAGGATCTGAAGCCTGGTACGAGGTATGGCGATAGGAAGCAGATCCTAGGCGCAGCAGTGCAGTTCCATCTGGACCTGAGCATGCATGTATATGCGCTTTGCTCGAGTGGCGTGTTCGACGAGTTTCCCAACGTGCAGATCGTGGTTGGACATTTGGGCGAGGGGTGAGTCCAGTCCCTCGAGAGTAAGACCGACGCATCGCATTGACAAGCCATCAGGATCCCATTCAACCTGTGGCGGGCCGACCACTGGTACAACAAGCCGGTTAAAAAAGCCACAAGGCCGTCCAAGCAAGACTACAGTTACTACTTCACCCACAATATCTCCATTACGACGTCTGGCAACTTCAACACGCCCGCCCTGAAGTTCTGCATTGACCAGATTGGACCTGAGCGGTGTCTGTATTCCATCGGTAAGTTTTTTTTCTTTCTTTTTCTTTCTTTGTCTCCTGTTTCTTTCCTCGAAGCCTATGTACCTCTTAACTAATATCGCTATAGACTATCCGTACGACACCATCGCCGAGGCTCAGTACTGGTGGCTCACTGTCGATCTGCCCGAGGACCAGAAGCGATTGGTGGCACGGCAGAACGCCATCAAGTTATTCAAGCTCCCGCTAGAGCTCTAGTTGTGTTATTGTGGAATAGGGTTGACGCAAGGGATCTGCTAGGTGCCTGTTTTTTTTTGTTTTTTTTTTTTCACCTACAATGATATCAGGGCTTTTCGTCCGCATTGGTTGCCTTAAGGTTGCGTGGGAGCAATGCCAGTGAATCAGAGGTAAGCTCACCAGCGACCAGAAAACTTTCCAAGGCCGTCCCCAATGCAACCGTCAAGAACCCTTCAAATGAGCTATCCTCCATGAAGGCCTTTGTTTGTGATTATCTCTAGAGTACGTAGCATTCTCTCTGCCAAGCTAGGCGCCAGATTTGATTTATGTTTAGCCTGTTTAGTAACCAAGAACAACCTCAACCTGTATGCATATACATATTAATTACCCGTTCGGTATACTCTGAACTACCCGGACCAAGTCCAAGCTCCGGGGCTGCGGATGTCACGGCATAACGCTATAGAGACGGGTATACATCCATGAAGCTACAAAAATCAATTGGCCACACTAGTTTCACGATCAAGGTCTTTGGTTTGACTCCGCTCAGCATGCATTTCCCCGTCCTCGCCGTCTTCCTTGCAGTTGCCAGCCCAGCAACATGCCAGCTGAACAAATGGGCCAAGGCAGCGGGGCTGGAGTATTTCGGAACGGCTGTTGACAACCCATCACTCAACAATCAGGCCTACATGAAAATAGCGCGGGATCCGGATGAGTTTGGTTCCATCACGCCAGCCAACGGACAGAAATGGAGCAATACAGAGGGTAGCCAGGGCCGGTTCTCGTATGGCAGCGGTGACGCCATCGCCAGCGTCACTAAACAGTCGGGGCAGTTACTCCGTTGCCATACCCTGGTCTGGCACAATCAACTTCCAAGTTGGGGTCCGTTGTTCGTCAGAAGACGGTGGAGACCCAGCGCTGACACCTAAACAGTTAGCAGTGCATACAGCAGAGACCAGATGCAGCGCATCATCACGGCCCACATCCAGAATGTAGCAGGCCACTACAAGGGGCAGTGTACGATGTGGGATGTGGTCAACGAGGCCATGGAGGATAACGGCCAATTCCGCCAGAGTCCTAGTGCGTCTGCATACGGCTCTTGCCTGGCTCTCCTACACTGCTATCAAGGCTGACATATGTAACCAGTGTACCGCGCCATGGGCGTAGATTTTATTACACACTCGTTTAAAATCGCCGCCCAAACCGACCCCTCGGCAAGACTTTACTACAACGACTTCAACATCGAGCGCTGCTGTAACGCCAAGATCAACGCCACATTGTCTATGCTCCGCACTGTCATCGCCGCAGGCGCGCCTATTCACGGCGTCGGTATGCAGGGTCATTCGCGCGTGGGCAAGTCGCCGTCAAAGAGAGAAATGAAGGAAACGATGGCAAAGTTCTCGGAGCTGGTGGATGAGGTGGCCTTTACTGAGGTGGATATCAGGCACACGAAGCTGCCTATCGGGCAGGCGGAGAAAGATCAGCAAGCAAGTGACTATGTCGAAGTTGTGGGGGCTTGTTTGGAAACGCCCAAGTGTGTTGGGGTAACGGTGTGGGATTTTACGGATCAGGTAATTATGGCACCAACCCAAAGGGAGACTATATATGACTTGAGATGGATGTGCTGACAAGTTGTGCTGATCAGTACTCCTGGATTCCGAGCCAGTATCCCGGCGAGGGCGAAGCCTGTCTTTTTGACAGGAGCCTCAACAAAAAGCCAGCCTACAGTAGTGTAGTAAGCCTTCTTCAAAGTGCGGCATCAGTTGGCCTTAGGAGTTCGGCAACTACTG
Organism: Chaetomiaceae sp. B2702; assembly: GCA_023628455.1. NCBI lineage: Eukaryota > Fungi > Ascomycota > Sordariomycetes > Sordariales > Chaetomiaceae > Chaetomiaceae sp. B2702. The sequence continues at coordinate 17,004 of JAMAKP010000032.1, read as the reverse complement.
CTCCTACATTGGTAACAGGAACCCCCACGGTAGCTGAGTGATAGAACTGCTACTCTTTCTACTGTGGCGTTGTTAATAAAGTTTAGCATCGGCGGCAGAGAAGACTAGACGTAGCTAAAGAAACTAGTGATTGAGAGCGAGGTGTCAACTATCGAAAGTCATGTTTGAGATCAAGATTCAATCCGACATTGACTTGGATGAAAACTGTTGCTATTGTGATTCCGCCCTTACATCCCTAGCTAGAGGCGAGATGAACACTTCATGATCTTTGCACCTTGATAGATAAGATCTGCCAATGCTTTTAGGAAATTTCTCTTGTGGCTTTTCCATCCTAGATGTCAAGACAAAGAACTTCCGTGAGCAATATCAACGTATCTGCCGATGATCGATCGGTCATCTGTCCGGCCAGCTTGATCAGATGATTTGGTTCTTGAGATAACCCCTGAAATGCGCCTTGTTCCGGGTCTCGGCGAGATGCAGTCCTGCCCGACCGCTTCCCATCCGTCCGCCGCACGCCTCATACAGGGTCAGCCCGCCATACTTTGGGAAAGGCTACGCTCGCGAGCGGAAGATACTATACGACCAACGCAAGCGAAACAGAGATACGAGAAATTTGCCGCTGAATACATCCCCACACCGCCACCGGCCTTCGCGCTTGGGCCGGAGACAGAGCGGGACGACCATCTACTAAAGCTCGCCATGCAGCGGAAGCTGCCTACACATCATGTATTTGGAGACGATGAAACATGGACGATCATATGCACACAACATACGGGTTTCCTGACGGCGAAGGGAGTCTCTATCGAGGTCAAAGTGGCGATCCCCATCTGCCTTGAGACACGGTTGGGCAACAGCGAGCTCGAAGGTGTTGAAGATAATAACGGCGATGCGCGTATGGACTCGCCGAATAGACCACACAGAACTGAGACACCGTCGAGCTCCTCGGGCGTAGCTTAATACCCATACGCTTCTCTTGCGACGGAACGAGCATTCTTTTGTGGGCGGGCATGTTTGCAACGTAGTCCGGAACAGCCGAGGCCAGCAGTTCCAACAGACAGAGTCGAAAATGGCAAAGACCGAGACAAAGTATGGTGAATGGATAAGATGAAGACAGACACGTTAATCAGGTAATGTGTAGAGAGCTGTAGGTGTTGCGTTGCAGTTCACATCGTGGCACGTTATGGCATTAGCATGAAACAGAAACATAGCATTGCAACCGCTAAACGCCAGAAAAAGATGAAATGCGACCTGGTAGATCAGGCCCCTTGAACATATACATCCATGTCTCTTTCGGGTTTTCTCGGTATCGATAAGGTCTCGAGACTGGTGGTGTTCGTGTTGAGACGGCGCTCGTCTGCTGTGTCAAACTTGGCGGTTGAACGGCCCTTCTCGCCGCGGATGAGGGCGCGGAGGACGGGAATGGAGGCGGCGATAATTGTGATGGCGCCTTCTGCGCTACCCCAGATGGTTACAGCTACGGTGTCGGCTGCCGTGGGTTAGCAACAGCCATGTAACATGCAGGAGATGAAGAGAGGAGCCTACTTGGGTCTCCTGTCAAGTTCGGTAACATGACCATTTTGACAAAGGATGCAATGCCGGCACTGATATAGGTGTTAGCAGATTTTATCTTTGGTAGCGATATGGTAAGTGCGATTGGGTCGTACACGACACCCATGCTCATAGCAATAGCAACACCGATTCTCTCTTTGGTGTTCAAGGTCTGGCGCATGTCGAAAAGGATAGCCCAGGGCAAGAGTGCGAGGATAACGTCGGCAGAGCCAGACCAGCCTAAGCATAGCCATCAGTCACGAGCGAACTCCTGACTCCGCAATTCGCGAGTGACTTACCAGCAGACCACTGATACAAAGTAACAATCTTGGCTGGGTCGATGCACCAACCGTCGAGCTTGTCATCCCAGACCTTGGCGAACGGCCGGCATTTGATCCACATGAATAACATAGCGGTGCCTAAGATGGCATTTACGGTGATGATGACAAACCAAACCAAGCCCTTAACCCAGCCTTGGGAGAGCCTGAGCAAGGTCAATCCAAACGACGTCTTGCTCCAGGCTGCGGCGAGGACGGAGAAAAACCCGGCGAAGACGGCGACGAACGGCATTTTGGGGATGTTCTCGGGCCGCATATCATAGGAGTTCTTGCCATAGTCAAGGCTGACGCAGACCGAGGTGGTGGCGGCCGAGACGACGAGGGAGACCTGACATCGGATTCGGATCAGCTTGAGGTGATGGTACCGGGGCTGCGACGGATAGCCCTACCCATGATGCGATGAGGAAATGATCATCCCACCACAGCGAGCGGCCACGATGAAACTTGCAGTAGAGCCTCAGGGAAAGGAAGACAGACGCGAGGCTCGTGAGGAGCCAGAAAATGAGGTTAAGCTGCGGCCCGAGATCTTCATGGGACAACCCGTCATCCGCGGGCTGGGCCGGTGAAGATTGCCTCGCTACCGCCATCCCATGAGGGCCCACGTTGAGATATTATGTAGGATATAACTGACAGCAGCAGTGCGGCCAAGACGGCAAAGTCTGGCAGTCGCACTGCAGTCTGCAGCCAGGGGGGTCGGGAGACTCCGGTAGGCAGGTATTGATCGGTTGCTGTCCTAGATATTGTCCCGTTCACAGATATCCTGGAAGCGACAGTCAAAACAAGAATCAGCGGCGGTCAACCGTTCGACTTCATCTTTGTGGCGCTGCTCTCTTCAAAAAGAAAAGAATGACTAGAAAGTTGCTGTTGCGAAGTACCGAGAGTCTCCGAGACGGGGGTAATGGGAGTGAGCACCGCTCACGACGGGGTTTCCTGTTTTATTTTCGCGTCATTTGTTGCTTAGACCCTCGACGTGGAGCCGTGCATACCACTATCCCGAGTTGGTGTTATCGCCGGCAGTCTCGCTACGCACAGACAGCCCCCAGGGAGGAGGTGTTTGGAGACGGTCTGCTTGGCAGCGTGCAAGCCCCTGCATATCCAGGGCCTCCTCGACTTTGTTGCTCTGACGTGGTAATTCGCCAACCTTTCGGGGCAACGCTGCTCCGTAATGTTCGGGTACAGCAGCAGGCGCAAATGGCGAAGGGATTCAAGGGTTTATACAGCGTCCACGCGAGGCGCAGAACAGCGTTTGATAGTGTTATGAACGATGCTGAGGGCTTCAGGGTTTCGTATCCGCGTCATTGGTCACAGAATCGTCGCAAGCTGCAAACTGTTTCGGCGCGTGGCCGAGTGCATCCGCACTAGCAGGGGTAACTATTGGGCGCTGGCCGGGAGAACAAACTCGCACGAATCTCAGTCAAGCTCTTTGCTAAAAATCCCAGACGCCACACTGCAGGCGTAATGAAAGCCTCGCAAAGAGCTTGGACGATGCCAACAGGCTCGGAATCCACCCGACGCCATATTTCACGTCCAGTGAGCGGCCCGTTACCCATGTCCACTTTGAGAGTTTCCCGTTGGACGACGAAATTCTCCGCGCACCAGCCGGTTTTTCAGGAGGGTTGGGGGGGGGGGGGGGGTTGGGGTGGGTGTTCGGTAGGAGGTGCTCAAGGTTCAAACTCACTTCCTACTTCCGTACATAGCACCATCCACTAGTTGTAATGCCCAGATGTTCTTTGCCAAGTCAGGATCGACTTATGATTCTCCTGCCAAGCCATATAGATCTTCCGAGGAGACCCGCGCCCGCGTGGTGAACCGGGCTGTGTGCCTGGAATAACGCTAGAGATCGCCGCCGGAAGAAAGTTGGCGCTGATTTACCTTATTGCCCGTTGCTAGTCATATACGCAAGGGCGCTCGCAAGGCATAACGTATCTGAGGATTCGGATCATGGTGACAAGACTCAACGGACGAAGAAGCAAGCTAGGTTTGCAGGGGGATGACGTGTGCCAAAGGATTTGACCCCAGGCATTCGTCTCGCGTGCGAAGTTGTCGCCAACATCAGTCCGAACACGAGTTTCCCGGGGAAACCACCCGATATGGTACCCCGCACGAACAGCGGCCCCGGAGTTGAGGTGGGCTGAGACGTGTAGCCCATGCGACGCCCTGACCTTTGAGAGGGTTGGGTGAACTGACACTCAATCACGCCATTGGTTCCGCCTGACCTGCAACTTGCATTATAGTCACAAGAGATTGCAGATAATCAATAGACAGGAAAGCGACACACCAGCGACTCTGGGCTCCAACAGGATCTACGGCAGGGATCCGGAGCATGCGGAGTGTTGGCCCAGGAGGTCAGAGCGGAGGACTTTTGGGGTCTCTTCCCTTTTCCCACGCCGAAGGTTTATTATTAGCGGCGTTATGCCGGGATGTGTTTGAGGTAGGAAGTCTTCCTCACCTGACGTGCGTTCTAGTAGGTGAGCTGACCTGACCATCTCTTGGCTCTTCGCAATGTGTCCGATGGCTGCGTGTCCAGCATGAAGAGAGGCCGCTTAATCTGTCCTACCCTGCCTCCGAATAACTTGGTGAGTTGGTATTTGCAAAGCAGCCTATTGCAACGCAACGGGCGCCACTATTATCATGGCCCAGTTGCGTAGCTCGTTTGTGGCGGCTCTGGTGGAATGTAGCGACTTTCTTCCTTTTGCCACGGCAACCTGGCACCCCTTCTCTGGTGATTGGACCTATGCTGTTGCCGGTATCCGATGGAATGCGTAACATCGATCGTAGTGGTCACTGGTGAAATATGAGACAATCGACGGTGTCTTCGAAGCGTTTCTTTCGGTACTGAAGTTGTATTGATGCTGCTCTTAGTGAAGTAAGAGTGATCTATACTTAGTATTTCACCTTGATGTCCGGGCTGGAAAAGGGATCAGAAATAGCAAGGCTGGGGTTGTTGGGTGGGGGGGAGGAATGCGATGAGAAAAGAGCCTCCTTTTAATATTGTACGTGCGCATTTAATCGACTCATTACCCAGGCACCTCAAAGTACTTGACACTTATCACCTGCGGAAGGTTCGTCTATCCATCTCTCCTCTTCTCCTAGAAACATAGCCCGTAGGTCGTTGTTCCGCCATCCACGCACGCCTTCACCACCCGAACCGCTCCTCGGCAAGACGGACGGTGGCTCCACGCCTAGCCAAGGCGGGTACCGCGAGCCTGACCTCGTCCGACATGCCTGGCGGGCCACACACTAACACGATTGTGCCACCCCCCATCCCCCCACCCAAAAGCTCCGCCTCAAGAACTTCGGAGAAATTGAAGCGCTTCTTAACCGAGATGAACACTTCGGTGTCTAGCCATCTCACCTTCTCGCTACCGCTACTCCCTCGTACCACGTGCTTCCCTAGCATCTGGTCCACTGCCCGAACTAAAGGTTGCGTGCGCACACCCCAGTATAACCTCGTCACACCGGGTGCAGCCGTTCTCGGGCGCTCAAGCAACGCCAGGGCAGCCGTGATGCCCACGCCGCCTGCGAGGATTAGCAGGTTAGGATACGCAGCTGACGGGCGCGTGGTGTGTGTGGCGTATGACGACTCAACGAGCACCGGCAGACCGCGGGACGATAGCGCGGCGCGGCGGGCGAGTTGCGCCGTGAGCCCTCTCCGGCGGCGGATGAAGAAGGCAATGCCGGCGGAAGACATGGGCTGCGCACCGGCGGAGCGAACCACGGCCGCCGTCGCCGGCCCCTTGCCGCTGTCTCCGCATTCCAGGTCCTCGGAAGGTGACGTTTCCGGCCCGGTCTGGCTCAGCACTTCCGGCGAGCCTGTTAGCGACACAACGGAGAAAGGGTGGTTCTCCCAGACGCGCCATGATAGCGTTGGGAAGTACAGGTAGGCATGGCCCTCGGCGACGCGGACGCCGGGTATGTCCACCCGGAGATAGTCATTGTCGATGACCTCGATGCTCGCGCGCCGGACGAGTCCATTGCGTAGGAGGCATAGTGGACGTAGCAAGAACCAGTCGAGAGCGAAGAGGGCGAGGGGAACCACCGTCCAGATCTCGTAGCCCCACTGCCAGCGGTAGCGTAGGTAGATGTGAAGGAAGCAGCCAATCATGGAGAGCAGGGCGAAGATGAGGTGCCAGGCTAAGAAGAACTCGTAAGCCCGCTGGCGGATAGGCAGCAGGGAGCCCGGCACAATGAGGACTAGCGCAATGGTCGCAATGAGGCCCCAGTACCAGTACGGGTAGGCGGCTTCGGCAGGCAAAGCGGCGGTCGAGACTTGCAGCTCAAGGTACAGGGCCGTATGTAGGACGGCCTGGATGATGCTGATGACGGCGACCCATCGATGGATGAGAACAAAGGTCGAACGCGTCCATGTAGTGATGTGTAAAAGAATGCTATTGCGACTGCCGCGGGACGTAGAAAATTTCAGTTTCTGGTCTTACTCTTGGGCGAGAATACGCTTCGTGGGAAATTGGATCTTTGGCTTACCTGGAAAAAAGCACTGCCAGAATCAAGTTGGCGAAGCTGAGCATGCCGACACGGTTACCCACCCACTCTAGAACCTCCTCGTCGATGGTGGCAAACCACAGGTTGGGCCAAGTGATTACATGGTTAACGGCAGAGAGGATAATATTGAGCGCCCATATGTAGAATATAAAGAGGGCTTGGCCGCGTGTAGGAACGATACCTAGACCGAAAACCGCCGGAACGGCATGGCGCGACCCGAAGACAGGAGGGTCAATAACGTGAGCATAGAATTTGCTGTTAGGTTTAGCGACGTGTACCTTCACAGCGAGGGCTGCCTAGAGGGGGGCTGACCTGACCAGGGATTGAGGGAGGGGCAAGAAGCGGAACAGGGAAAGAAGAACAGGGGCGAGGCTGCACGTTAGTAAGACGACGAGACTGCAACGAGAGATCGAGTAAATAAAGTTGAACATAGAACGTGGGATACTATGGGCGAGCTTACGTATATTGATTGCACAAGGAAATGTTGATCTCAATACCCTCAAGGGAGCCATACACCATAGTGTAGAAGAAGTCACTGACGAGCTCAGTGCCATTCAGCACTAGACTGGAGTTGTGAACCGTTTTGGGAGGAGTCGTGATGCGGGTGAGGGCGTCTCGGTACGAGTACTTGGGTGGAGGCTGGACATCCATTCGGCCAGCCACGTTCATCTCCCAATAACGCTCGAGTAGCGAGATCGGGATATCTGCGGGGCAGCGCGTCTTGATGCACCAAGCCAGCGACGTAAGGAAAGGGTCGTTGGAGGCGTAACAGGCCGGCGAGGGCATCATCGCCATCATGCCTCCCAAATCTCCCTGGCCGTGGTGGTGGTGATGGTCAGCATCGGGGCAGTCGAGCATCCATCCGGCAATAGAGGAGCGGCAGGCATAGGCGCAGGTGACGGGGGCATACTGCTCCTGGCCAAGGCCGACGGTCCCCTGGTGCGCAACTCGGCCGAAGAAGTCTTTGGCGGCGCCGGCCGGCCCGACCACGGCAGCGGCAACGGTAAGGGCTACGGCAATCGTCTTCATCTTGAGATCCGGGCGGTCAGGACATGAACATCGTCTAGCAGACAGTCCGGTTCCCACCCAGCAGAAACTCGGGTTAAATGCATTCCAAAAATTCCCACCAGCATTCGGCCGTAGCGAAGGGGGAGCGCATTATGGCTTGAGCACTATTGAAATGAAGGTTGAGCTGATGGACGGGAGCCCTGCATATGCCGAATATGGATGCACAATGAGCGGGTTTGAGCATGTTTGCCATCCGAGATAGCCGGACCATAATTGGCGGACTCACCTTGCCGAACCGCGGCGCTTCAACTGCAAAAACTTATTATATACCAAACCGCAACTGACTGCTACGACCACTCGAAGGTTGGCTGATAAAGCCCGATTGACGGATATGTTAGGACAACACGTGGAAGTGTTCTTAAAGCAGATGACGGATCAGGTTGACCATCAACCCGCTGACCTAGGGAATGGCATTCTCCCGGTGCCGCCCTGGCTGCAACCGCGCTCCAAGTCTTTACTAAGCGTTGCGGAAATGCCAAGGAATCCCTCGCTCTGAACTGCCATACCCCATTTCCTAATGCCTCTCATAAAGGAGAGACGGTTCATATAGGGACCCAAAGTTGAGGTCGGGGGATAGTAACTCTTGCATGATTGGGGTAGGCAAGACTCCCTAATTAGGGAGTAAAGCGGAAAAGCGTTGAGGGCGAGAGAAGACTCAAGAGTGGAATTTCTGTCTACTTTGTTTTCATGGTCAGTGTCACCACTAGTAGCCATGTAACTAGTGTTTTTATTTTTGAGATGTAGTTTCTGCGAAGTCTTTAGGCGATAAAGCACCGGCAGGAAGGAATGTGGCGAACACGGGCTGATTCTACGCAACCGAAGGCACACCACCCTATGTCAGACACACCACCTTGAGGCAAATAAAAGCCGAAAACCCGCTTATATATTCAAGTACTGGTTTACAAGATTACGGTTTGAAAATCAACGAGAAAGACTGTTGTAGCGTGAATATCTTCCATTGAATCTCACCAACTCGACGGTTAACTAGGCATCTCGCTGCTGACAGGTATTTAGGACACACCTGCATCCGGTGAGGGGTCCTCAACGAAAATCTTTCCACCCGCATATGAGAGATGCTCGTCCACTTAAATCCTGTTATGGTTATAGAAATATCAATCGAATTCAATGTGGAAACGGAGAGTTTATTAGATCGATATCAAGGGTTGCAGTCGGGCGGTGCAAACGAGTTATGCTATACGTCACCACGCCGGACGTGAAGTAGAGAAGTGAGTGTTATCTGCAAGGTGATCATGAAGGCGGCAAAACCGGCCCCAGTCGCGGTGATTATGGCCGAAACTAACCCATCCCGTCCTCCATTCCTCTACGCCTTACGTTCCCTACGAGACAATACTTATCTGTGGATTTCATAAGGCGCCCCTTGCATCTGAATTTGGCTGCAATCTCCTCCTCAGGTATGTTTCTCACAATGATGGGCCCATCAGGTTCTTGGACGCCGCCAATCTTATCCCTCGAAGCCGCCGAGGGTCTCAAATCTGGCGGATACCGAGGATTCCGGAGGCTCATGCGCTCGTCAATCATTTCAAAGTCTACTATCTTGCAGAATTCTTACACGCATGGGGACTGACATCTCAGCCACGATGTAGGCTTTGTCGACTTGGTCACTGTGATGCCATCGCGGGCGGGATTAGTCGTAGGTCAGCCTTTGGCTATAGGAGTCAGGAGTGGGAATGCACAGTATTGTCAACTTTGCCGTCCATCGGCGCAATCCAAACATTATAACTTTTCATAATATTGCGTGGCACAGGCCAAGGGCGTACAGCCACGTCAATCCTATGATCCGGGATATAATGGGCAGATTCAACCAGTCTGCTTGCTTACACCGCGGGGGAGCGGCTCTTGTTTACGGCATGCAAACCAGTACACGGAGCGCCTCTAGTTGGGTGAGAAGTGGAAGAATCGAGGGGATTCTTGTCCAGTGTGAATACTAACGTATCTTAACCTTTCGTTATTCCATGCCTGCAGATGAGATGGTGGAGTGCAAATTACCTCGACCAACGGCGGACGCTCATTCCGAATCCAGTCCTACCAACATTGCAGCGCCGGCGTATGCAATTGGGAGTTTCGCTACCCAAGTTATTTCCCTCCGACGTGTTTCAATCTATGACACTGACCTCAGAGTCTGGCGCCGCCACCACCGCCACTATCATCATCATCCCCATCTTGATCTCTCGCCGGGCCCTCAGTTAGTTTGGGAGCAGCCTCAACGGGGGGCTCAATTGATGGTTCATCGCACGCAACCAACCCTACGTTTCTCTCTTCCATGTCGGAAATGTCAACCTGGCCTATCTAGGAGACGAGGCCATCGAGTCGGGGCGCCGAGGCAAGATCGAGCGGCACGATGTTGGAGGGTGTGTCGTGTCAATAATTGGGGCTGCGCGTCGCGAATCTGTCTCGCAGATTCAAAAAAGCCTCGTTGTAGATGATGGGGGCCATGTGGTCAAGGGTGATGATGCGCTCGTGCATGGCGACCTCGCCGTCGGCCGCGAACATGTCGGGCGTGCACCACTCGCTATACAGGTTTCGGTGGCTTGGCGTCAGACCGGTCCCCGACTATTCCGGCAACTTGGCGTAGTTGAGATATTCTCCGATCGTGTCCTGGTCGCTGGACATTTTGCCGAGAATCTTTGCAGCGTCGGGTCTACGCGGAATCGACGGCTCTCTTAGTGCCGTGGACAGGCCCAAATGCACCTCAAGGTCGTCAGACAACTGAGGCCAGTTCTGACGAGCTGGAATAAGGATGTTGACGGCGTAATAATACGACAAGAGACGGCTGATGGAGTGGCTCACCTCCGGGCGGGCGGGAAGAGGCTATCTTGCAGCGAACTTGCCTCTGAAGGCACATGAGATCCATCCAGAGACCACGATAGATCGGAATCGGACAGGGCTGCTGGGATTATGGCAGTTTGTATAGAATACCCTGTACTGACTCTCTTGGGGAAGAGGTTGTGGATCTTCTAGATGACGAATGGAGCTATAAGGGTGATATGGCAGTCGAAATAACGAGCCTAAAGGCTATACTCGGGGTTACGGCAGAGGGTGCTAAAGAAGAAATATAGCCCCATCTCGTCCTTAAGCGGCACGATATAGTATAGTAGCGGGTGGGCTATCTCGGAGAGGCGGCGGGAAACGAGGCACATGCTATATAGGCCGTAGTAGTAGGCGACGGGGCGTCTCCCGCCATTTTCTGGCGGCGGGGCTAGTAGAAAGCCTAATACTATTGTGATGATCTTGGGTAGTATATCGTCGAGAGAACGGGTGGGGCGATACGGGCGGGTGGCCGCTATAGCGGTTTTATAATGTAGGGGGCTCAACTTGACGGCTAGCTATAATTGTTTAGTTAGGTGCGCTTCGGTCGGCATTTTGCCTGAAATAAGGTCAAGTTCATCTCCCCTTGTATATTCTAGGAGAACCGCCATTCGCTAGACTGCCTTCTTTGTCTAGGCTTCAAGGGCTATATGCAAGCCATCAACATCTCCCTTCTCTAGGTGGGCGATGTTGAATTGGGGCTGGAAGCCTCCATCTGGGCAGATGGAGCTTAGGGTAGTGGAGCTAGAATTTTTGTTCATTTCTGCGGTATACACATCCGTTTATGTATTTAAGACGAGGCTAGGGGACCTCCTTTTGAGAAAAACAAGCATTCTTCATTTCTAATTTCCAGGGGGGTACCAGTATTAACTGACAGTCTCCTATACTTCCTCTCCGTATAACCAAATAGAGAGTATCATTAGCGGTCACCAATTCTATCGAGGGTTCGAGATATAGCACTTTGAGCCACTTCTATCTATTGAGGCAGATCTCCTCTCCTTACACACACACATACATATATATCCAAGGAGGGATTCGCACGATTCGTAGCCACCACTTATGTTGATGGGTGGGTTGGTTGGGTTGTAAGAGTTTCCTCTAATTTAATATCTGCAAGAAGGCGTATCTTGATATATTCGTAATGCATATAAACGTCTATACTCTAGACACGCTCGATGGCTCGTTTATAGCGAGCTATAATACGCTCGCGGACACCTATAGTAGGAAGCGGCCAAGAGTGGCAGCTGTAGTAAAGGTGTTCTAAGGAGAGCTAAAATAAAAGCAAGAGGGGAAGAACTTTAGGGGCGCTACGCTTATTGATAATATAGGTAGAGGAAAGCCCGAGGGTATATAATTATAATGTTACTAATTAGTGCATAGTCTACTATGTAGTAGCTCTAAAGTTTCTATTGGATTGATTGGTGGACCTTATGTAGGTAGGGTATAGTAAAATGGGCTTAAATTAATAGAGTTTAATAGGGCTAGTTTGAGTTGGTAGCAATAGCTTCAACCGTCTATATCTTAATTAATTAACTATATGTCTTGGTAGCTTCTATAGCCTCTATTAACCAGGCTAGAACTAGATCTAGTCCGCTCTTCTTTATACCTAATTTTGGTGCCTCAAGGAGCAGGCACTAACCTAGACGGCCTGAGGTATCTGACTTACACATCATTTCCAACATATCTACTCGGGGTCCTTAGAGAGCTACTTGCAGGGTGCTCCGCAGTGAACCACAGACATAAATATATACCTCTCAGGTTCGCTAATCCGACTCCTATTCTCGATATAATGGATAGATTCGACTTAAGGTCTAGCACCGATCGGTCTTCTTGCAGGCTTCCACGAGGGTATAACACGACCCTAGTTCTAGCCTATGTTACTAGATTTCTATATTTATCGCCTAAGACTTCTAGGAGAATGTGGAAAGTAAATTGCCTCAACGCGTGGATGTAATACACTCTGTAAAGGCGGAGAGGGTTGCTAAAACTAAGGCCGTCTAACTGCTTTCGACTTGTCCAGTCTTTGTAGATGCCTAGCGTAGTATAGAGTATCGTTATAGGCGAGAAGTTTGCGAAGGAAAGGACTTGGAGTGGAGCATCCCGACATGCTGATACGCATAGCTGACCTAGCGTCGACCTTTTCGTACTAAAGCCGATAGAAGGAAGCCGAGTTTGGAGATGAGAAAGAGGGTGCTAAGAGAGGAGCATCCCGATACGCTAACTAGCATAAACAATCTGGCCGTTATTTGGAAAGATATAGGTCGTTATAGAGGTTCTCTTAGCTTGATGCAGACTTGCTTCGATCTCCAGCGACAGGTATTAGGCCTTGGTCATCCGTACACCGCGTCTACACTATCAACTCTAGAGGCATAGAAGGAGAATAAACAACCGGTATAATAACGAACAACCGTGTAGTGGAATAGTCTTAATTATTGTAGTGAACAACGTGTTAAGTGGTTCTATCCCTTCTACTGCTATTGTTACAAGATTATGGTTAAGCCTGTGACAATATAAAAAGCGCAAACCACTGCCACGGGGCGGATAGGCGTGTTGCCTCCCCTTCTTGGTCCTGGCTGAGGTGAGCAGGGCAGTGAGGCACTGTGCTGGACTGTGCAGAACATTTGATTGTGGGAACAGGCACGTGTAAGCGTCAAGAGATCCAAAAACGGCTCTCTAGACAATGGAACAGAGAGTAAAAAGCGGAAGCCGGCTTCGCTAGTGACTGTACAGCAATGTCTCTCTGTGTGCATTGTGACCCTGCATAGTTCTTTGTGATGTTAGCTGAGACTCGGGCAAGCCGCAGTCCCAAGCCAGCCGGCCGCCATATTTTCTGGATGGGCGGCGATTCGCTTTGTTTCTTGCGGTTCAAAATCCGTTTCTGTCCTTGCGCAGTCGTTTGACAAATTCCTCGACCCACAGCAGGGGGGTTTTGGCCCAGCTTTCTTTGTCTTATGTCCCACAATCGAGTCCACCACTGGAGCCACGGCAGGCTCTGGGACTTAAAGGTCCACGCTGACCGGATCTGGTAGAGTTCCGGATTGATACCCAAACTACCTTACCTAGAATAGAAAGACAGGTTATGGTCCCCAGAGATACAAATGGAAGGGGCGGGTCTCCGAGTCTCCCCTCCTTCTCCGCCTCCTTCTCCCCCTCTAACCAGCACATTCCCTCCCTAGTCTCCAAGCCAAGGTGCTCTGGTGTACATCTCTTGAGCAGCTTTCTTTAGCCCCTATCTAGCACGCGCGTAAACAAAAATACACGTACCATGGCTACGCGGCATACGCTCCCATACTACGCTCCTCCCGAGCTCCTCCCGGAGCCACTGCCGACGGTGGCGCAAATCCTTGCATCGAAACGGCGCATCTCCTACCAGCACCAGACCCCGGTCTTCCGCGTTGGCGAACACTATGCCGTCAAGTACGCAGCCAAGACCAGCACGCAGGAGGGCGAGAGCATGCTCTTTGTCCGCGAATCGACTAGCATCCCCGTGCCACAGGTCTATGCCATCTTCGAGGCCGAGGTCCAAGGGCACAAGGTCCCCTTCATCGTGATGGAGTACATCCCCGGACGGAACCTGCGGAACGCCTGGGAGACCCTCAACGCGTCCGAGAAGCGAAATGTCGTCTCGCAGCTCCGCCACCACCTAGACGAGCTGCGCAGCATTCCCTCGCCGGGCTACTACGGCGGCATTTGGCGGCAGCAGGTCCGCGACTTTGATTTTGTAAGCAGGGAAACCGGCTTCCCACACTCGGAGCCCGAGATCGCGGGCCCCCACGAGACTGAAGAGCAGTTCGTCGATGCTATGTTGCGATGCTACCAAAAGCTGCAGGAAGCTTGGCCATATCAGGACTTTGGCCCGGTGTGGACGGCGCACCGCCTTGCCTACCTCCGGCGGCAATACCACGCCATCTTCAAGGGGCACCCCTCCGTCTTCGCGCACGCCAACTTCTTCCCGGGCAACGTCATGCTCCGGCCCGACGGGTCCGTCGTCATCATTGACTGGGAGGCCGCCGGGTGGTATCCGAGCTTCTGGGAGTACTGCCATACCATGACGCTACTAGATCACGACAACGATTGGGACGAGTGGGTGTATGAGGTGTTTGATAGGTATGACGCCGAGCTGGGCTGGTTCTCACTGCATCGGGGGAATATCATGAAGCATTAGGAGTTTGGCTGGCCGGGGGACAAAGGAGGGGAAGAAAAACGTCGACAAGATAGAAGACTATACGGGACGGGTCATTTCCATTGGTTTTTACAATTTATCTCTTCCACCTTGCCGTCCCAAAAATATAGATTCGACATCAGTGCATTGGATCATCCCACTCCTTCCCAGTAGCTCTAACTTAGCCCGTTATCGCCGCTCAGGCCTCCGCCTTTTAGACTACGTTCCTCCCATCAGTTGGTATCATCCGCCATGGCGTTTGGGCCATAGATAGTAGCCCCGTTATCCAACTCTTATAGCTCAATGAGCACTTTGGCTATACGGAGCGCGCTAAGAGCAGCGTCGGTCCAATCGTGATAGGAGTCGTAACTGATCCAAAAAACTGGTCCAGGAACCTATCTGATTTCTTCCTCAACACCTTTACACCGGACCCAGCCGACGAGGCGCAGCTAAGCTCTTAGGTCCGACGTGAACGGATGCGAACAGCCCCTATCTTGGAGGCGGTTCTCGGTACTCCTCACCTATAGACCACCTATGACGGAGCGCCCGACCCAGAACCGGTGGCCCTTATACGCGCCGCGATAGAGATCATTTATCTCTATATAGATGAAGCGCTAGAAGTCTCTAGCGGTCTTGTCTAGAATATATACTAGGAAGACCTAGTAGTGTTTCTATTCGAAATAATCGGTGTCGGTGTCGTTGTTCGGGTCGCTAGCGGGGTAATCTATATTGTTGCTTTCTCTCGTAATATATAATATAAATGTCGTAGTACAGTATATAGGCAAGGTTATCCTTGAATGGCGTCTGGTATAAAGGATGCATACCTAGAGTTCACGTCCATCTCTTAGGGTTAGGCTTATAAATATATTAGAAAGTGTTAGTAAGGAAAAAAACTAAGAAGCAATAAGAAGTCCGACTACTCTAATCTAAGGAGATAATAGAGAAGTTTCACCCTTAAAGGCTCCTTACAGATATTTATCTTATTAAGAGTTACTAAATACTAAAGGTGTAACAAATCTTCTAGACCCGACTCTAAAAGGGTTCACTAAAGGTATTAGTTGACTAGGTAAATGATTTGGTAAAGCCAAAGGGTTTATAATAATGCACAAGCAATGTTTATATAGTATAGTTGATACCTAACTATTTATATTGCTTACTAGGGAACTTCCTAAGTCCCTAGAGTAAGTGACTAACTATCTACTTATACTAATCCATTACCTTAGGAATCACTCCTCCTATTATAGGGAGGTGGATCGGGTTAGGGATACTGATTTTTCCCTATTCTAGGCGCTCTCATCCCGGGACAAGAGCTCGGTATTCCCCTAATCTAGGCATTTAGTTTTTCCCTATTCTAAACGCTCTTGTCCTAGGATAAGAGCTTAGTATTCCCTTAATCTAGATATTTAGTTTTTTCCTACTTTAAACGCTCTCGTCCTAGGATAAGAGCTCGGTTTTCCCCTAATCTAGGCATTTAGTTTTTCCCTATTCTAGGTACTCTCGTCCTAGGATAAGAGCTCTACTTTTCCCTATTCTAGGTACTCTTATCCTAGGATAAGAGCTTGGTTTTTCCCTACTCTAGGTACTCTTATCCTAGGATAAAAGCTTATATTTTCTTTACTTTAGATATTTAGTTTTTTTCTACTTTAAGTACTCTTATCCTAGAATAAAAGCTTAGTTTTCCCCTAATCTAGGTATTTAGTTTTTCTATACTTTAAATACTTTTATTCTAGGATAAGAGCTTAATATTCCCCTAATCTAGATATTTAGTTTTTCTATACTTTAAGTGCTCTTGTCCTAGGATAAAAGCTTAGTTTTCTTCTAATCTAGGCATTTAGTTTTTCTTTATTCTAGGCGCTCTCGTCCGAGGATAAGAGCTCTATTTTTCCCTAATCTAGATATTTAGTTTTTTCCTATTTTAAGTACTCTTATCTTAGGATAAGAGCTTAGTTTCTATATACTTTAGATATTAAGATTTTCTCTACTTTAAATACTTTTATCCTAGGATAAAAGCTCTATTTTCCCTTAATCTAGGTATTTAGTTTTTTCTTACTTTAAGTACTCTTGTCCTAGGATAAGAGCTTAATTTCTATATACTTTAGATATTAAGATTTTCTCTATTCTAGATACTCTTATACTAAGATAAAAGCTCTATTTTCCTCTATTTTAGTTGCTCTTATTCTAGGATAAGAGCTTGTTTTTTCCTAGACTACAAGTGTATCTACGCCGATCGCGATCGATATAGACATTCACTACTTCTTTTCTACGCGGCCTATCAAATAGTGGAGCCGAATTCCCAATACGGGCGCGCGGCCCATTAAAAAAATGGTGTAGCCAATCACATTGTACGCGGCCCATTAAAAACAGCGTGCGGCCTATCAAAAAATTGGATGTACCTAATTAGAGCGCACTTCTCTACTAAAAAAATAGATGTATCCAATCAGAGTATATAGGCCTACTAAAAAAACAGATGGTCAGGGTCAGGGTCAGGGTTAGGGTTAGGGTTAGGGTTAGGGTTAGGGTTAGGGTTAGGGTTAGGGTTAGGGTTAGGGTTAGGGTTAGGGT